>OX608078.1:86237361-86634861 GCA_951509765.1 Sphenella marginata
AAATTGAAAATGTGATGTGGTAATTTTGATAACTATATATATCATATATAGTGTCATGAAAATGACCATCTTACATATGTTTTTCGGTTTATATATTTGTTTATGTTACGTGGTCATTTTGGTAACTGTATATATCATATATAGTGTCATGAAACTGACCATGTAACATATGTTTTCTAAAAATATATATATAGTGTCATGGAATTGACCATCTCACATATGTTTTTCCATAAATATGATAATGTAACATGATCATTTTGATAACTATAGGTATATGATATATAGTGTCATAATAATGGCCATTTGTTATCTGTCGTTTATGTTTATTGTTTTTTGCAATTTTTACCAACTTTAGCCTCAGTAGAATAATTTTAGCTAATTTCCTATATAAGTATGGATCAAGATCTAATATATTCATTGTAAAATATATTTAAAAAATTTATGCAAAATTCGCTAAAATTCGACGAACTTTCGTGAAAATTTTCAAGTTTTTCTCAGAATGTTTAGAATGTTTTCTAGCCCATTTAGTATTGCTATAATAAGGGGTTAGTCGAATGGGATATAGAGGAAGAGGGGCGTGGTAGAAGGAAAGAGGGCAATGAAGAGGAAAAGGGAGGGAGATAGAGTGAAAGCGAAGAAAGATAGAAAGAAGAGTTGTACTAGGTGGCAAGTCTGCTTGAAATTGACATATTTGCCTCACTTGATACCCATATTGGCATATCATGCTAAATATTTAAAAAAAAATTACGGAAGGTGGCAACCCTGTGAACGGCCGCAAGTGGCAACACCCACACATTTAATCTTAGAAAGAATCATACTATCTACATATTAGGACAAAATTTATCCAAATAGGTAGAGCGGTTCCTAAGCTATCAAGAAAAATTACGAAAAATGCGGTTAGGTGGCAATCCTGTTTAAGATTTACATATTTGGAATGCGGTCGATAATAAGCGTGTTCGAGTTTGCTGACCTGGGTTGGATCACGGTCATAATTTAACAGAACGATGGGGTCAGCTGTATGAGAGTTGTTTGTGTAAATAAGCGTGTATGTTTGTGCTACTAAGCAAATAAGGGTTGGCTGTCAAAAAATCTACTACTACGGATCCGAAATTGACCCAGAAAAATATCAAGATGATAGCGTTGTTGTTGCAAATTGATATGTGGCAACCCTGTCTTATCTTAGAATGAATCATGCTATCTATAATGCCAAATTTTATCCAAATCGGTCGAAAGGTTCCTTAGATATCAAGAAAAATTAATAAAATGCGGTTAGGTGGCAATCCTGTTTAAGATTTACATATTTGGAATACGGCCGAAAATACCTCTCCTTTTATACCCATATTGGCATATCTGGCTCAATATTAACAACACCCACGCACATAATCTTAAGCTGTCATTATGGATGCTTAGCATAGACTTGACTTGACTTGAGAACTGTCACTTAGCACTTAGAAAAATAACAAGAGAGCACACTAGCCAGTTTGAAATCAGAGTAAAAGTATCCCATAGGAATTGCCTTTTAAAAGTAATCGTGTGATTTTTTACATATAACTCAGTGAAAAGTACCAAAACGCATTTTTTTGGTATTAGGTTTCGATTTTCTGAGCTTATCTACAATCAGTATATAGTCAATGCCAAAAAAAAACTATAAAGCAGTTTGGGAGGAAAAAATTTTTTTTTTAGGTTAGCCTAATTTGAATTCAATTTATTTGACAGTAAGTTTTGTGGCTGCCATATGAATAATATACATCCAAAAAATCTTATCTCTATAGAATAGTTGGAGGATTTTATTCAAAATGTTTAAAAAAATGGATGGCATCACACAGTTCTCTCACGGCGCTCACTAAACTTAGAATTTACGTAGAAAATCAAAACTCAACAGAATTCCAAGTCAAGTAGGGTAATCGGATACATGCAAACTTCATTAAACAGAACGCTAAGAGGCAGTTCCCAAGTCAAGTCAAGTCTATGCTAAGTATGCATAATGGCTGCTTTAGAATTATTCATAGTATCTATAATGCCAAATTGTATCCAAATCGGAGGAGCGGTTCCCGAGATATAAAGAAAAATAAATCAAATGCGGTGGGGTGGCAACCATACTTAAGATTTACATTATTGTAATACGACACCTTTCATTTCATACCAATATTTGCATACCTTGCTCAATATTAAAAAAAATTGAGATAGGTGGCAACCCTGTGAACAGCCCCAAGTGGCAACACCTACGCATATAATCTTAGAATGAATCATACTATCTATAATGCCAAATTGTATCCAAATCGGTTGAGCCGCTCCCGAGATTTAAAGAAAAATAATTAAAATGCTAGCAATGGAACACCTTTGGGGTATTTGGGTAACCTTCCGGCTGCCAAAAAAGAACAAAGCTATTGCTCGATTGAAAGTATCGAATTTCTTTATGGTTTCGATTTTATTTTCTAATCTTTACTGATCAAAAGTGGAAGTGGATGAACATTCATATCATTGTTTACCTCGAATAGTTTGGCATCTTTTTTACAAATCGGAGTGTAAGGCAGTGGATGATGGTACTCCGACGGAGTGGAATGGAGGAAATAACGTTCAGAGTTGCTTGACAGTAAAAATTGCAATTAGAAACTTTAATTTATAATGAAATGTACAATTACTAGCATTTGATAAGTTGTTAAAACTGCTTTATACATATGTAATAACTTGGGATTTTTTTGTCTTCACTTTCAATATTTCAGCATTAAAATCCGATTGCTTTGTTATTGCATACAACGTACCCTATGTGGTTTGTGTGTGTGGGCTGATTCGGAGTAAGTCAGCTGTTAGTTGCGCTACTAGTAGAAATATACTATGATTTATATTTTATAAAACAAATAAAAATAAAAAACAACCAATGGAGGACGACGATTTATGCAAGTCAATACCTAATTAAATGAAACACAAAGTATCTTTTTTACTTTGGTTTGACCAACGCAAGTGGTTTTGGAGCTTCTGCCAGAATAATATTGTTTTCTACTATCCATGGTACAAAACAATATCGCAAACAAACCGCCAAGGCATTTTACTTCCTTTTAATTAGTTTGGATTAATGTCTTTGTGCTATTTTCTGTACAAAATTAGTGAATCTTTGCAAAATACTTTTCAGTAACTTCCTTATGCCTACATAATATGTAAGGTGCTTAGTTTGATGACATTTTCATATAAGAAGTGCGCACTTCGGCTACGACTATCAAACACAGCAACTCTTGTAAATAAAATTGGTAATTAGCAGGCTTACGCTCTAGGCCCACGGTATACTGTTTTGTACCATGTATTGGAGGAAACAATACAAACTATTTTTTTTGTTTTTATTGTACGGACGTACACTCTGCACAGAAGTAAACTGTTTAATTACCGGTTTCGGGTCAATGATTCCAAAGTCAAAAGGCCACTACTTTTGATACGTCCCCGACATTTTTAGACATGTTTTAGCAGTTGTGAACCAAAGTAAAGAAATACCAAAGATTCAAACTCTTGCTAAAAACTGTTTCTAATTTAATTAGGCGATGTTTCACTTGAAGATGTACTACATGCAAATTTAAACGACCTTGAATGACCAGGAGCTGAATGCAAGTTTAGAAGACAACGAGGATGAAACTGATGTTGGTGGTTGTTCATCTTCTGAAGCGGTAATCGTTTACGTGGGCTACCGAGCGCTAATACACAAAAAATGTTGGGATATGTATCAGGAGACGCGCTTTGGTCCCAGGAGCATGAATATAACTCCGCTGAAAAAATATTTTCAGAAGTGTGCGTGATATTTGCAATCAAAGCTCACAATTTTCTGGATCATTTTTCGCAAATAATGAAAATATTGATTCAGCGGAGTTATATTCATGCTCCTGGGACCGAAAGGCGTCTTTTGATACCCCTGCCGACGTTTTTGGACGCGTATTAGCACTCGGTAGTCCACGTAAACGATTACCCTTCAACAAATCGTACCAATTTCTGAGTCCACCGAAAACGAGAACAGCTCGATTTGAAGTTTATTATTATACTTTAAAGTTAAATTAAATATATTTAATGTATTCTTCACATGTCTTGCAAATATATACATCATTTCCTTGGGTAAAATCTCGTTGTTGTTGTTTTTGTTGTTAGCAGTGCTTCGCCCTGCGCAAAGGGCCTGTTCACCAGAGTAATAATGGTGTTAGAAGAGTGTGTTCAGTAGAACCGGAGAAGCAATGTTGTGTGCCATGAGGGACCATTCCGCATGCAGGGCATAAGTTCGGTATGGTGGGGTTCAGTCTGGATAAATAGGAGTTCAGCCTATTGCAATATCTAGACCGGAGTTGTGCCAGCATGAATTTAGTAAAAAGTAAAAAACACCAAACGGAGGAGGTTAACACCATGTTGTCAGAAAATGAGGAAAGGGAATGAAATGAAATGAAAGGAATAGAAATAAAAGGAAAATAAAGGATATAAGGAAAGGGCCGGAAAGGAGTCGAAAGGAAAGGAAATAAGGGAAAGGGAAGGAAAGGAAAGGTCAATAAAGGAAAAGGAAGTAAAGTAGAGGAAAGGGAAAGTAGAGTTAAGGAAAGAAAAGGAATCGAAAAGAAAGAAAAATAAGGGATAAGAAGGGAAAGGTCAAGAAAGGAAAGGAAAATAAAGGAGAGTAATGTAAAGAAATGTAAACAAAGCATAGGAATGGAATGGGAAGGAAGGAAAGAATAGCAAAGGAAAGGAAGGGACAGTAAAGGAAAGGAAAAGAGAGTGAAGGAAGAGAAAGGTAAATAAATGAAAAGGAAGTAAAGGAAAGGAAAGGCAAGGAATGGAAAAGAAAGGGAAGTAAAGGACAGGAAGGGAGAGCAAAGGAAAGGTAAGGAAAGAAAAGGGAAAGGTGTTTTTTTTTTGGCAGACCTACAATTTCTTCCAGTTGGTGTCGTGAAGGTTTGGCATAGTCAATAACCGGTCGGCCAATAGGCTTATATGTGTCAAGCAACTTTTCTTTGTCTTTGCCCCAAGTACTGCCGGCCAATGAGGTTCTTGTTGCGGCTATTGTCGAATGTAACCTCTAAGATTTTGGGGTGGTTGACTATAGGTAGTGGAACACCATCTACGTGGACATTCAACTCCTGCCCCATCTGTGCAGTCCATGTAGTGAAAAGCGTCGGTGTCGATTTAGTCGGGGACAGTGTCAGGTTCCGCTGGAAAGATCCCGTAGGTAGCAGTTTAGTCTTGTGCACAGTTCGTCCGTGGAAGGTCCCTTGCCCGTGGCCATCACCGTGCAGTCGTCAGCGTACAGAACGATGGAGACCCTCTGGTGGGGGAGGGAGGCTCGATATGTAGAAGTTAAACAGGAGGGGTGAAAGGACACCACCCTGCGGAAACCCTTTTCTGATTCTTCTAGGTCTACATCTCTCGTTTCGGAACTTCACTGACGCTAGCCGGCCGTTTAGATAGTTGGCGGTCCATCGTTTAAGGCCGGCAGGAAGCGGTGTCTCCTCCAGGTCTCTAAGGAGCGTGGCATGGTTGACCGTGTCGAAAGCTTTAGACAGGTCGAGTGCCACGAGAACCGTCCTGTGGTTTGGTGGGTGTTGATGCAAACCGCAATTGATCTGCGTCGTGATGGCATTTAACGCCGATGTTGTGCTGTGATTTTTCCGGAAGCCATGTTGATGGTTGGCCAGCTGCAGGTTTGCAGTATAGTATGGGAGCAAGATAGCCTCTAACAACTTCACTACCGGCGAGAGCAGATAAATCGAGCGATAAGAATCTTCTTGATTCACCGGCTTTCCAGGTTTTAGAGGAGGGCCACAGTCGCATGTTTCCAGATATCTGGTATGACGAATGTGGTCAGTGAGAGGTTGAATAGAGCCGCCAAGTACCTGTGCCCCTCGTGGCAGAGGTGTTTCAGCATCTTCATGGCAATTCTGTCGGGTCCGAGTGATCTATAGGGTTTTGCCTTACCTATAGCTTCCTTAACCTCTGCGACGGAGACGACAATGGGTGCGGTTGTGGTAGGAGGATGCAGTAAGAATTTCCGGCAGAATGAGATAGCGCATTTCCTGGGGCCCGATTTGACGCTGTCGCCGAATGCAATTCCGAACTTGTCGTTGTATTTGGTCGGGTTTGATAGGGCCTTGACAGTTGACCATAATTTGCCGACCCCGCCGGAGAGGTTGCATCACTCTAGGTGTTCTTTCCACTTTGTCAACTTGTGGTCATTGATTGTCCGACGGATTTCCGCGTTGAGATCTTTTATTCTTGGATCTGCGGGATTTACGAGTCTCACTTGGTCACGTTCTCTTGCCATTGCCGCTGCTTCTGCGGGGAAATTAAGCTGAATTTCCGGGATTCTGCCAGCAGGGATGAAGCGGCCGGAGGCTCAATCGATGACTTTGCGAAACTCTTTCTCACCTTTGCGTACGTCCGTCGGTGTGGGTAGTTCAGCGAAGGAGTGCTCTGTAAAGTCCGTGAAGCGGTCCCAGTCCCCTTTACTAAAGTTAATGTACGTTCGTTTTTCAGTCGTTATGAAGTCAAACGGTCGTTCGATGTAAAGTAGGGTGGGTAGGTGGTCTGATGCTAATGTAAGCATTGGTTGACAGTTTACGTGGTTGATTAGGGCCGCGCTTGAAATGGAGATGTCTGGCGAGCTGTGGCAGTTACCTGCCAGCCTAGTAGGGGCATCTCCATTCAGTGTACAAAATACCGGTTGTCTATTTGCACTGCGAGTGCGTGCCCTCTGCTGTCTGCTGGCAAGTTGGGGTACCAGAGATGGTGGTGTGCGTTGAAGTCACCTAGGATAAGGCAGTTATCACCCCTTAGCAACGCACTAATATTAGGGCGATAATGTATATGGGAATGTATATATTTATCACTCGCAGGTCAACGTCGCCTGTCCGGACTGCTATACCCTGGCATTCAAGGGTAGAGCCCCTGGTGTCGATGTCCGGGGCAAATAGGTTATACTGTACAGTGTGGTGTGTGATGAATGCAAGGCCCCCATGACCGCTGGGACGGTCTTTCCGATGCACATTGTACCCATCACGAGTACGTTAGTCCGAGTTTGCGTTCAGTTTGGTCTCCTGAATCGCCGCGAGTTTAATGTTGTTCGACTTCATAAAGTCTGTTGTCTACGCTATCTTTCCAGTTAATCCGTTGCAGTTCAGCTGTGATATTGAAGTGTGTCGTTAGAGAAGGCTGAGTTCTGCAGCAAGGGGCTACAAATAGTCTTTGCCGACAGACAGTGCACGTGGTGAAAGGTACGGGGAGGTTATGTTTCTGACCCACGTGCGTGCTGGAAGTAGGGGGGACCAGGAGAGCAGAGAGAGTGGGGACTGACGCTCGGCGTGGTTCACAACTTGCCTATTCCGAAGGAGATAGGAGTGTTGGATGGCCGTGCCAAATGGAAGCGCTGGTGAGCGTGAGCGACAGTCGGGAGTAGGTGAGGCGGGAGCAGCAGAGCTGCTAGTCGTGGAAACTGGGCCACTACTGTGAACAACATGGTGCCTCATAAGTACTGAAGAAAGTACGGGATCTGGGGATGGCAGGGTTAAGCCCTGAGCATCCAGATCTGTGAAGCCATAGCTTGAACTTACTGCATTGAAAATAATGCGAACGATTAACACATATTTTCTTCCAGAAGACGCAGTAGATCCAGTCTCTTGTCCCGGGGTTGGATTCGATACCAGCCAGTAACATGAGACACTGGAGCAACCCTGCTGCAAAGGATTGCTCCGGGGATGACAATTTAGGAGTGGGACTGGACAAATTGGAGAGGGTTACACTGAAATAACAGCCCTTGGCCGGGTAAAACCCGTTTCATTCCGTTACGTAGAACAGGCTGTTGTGGGAACGTATGAGAGATCCGGCATCACATCTCGTTGCCGTTTGATCTGCGGGACCACAGGCGGGCCCTAAAGGACCTCCACACCGAGTCTGTGGACATATCTCGGCCTGTGAACTCCGTTTTTGACACCCAACTACCTGTTCTTGCTGAGGACAAACGTGTCCTTCCGAGGGAAACTAGAGTCATGCTGGCACAACTCCGGTCTGGATATTGCAATAGGCTGAACTCCTATTTATCCAGACTGAACCCTACCATACCGAACACATACTCTGCATGCGGAATGGTCCCTCATGGCACACAACATCTCTTCTCCTGTTCTACTGAACACACTCCTCTAACCATTATCACTCTGGTCCAACCCTGTTGATACTGCGCGTTTCACCGGACACCCGTTAGAGGACCTTGATGACAATTTAGAGTGAACTGGCCCTTTGGGCAGGGCGAAGCACTTCTAACAACAACAACAACAAGGGGAAGGAATCGAAAAGAAAGAAAAGTAAGGAATAACAATGGAACGGGAGAGAAAGGAAATGAAAGGGAAGGAAAGGAAGAGTTAGGAGGGTAAAGGAAAGGGAAGGAAAGGAAGGAAAAGAAATAAAAGGAAAATAAAGGATATTATTGGAAAGGGAAGGAAAGGAAAGAAGGGAGCAGAAATGAAAAGAAAGGAAAGTAAAGTTAAAGAAATGAAAGGAAAACAAGTAAGGAAAGGGCTGTCTTCGGCTGTGCCGAAGGCTTTATACCTTTCATGAATACGCACAACTTTTCTAAGTGGCCGATCCTTACTTACAATTACTTACAAACTCTCCAAAACTGTTAATTTAAAAATACATAGCCAAACCACATTTATCGGAGCAATCGGTAATATGGGAGCTATATGTTATGTAAGTCCGATCTGTATGATTTTCACTACACACATCACATATATAATAAGTACGTTTCTAGCTTTCTATTTGCAACATTTATAGCCCAAAATCCATTTATCGAAACTATCGATTATATGGGAGCTATATGTTATGTTGATCCGATCTAGGTGATTTTCACTAAACACATTACGCATATAATATGTACTAAACCTGCGAAATTTCGCTCTCCTAGCCTTTTAATTGCAAGAGTTACAGGCCAAAACCCGTTTATCGGAACAATCGATTGTATGGGAGCTATGCGTTGTATCGGTCCGATCTTGCTGGTTCCGACAAATGATTAATCCTATGCAAAATGGCGCCTGCTCGCAAAATTTCATCGAGATATCTCTAAAACTGAGGGACTAGTTTGCGTTCAAACAGACGGACGGACAGACGGACATGGCTAAATCAACTCAGCTCGTCGCCCTGATCATTTCGGTATACTTAATGGTGGGTCTATCTCTTCTTCTTCTCATACTTACAAACATCGGACCAAAGTTATAATACCATTTCATGTTCATGAAAGGTATAAGAAGGGAAGTAATGGAAAGGGAAGAAGGGAAAGGAAAAGAGAGTGAATGAAGAGAAAGCTAAATAAAGGAAAAGAAAATAAAAGGATGTAAAGGACGGCAAGATACGACTCTCCGAGGTGATGAAACCGTCTTCAGCATTATCACAATAAAAGGTGAATTTCGTTAAAACTGTGGAACCATAAACAACTAATCGAGCCAAAAAAATTTTTATAAAATAGTACTTTTATTTTTCATCAATTTAGTAAATAAAAAGCTAAGCAGGTCCATGTGCATACATATGAAGGGTTTAGAACCAAATGTATCTAAGTGACTCCGAAATTTATTTGAGATATTCAAGTTTAAAGTTTACTGCCTTTTGAAAATGCTATGTAAAATCTGGGTAGGGTGTTTATTGTATGGGCAATAAATGGCACTACAATGTCCGAAATGACTCGGATCTCTTTGCCAATATATAAACACCATATTTCACTATACAAATATGGGTATAACTCAATTTCAAAAAAAATGTCACTTAGATCCTTTTGGTTCTGAGCCCTTCATATATGTGCGTATAAGGAACACTTAAAGAAAAAAAGGTAATAAATAGTTATGCTTCCTTCAGCAAGCTATCCAGATCATATAAAAATGTTCAAGATTTTTTTTATTTTCCCCTTGTAAACATAACTTGACGACTTTTTATTTGAAAGTAGTTGAAGTTGTGCTTCAAAAGATGAACAACCACCGACATCAGTTTCAGCAATTGGTACGATTTCGGGTTGTCTTCTAAACTTGCATTCAGCTCCGGGTCATTCAAAGACATCATTATTGATTCCTTTGTATATACTGCACCTTCGATTCTAGTAAAGCGGTTATCAAAGTCGTTTAAATTTGCCTCTATTACATCTTCAACTGAAACATCGCCTAATTAAATTAGAAATAGTTTTTAGCAATAGTTTGAATATTTGGTATTTCTTTACTTTGGTTCACAACTACTAAAACATGTCTAAAAATGTGGGGGACGTATCAAAAGTGGCCTTCTGACTTTGGTATCATTGATCCGAAACCGGCAATGCAACATTTTACTTCTGTGCAGAGTGTACGTCCGAACAATAAAAAAAGGTAATCGCTTACGTGGGCTACCGAGCGCTAATACACAACCAAAAATGTTGGGATATGTATCAGTAGACGCGCTTTGGTCCCAGGAGCATGAATATAACTCCGCTGAACCAATATTTTCAGTAGTTTGCGAGATATATGCAATCAAAGATTACGCTGTGAGAAAAAAATGCAAAAGTGTGTTCTGCGCGGAAAGAATTGGGATCGCGAAGCCGGTGTTGGACCGGCTGAGGGTAATTTTTTTGAAGCGCGACCGAAGGACGCCTACTCGGGAAGGTGTTCGGCACATAAAAAACATGGATCGGGCCCCCAAATCAGAATTTGACCTGGATAATTTTTCTAAAATAATGAAAATATTAGTTCAGCAGAGTTATATTCATGCTCCTGGGACCGAAACCCGTCTTTTGATACCCCTCATACATACATGGTACAAAACAGGGTATTTGTTTTCTTTGGCACTCAACTACTAATAAATTAGCGTTTTGACCTCGGTATCAATTTTGCGAACTCGAAATTAAATTTTTTTGTTTGAGTGAAAAGTTATTAGCAAAAAACCAAAAAATGACCCACTTCAAATCCTGATTTAGGGGCCCGATCCATGTTTTTTATATGCAGAACACCTTTCCGCGTAGGCGGCCTTCGGCCGCGCTTCAAAAAAATAACCCTCAGCCGGTCCAACAACGGCTTCGTGATCCCAATTATTTCCGCGCAGAACACACTTTTGCATTTTTTTCTCACAGTGTGATCTGTGATTACAACAACCACATGAAAATGACAGAAAATTGTTAACTTTAAGTGCTAATATCTCTTCACAAAAACAAAAAAATTAAATTTCGAGTTCGCAGAATTGATACCGAGGTCAAAACGCATCTTTTGATACCCCTATCATATTATTAGCTAATTTATTAATAGTTGAGTGCCAAAGGAAACAAATACCCAAAACAGTATAGGTACCGTAGGCTTAGAGCGTAAGCCTGCTAAATACCATTCTCATTTACAAGAGTTGCTGTGTTTGATAGCCGTAGCCGAAGTGCGCACTTCTTATGCGAAAATGTCATCAAACTAAGCACCTTACGTGTTATTTTTATTTACAAGAGTTGCTGTGTTTGACAGCCGTAGCCGAAGTGCGCACTTCTTATACGAAAATGTCATCAAACTAAGCACCTTACATATTATGTAGGCATAAAGAAGTTACTGAAAAGTATTTTGCAAAGATTCACTAATTTTGTACTGAAAATCGCACAAAGACATAAATCCAAACTAATTAAAAGGAAGTAAAATACCTTGGCGGTTTGTTTGCGATATTTTTTGGATAGTAGAAAACAATATTATTCTGGGAGAAGCTCCAAAACCACTTGCGTTGGTCAAACCAAAGTAAAAAAGATACTTTGTGTTTGAATTTATGGTAAAACTTTCCATCCAACGATAAGTGTAAATACACGTCCAAAAATCTAGGTAGAGGTATCAATAGACGCGTCTTCACCTCAATAACAATAATCTGGAGGGGAAAATCCGATATTTTTAGAATTTTGCGAAATATTTGCAGTTAAAGTTCACAATTTTTTCTGTCATTTTCATGTGGTTATTGTAATCACAAATTACCCTGTGAGAAAAGTGGCAGGCGGAAGGATATCACCGTGGCGGTAGCCACGGCTATGGCACACACCCGGAGTTGGAATGGCGTAGCCCAGGGTTATTTTTTGAAGCGCGGCCGGAGACCGGCTTCGCGGAAAGGTGTTCTGCACATAAAAAACGTGGATCGGGCCCTGAATTGGGGATCTGACCCGGGTCAATTTTCGGTTTTTCACTAATAACTTTTCACAGAAACAAAATATTGCTTTTCCCCCTTCGGATTATTGTTACGGAGGTCAAGACGCGTCTTTTGATACCTCTCTCGAGATTTTTGGACGTGTATTAACACTTGACGTTGGATGGAAAGTATGAAACAATTAATTAGGTATTGACTTACCTAAATCGTCGTCCGACAACATGGTGTTAAACTCCTCCATTGCTTGTTTTTTTTTTTTTGTTTTTACAAAATATAAATGTTCATCCACTTCCACTTTTGATCAGTAAAGATTGGAAAATAATATCGAAACCATAAAGAAATTCGATACTTTCAATCGAGAAATAGCTTTGTTCTTTTGCCAGCCGGAAGTTTACCCAAATACCCGAAAGGTGTTCCATTGCTAGCTTTTTAATTAGTTTAATATAATAGTTTGGGATTAAATATGATATGATTCATTCTAAGATTATATTCGGGGGTGTTGCCACTTGGGGCACAGGGTTGAAATTAAATTTCAAATATTATATTATATTATTAAAGATATGCAAATATGGGTATCAAATGAAAGGTGTTTTCGCCGGCATTCCAATAGTGTAAATCTTAAGAAGGGTTGCCACGTAGGGTTGCCACCTAAGCGAATTTGATTTATTTTTCTTTATATATCGTGAACCGGTTGACCGATTTTGATAAAGTTTTGCATTATATGTAGATAGTGTGATTCATTCTAAGATTATATGCGGGGGTTTTGCCAATATAGGTATAAAGCATTTAAACTTAAAACTTGGGGAGATATTTGCTAATAAATAATAAAATATATGGTACAAAAATAACTAAGATCGGAGCAATATATATCATATATACCATGCAACCGATCGGTTAGATCACACAACACCGCAGTGTAGCGGTTAAATGTTCGGCCTTCTAAAAATTATTTAGAAAACAAATTTTTTCTAAACGGGGTCGCCCCTCTGTCATGAGAAGCTTCTCAGTAAAATCTCATTTGGTTTGCAAATGGCGTTCGGAGTCGGCAAAAAACTGTAGGTCCAGCCAACTTGTAGGTAAAACTCAAAAGCCAGAGAAGCTTGGCAAAAATCTCTTTAGAGGTTATAATAACCTGTTGGTATATCGCCGCGATTAGTTTTTTTTATACCATTACCATGCAATATATCCTCATTCCTATCCCTATCGCCATTTATGTTGTTGTTGTTGTTTTAAAAACAAAATCACTCCCCGAAGGTTTTGGTGACTGTTGTCGAAATAACAGTCCTTGGCCGGATATCCAGTACGCTCCGGTACTCCCTTGCGGTACTGCCCGACTGTCGTGGGAGCGATTTGGTATGACCAGTGCAACCTTCTAGGTCATGTCATCCCTCCTTCCGAAAGGAAAGAGAAGATGGGTAATGAGAGGTGGGAGGCATCATATCCGTAGATCAACCATCGAGTTGCACATCATTACCTTTGTGCATATTGGTCGCCTCTTACGACCGATATGCCTACCGCGGGCATATTCTAAGCCTCAACCCGCAAGGGGCCATTTATGTCACTATCCCTAACTCTAACCCCAACCCCAACTTCAACCTCAACTCTAATCCCAACCCTATCCGAAACTGTGGCTCTCACTCTAAATCTAACCTTATCCTTTGGGTAATTAATGAAATTATGAATATCAGATTTATCACGTTCTTTAAGGAAATATGACAAAACTGATGGGTGCTGCCATTCATATCCCGCAGGATTTTTCGGGAATATTATTGGATATTCTCCTATTCTGGCCAGAGAAGAATCTGAATTGGTGTCAATCATCCAAATCGGTGGAGGCGTTCTTGAGTTATGAGCGTTTGAACGTTCTTTTATATATATATACTAGCTGAGCCCGGCAAACCTTGTTTTGCCTTTGTTTTTTTGTTATTGTATACCTAGGATCATTATGAACCTGAGATCATTGTATTTCTTTAAAAAGTAACGGTTATATAAATTGATTAATATCTTATAATTTAATTATTAAATTAAAATAAAAAACATTTTGTATGAAAATTTTATTTATCGGGTAGATAAATTTTAAAGTTTACTTGAGATAATGGCACTAAATGGCAACACATTTTTATCATCGTGTGGGATTTTTAATTTGTTCTAAAAACTTTTTTCACTTGAAACACAATACTAAGATTAAAATCGAAAAATTCTAATTACAAAATTATATTTTTATAAAAGTTAAATGAGTAGGTACTAATCACGAAGAGCAATTTGATGTACGACATTTTTTGCGGTAACTTGGTATACTCTCCTGAACAGTAAAGCGTCCCGGGGACGATCAAATTGTTTGGCAGAATTTTTGTGTTCGTGATGCCGAAGACGGTCCTCGTGTCACACGTACTTGTTGTCGGCTCTGTTTGATGAAAATCAAAAATTTTTGATTTTTCTGCGTTGACGCTCGTTTTGTTGAGCGTGCCGCGTTTGTTTGACAAACTGTAGTGTGTTAGTTTTGAGTTGATATTCAAAATGAACACTTGCGCGGACGAAAAAGAATGTATATTAAAATTTATTGAAGTTTATCAATGCTTACCAACTTTATGGAAAGTAAAGCTGGAAGAATATTGTTCATCCATATTTTTTTTTACCCTTCTTTTTTAATAAAGCTGCAGTTGCAAGTAAAAAAAATCGTCATCCGATGAAGACATATTTACGTCCGATCACTACGAACTCTCAACGCAAATGGCGTTTGACGGTTTCTGTTTGAACGTGTGCGGGCAAGCGACAAGCACACGACACGCATACACATAAACAGTTCTGCCAAACAATTTGATCGTCCCCGGGACGCTTAATAGAACAGACCTATTGATGGCTCAATGCCATCACTAATGAGTATATATAGTAGTTTCCAGTTCGTGGATATACGCCAGCTAATTAACCTCGGCAAAACAATAAACTAAGAACAAAACGTCTACTATAAAGACTAATCCGATCGTCCGTGTTTTACTTGGGCGGTTTACAGCAAATGGCGACGAGGGTAAAGTGAAAATTTAATAAAGTTCAAATGACTGATGTAAATTGGGAATACATTTTTAGAACAGCTTTCTGCATATGTTACGCTAAACGACATAAAAGACACCAAGAAGCCTACGTTGCTGTTAGCACTTCTGTCACCAGAGGTGTACAAAGAGTTGAGAGCTGAATGCGAGCCACAGTCTGTTAATAACATGACTTACGAGCAACTAAAAAATAAGTTAGAAGAATTGTATGAACCTGATAAAGGTGAATATGCAGCACGCTTCATTTTCCGTGAACGAAAACAAAAGCCAAATGAAAGTGTGCAGGAGTATTTGTTGGCTCTAAAAACCTTATCCGCTCCTTGTAAATTTTCATCCGCTGAAATTAACACTCAGCTAAAAGATCAGTTAATTTCGGGCGTGTCCAGCAAATTAATGAAGTACGAGTTGTTAAAAGAGTCCACTAAATCGCTGAAAGAATTAACAGAGCTAGCAAAAACAGTCGAAATTGCAGACGGTAAAACGTTAGAGACAAACAAAGCTGTTAATGCATCGAAGTTCGAAGAGAAATCTGTAGGAATGCATTATGTAAGAAAATCATACAACGGCTATTATGCTAAACCAAACTCTTACAAAAGTCAAACGAAGAAAGCGAATAATGTTCAAAGGCAGCAAGGCAACAACAACAACAGCCGCAGTCATCAAACACGTGTGGGCGCACAGGCAAATGAAAGAATTAGTTGTACGTGTTGCGGTAAAAACAATCATCAACAATCTCAATGCTCTCTTAGATTTAAATTTTGTAGCGAATGTGGTGAGAAAGGGCATATTTTTAGAATGTGCAGCAAACAAAAAAAGTGTTCTCAATCGGAGCAAAAAGTAAATAATGTGCAAAAGGCACCAGTAGAAGAAGAGCTGGAAATTTTTGATGGTTTATCCCTTAACAATAGTAGCAATAAAGACGATGAGCATGTAAGTGATAGTTCAATAGCGGGGCGCTATAATTATGATTATTATCATTCTGTTAAGGAAATTCTAATAAAGCGTGAACTTGGTGAATCAGTTAAACTTAATGATAAAATAATAAGTCCTCTGTTTGAGACTATTTACATCAACGAAGTACCGATAAATATGGAAGTTGATACTGGTTCACCAATTTCTGTCATTTCTTGGGATTGCTACCAACAAAATTTTTCTAACATTCCATTGCAAGCTATTGAGGCCACGTTGCGTGCATACAATAATCAAGCAATACCTGCTGAAGGTAAAATTTATGTTAATATTCAGAGAAATGAAATTAAACAAAAACAGATACTGTATGTAATTAAGAAAGGTGGCTATCCAATATTAGGGCAAGAGTGGATGTACGTTTTAAAAATGTGGCCATTGAAATTTTCGGGACAAAGTCAAAACGATAAAGTTAATAGTATTTATCAACAGTCTGAATTATGTATTGAAAATTTGCGGGCGGAATTTCCAGAAGTGTTTAAAAGCGGTTTCGGTTTATTTAATCGCGGGAGTTTGGAGCTGAAAGTAAAGCCCAACATGCAACCGAAGTTTTTGCAGCCACGCAAATTGCCTTATGCTTTACGGGAAAAAGTAGAAGATGAAATTAATCGTTTAATTGAAAATAACATTTTGGTTCCAGTGGAATATAGTGAGTGGGGAACTCCGATTGTCCCAGTAATAAAATCAAACGGTCAGGTGCGTTTATGTGGCGATTTCAAGGTAACGTTGAATCCATTTTTGGAAATTGACCACTTCCCCTCACCGCGGCCGGAATCGGTTTTTTATGAATTACGTGGGGGCAAACAATTTACTAAACTGGATTTAGCGGAAGCGTACCAACAATTGCCATTGCACGAAGAGTCGCAAAAATTCGTGGTTATAAGTACCCATTTGGGTTTGTTTAAATACACTCGTATGGGGTATCCACTGGGGTTCGTTTCAACGAAAAATAACAGCTTTACTGATGGGAATTCCGAGCGTAATTGTTTATATTGATGATATTATTATCACCGCACCGAATAAAGAAGAACATTTCAAACGATTACGAGAAGTATTGCGTCGATTAGATGACGCGGGGCTAAAGCTAAATTTTACAAAGTGTAAATTTTTGCAAGATGAGGTTGTATATTTGGGGTATCGCATTGATAAAAATGGGATTCATCCCATAAAACATAAAATTGAGGCGGTAAAAAAAGCTATGCCACCCACTAATGTATCAGAATTGCGCAGTTTTTTGGGTTCTGTGAATTACTATGCAAGATTCATCCCAAATATAGCAACAAAATTAAAACCTTTATACGAGTACATTACGATCCAAATAAACCATTGGTGCTCACATGTGATGCGTCACCGTATGGCGTGTCGGCAGTTTTATGCCATAAGATTAACAGCAAAGACTATCCGATCCACTACGCGAGTCGTACATTGAATGCTAGCGGGCGTAATTATTCTCAGTTGGATAGGGAAGGCTTATCTGTGGTTTTCGGCGTAAAAACATTTTTTGAGCATCTGTATGGTTGCAAATTTCTGTTACAGACTGACAACTCAGCGCTTACACGCATTTTCCATCCAGAAAAATCAATTCCTGAAATAGCGGCAGCTCGTATACAAAGGTGGGCTGTATTTTTGTCAGCATTCAGTTATGAAATTAAGCATATTAAAGGTGCAGATAACTATGCTGATTGGCTCAGTAGAATGCCTAATAAAAATACAGAAAATATTGTTAAAGAAAGAGAGTTCGTTGAGGACGTCTCAAATTTATATTTCAACCATATTAGAAATTCCGATTTTGCATCGCTAGATTGGAAACAGGTGCAACGTGAAACCCGTAAGGACAAAACTCTTTGCAAAATAATGCGGTATTGTCTAGACGGTTGGCCAGAAAACTCACCAACCCAGGAAGAGCTAAAAACGTTTTGGAATAAACGTGAAGCGTTGTCCCTCGAAAATAATTGCTTACTTTGGGGTCATCGAGTAGTGATTCCCGAAAAATTAAGATCACTAGTGATGCACGAATTGCATTTTAGTCATTTTGGTGTAAGTAAAATGAAAGCATTAGCTCGGTCCTTTGTTTGGTGGCCGTCTATTGACAACGACTTAGAAGAAATAACACGTTCATGCATTAACTGCTTAGAAACGAAAAAGAAACCTCAAAAAGTTCCATTGACCCCATGGTATTCGACATAGCACAATCCCGGCGTATTGCCCGGCAACCAATGGGGCGGCTGAAAATTTAGTAGACACTTTCAAACGTAAGGTTAAGTGTATGATTAAAAGTGGTCTATCGGTGGCTGATGCTCTTAAACAATTTTTGTTTGATTACAGAAGTACACCACACTCCTCCACCAACCAATCGCCAGCAAAACTTATGCTAGGCCGTGAATTGCGTACGAGATTTTCGTTGTTAAGGCCAAGAGAGGTAGAGAGTACAATGTATAACAACCAGTCCCGGCAGATACAAAATCATAAAGGGGGGAGACGCGTAAGGTTTGATACGGGGGATTCCGTTATGGTAACCGACCACCGAAGTGGTAAGATGAAATGGATAAAAGGAGAGGTAGTAAAGATTGTGGTACCAGGTGTCACATATTTAGTTAAGATTGATTCTGACACTATTTGGAAAAGGCATAGTAATCAGATTCAAGATTGTAGTCAAAACGTTTTTGATGAAATCGAAGAAATTAAAGATATTGAAATAGAAACTAAGGTAGTCGATCAAACACAGCCTTTATGTCGACGGTCGGAACGACTGGCGAAGAAATCTAGACAATAAACATTACTAAGATATCGTGAATTTACAGATAAATATATACTTATGGTATGTCTGAATTTATACCAAGAGTGAAAGTTAGATATAAGACTAATTGAAATGTTGACTTAGTGTGTAAGCATAAAGCAAATGTAAACGTAGACCTAAGAGATAAGACTAATTGAAATCTTGACTTCGTGTGTAAGCATAAAGCATAAAGCATATATATAGTTTCCAGAATATGTTTATAATACGAAGGGGAGAGTTGCGGTAACTTGGTATACTCTCCTGAACAGTAATAGAACATACCTATTGATGACTCAATGCCATCACTAATGAGTATATATAGTAGTTTCCAGTTCGTGGATATACGCCAGCTAATTAACCTCTGCAAAACAATAAACTAAGAACAAAACGTCTACTATAAAGACTAATCCGATCGTCCGTGTTTTACTTGGGCGGTTTACAGCACCTTGTTTAGTCAAAACAAATAGACTGGATGCCTTTCCTACGCGAGAACATGCCACGTAAAATTGTACATGCGAAAAACATGATGTTTCCAAATCTAAGCCGCAAACAGACATTGTTTGGCCTTGAGACTTATTAATTGTGATCGCGAATGCTAATTTAATTGGAAATTGAACACGTTTGAATTCAATTTGCACCTCCGTTGTTATCATTGATATTCTTGGCAAAAGAACATTTTCTCCTCTGAACTTGCCACTCAAAATCGTTGCTTCAATGATATTTTTCATTAATTTTTTAAGAACTAATCGTGTTCCATTACATAGCCGTGGTGGGTTCAAGTTTATCTGTAATATAATAGGTGAACCAACTTTTAAACGTAGAAGGTGTGGTGGAAATCCCGGTAAATCGAGTGAGTTCAAAAACTCCGTTGGGTAATTTACAGACTCATTAGCGTTGCAAACTGTATCTATAGATTTGAACTATACCAATTAACTGGGCAGCGACTGCTGTATTTTAAAATTTATGTGGTCGACGTCTACATTTTTTCTGCCAAAATTGCCCTCTCTGATAGCCACGCATGATTTTCGTATTGTGTACATATATCGGGAAATATACTTTCAATTAGATCATTTCGCGACCCTCTATTGTACAGAAATTACTTGGAACCTGAATGCACCCAGTATTTTCATACATTTCCACCTTTCCTTGGCCGACATCTAATAATTGTTTGGAGAATACATTAGCTGATGGATCTTGCAACATTTGGACGCGCATATTTATTTTTAGTCTTAAGTTTTCAACATTACGCCAGAGAGGGGAAGCTTTAAAACACGCATTGATCTCATAAGCGCACGTTGACCGCGGAATAACAGGAAGCGTTTGTCGAAAATCGCCCGAAAGTAGTAAAAGTGTGGCGCCGAATAGATTGTCATTATTTCTAATATCCTTTAGTGTGCGGTTCAATGCCTCCAGGGAGTGTTTGTGCGCCATTGTGCACTCATCCCAAATAATAATTTTGTATTGCCTCAGAACCTTTTCCATTGACGATTGTTTTATATTTCACACTGCGTCTGGGCTACTTTGAATATTCAGCGGCAACAGAACTGAAAACAGTCTTAAATCAAACCCCAAAGAATTTTGGCGTTATATCGATTCCAAAAGGAAAACTAATGGATTCCCAACTAGCTTAGAGTATGATGGCAGTACTTCGAACAATAACCAAGACATAGCTGATTTATTCGCGATATTTTTTCAAACAGTCTACTGTAGATATGACTCGATTTCAGTACCATCTACAGCACCGACTTCCTTGCCATTAATAACCTCGTTTTCTGTTTCAGAGGAAGATGTAAGTCTTGCCATTTTATCATTAAAGCCTAGTTTCAAACCTGATTCTGAAGGTTTTTCTACCCTTGTTTTCAAAAACTGTTGTAACATATTAAGTTTTCCTATTTCGCATCTTTTCCAAATCTGTCTTGATAAAGGAATTTTTCTCAATCAATGGAAACTATGTCATATTACCCCAGTATATAAATCTGGAGACCGCAATAATGTATGTAACTATAGACCTATAGTCAAGCAGAGCACGCTAGCCAAAGTCTTCGACCACATAATTCAGTCGAAGTTGTTCGATCACGTGGGGAACAGTTTGACTGACTGTCAACATGGATTTTTCCCTGGCAGATCAACCGGTACCAACTTAACGCTTCTTACTAACAACATAGTTAAAGCTTTTTCAAATAATTCGCAATTGGATGTAGTTTACACAGACTTCTCCAAAGCCTTCGATAAAGTTAATCACAATATTCTCTTACATAAGTTAGAGTGTTACGGTGTCAGTGGTAAGTTATTAGACTTTTACACAAGCTTTCTGACTAACCGCAATCTACTTGTCAAAATTGGATCAACAACATCCAGAGTAGTAATCAATGCATGGTCTGGTATTCCACAGGGCACTCACTGTGGACCGCTTTTATTTTTATTATTTATTAATGACTTGCCCAACTTTTTAAAATTTGCACAATGCCTCATGTTCGCAGATGACGTAAAAATATTTTCTGCTGTAAAGGACCTTTCAGATTGTAATCGTCTTCAAACGGATCTCGATGCATTTGCACAGTGGTGTTCGTTAAACTGCTTAAGTTTAAACTTAGAAAAATGTAGCGTTGTTACTTTCACTAGGAAGTCCAGTCCTAATATTGTTTACAACTACGAAGTTTATAACCACCCGTTATCACTTAAATCCGAAATCAAGGATTTGGGTGTTATTTTTGACTCCAAACTTACGTTTGCGAAACACATCGACTATATTGTGTCAAAGTCTTATTCGATGATTGGCTTTATAAGAAGAAACACCAAGGATTTCAGAGATCCTTTTACTCTAAAGTCGCTTTATACATCGCTAGTAAGAAGCCGTCTTGAGTATTGCTCAATAGTATGGAATCCGTACTATGGATCGCCTTCGATCAAAATTGAAAGAGTGCAAAGGATATTTACTAAAATTGTAATGAGTAAGCTTTCATGGCGGGAATATACTCCCTACATTGGGAGACGGAAATTGTTTGGGTTACAGTCCCTAGAGGATAGAAGAGACTATTCCGCGTTAATGTTTGTATATAACGTGATAAATGGGAATATAAATTGTGTAGAATTAACTAATTTGCTAAATTTATATGACCCTCCGCGCAATTTAAGGAACAACCGTATATTTGCTGATGCGGTGCATACCACGAACTATTCTTTAAATGAACCGATCGCCAGGTGTATCAGATTGTGTAACACACATTCTGTTTTTCTTGATTTCAATTTAAGCATTGCTAGATTTAAGATAAATCTTTTTTCTATTTTTAATTAAATATAAACTAGATTTAATTGAGTATATATATTTTATTGTTTTTATCTAATAAATACAATTAGTCTGTAAGAACTTAAATCTGTAGACTGAATTACAAATAAATAAATAAATAAAACTTAAATGCTGAATTCGCTGTTCTACCTCCCGATGATGCCACTGCTAATGCTACTCCATTCTTCGATCTTATTTCGGCCAGAATCACAGAAATTAAGAAAGTTTTACCCGTTCCACCTGGTGCATCCAAAAAAAAGAACCCACCTTGTTCCGTGGAAATTGCCAACATAATTCGTTCGTAAATAATTTTTTGTTCATCATTTAGTAGAGGGACATTGCGAGTAACAATAGATGTCATTTCTGTAGTATCATACTGTAGTTCACGATTCATTTCTGCGTCCATTAAATTTGATATATTATCAAAAGGATATATTATACTTTTATACGCTACGGCATCCGTCGGCGTACCAAACCACTCCCTGTTGAAACCTTAGTCAACACCTTTCATTTGGTATCCATATTGTCCAAACCCTTTCTAGGGTCACACCTGGTCCACATTTTGGTCGATATCTAGGAAACGGGGTCCCATATTGGACTTTGAACCACTTTCTATTAAAACCCTCATCAACACCTTTAATTTGGTACCCATATTGTGTAAACACATTTTAGGATCACACCTGGTCCACATTTTAGTCGATATCTCGGAAACGGATTCGGACATTGGTCTTGAAACAAATTTCCCTTAAAAGTGTGTGTTAACACCTTTCATTTGATACCCATATCGCAGAAATACCATTCAGGGTCCCAGCTGGGCCACATTGGGTTTCAAGACCCTGATCACCTAGGGATATCAAATATAGTTATAAACCTATTCTCATAACCCCCAAATATACATACAAAATTTCATTAAAATCGATCAAGCCGTTTAAAAGATTTAAGCAGTGGAACACCGTGACACGAGATTTTTATATATTAGATATATATATATATATCCCATACAAACGATCGTTCAGATACGAGCATTTTTATATGAACTTACTTTTTCCTGAAATAAAAATTATCTACACCATAAAACAGCCGAAGACACACCGTCCTTACTTGTTTTCCTTTGCCAGAAGGAACGGTGGGCACTTTGATGACAGTCACGGAACAGCAACAGGTGAAGTGTCATCAAACTATTCACTTTAAGCTAAAGTGCTTTGTTTGATAACCGTCACTAAACACGTCACCTTAGGTAAGATGGGTAGTTTAATAACCGTCACCAAACAACTCAGTTTATCCTTCGATTTTACTTTTGACAGTCAGTCACCAAACTAAGCACTTTACATAAAGAGCTAATGGTGACGGTCATCGAAGTATCCACAAGTAGCCGAAGTGCGCACTTCTTATCTGAAAAGGTCATCAAACTAAGCACCCTACAAACATATATATATATGGCGCGATATACAACAGTTATATCATCAACCTCCTAGGAGATTTTTGCGCCGAGCTTCTCTTCCAATTTGTGGTGTGCCGCTTTGAAATTTTTCCTACAAATTGGCGAGACCTACGGTTTTTTTTCGCCGACTCCGAACGGCATCTACAAAGCAGATGAATTTTTGCTGAGAAGCCTTTCATAGCAGAAATACACTCGGAGAGTTTGCCAAACAACTGCCGTGGGGCGACCCCGTTTTGAAAAAACTTTTTCAAACCACTTTTTGATGTAACCTGTACCAGGGCTCGAACCCGGACCTTCGGCAACACTACCTCCACACCACGGTGGCCGCAGTTTTTTCCTTATTGTTTAATTCATCGAAAATAGTTACATTTGATTCATCGATTTTCCTTGTCTTGGCTCTTTTTGCAATGGGACTTTATCGCCAATTCTAACTGCTAACGGCCGAGCCGTTTTATCATAAAAATGTTTACTTTGTATTTAGAGTTTATTTATTAGATTTTGTGCAATTTCATAAGTTTTTTGCATTCTGATTTTAATTTCTTTGGCATAGTTTTTGACATTATAGATTGGATCGATTTTGTCTTTTGGTAATTCATTTGGCAAAATTTCCTTTTTTGCAAATACTAATTCATATGGGGAAAATTTATTGTCGAAAACTGTGAAAATGTAAAGTATTGTAACCCTACCAACCATACGCAGATAAAAAAGTGGATAAAACATAGATCGCGCTATCCACAAATGAAGATAAAAAAGTGGATAGTTTTCTATGGGCCGCGTGCAGATATTATCCACATTCCCCATGTAAATTTCGTGTACGTGTGACCTTGCATCACCATCGCACTCATTAGGAAATTCCATAAGAAAAAACATAGCTGCGCCGTTCTAAATATAAAAATTTCCCAAAACAAAGGATTGCATTTTCATAGAGTTGCCAGATCGGAAACCTGGTATGCCTAAAAATACCCAAAATTTAGAGGAAAATTCCCAAAAAAACACCACAATAATATGGAAACGGCCCAAAAAAATCCAAATAATTTCAAAACAATTTCTTTTTTATAAAATACGTTTTAATGAAAATATATACTTTAATTTTAAGAAATATAATACAAAATTTACTTAAAGTTATTATAGACATACATATCATTAAATACATGCTGTTTTATTTGTTGCAAAAATTATTTAGCGATTTAAACGCAATTAGCACCAAAAGAAAGGTAATTTAATCACCTTTCTTTTGATGCTAAACAACTATACAATTACAAAATAAATCTTTAAGAAAAATGTAACTTTGTTACAACTTGAAAAAAATCCATGGATTTTGTTCGTATTACACATATGTGTTTACAAAATTGATAAAATTTACAATAAATTATTTAGCGATTCCAACAGGATTACCATCAAATGGAAGGCAAGTTAATGACCTTTCTTTTGGTGCTAAACAACTATACAATTACAAAATAAATCTTTAAGAAAAATGTAACTTTGTTACAACTTGAAAAAAATCCATGGATTTTGTTCGTGTTACACATATGTGTTTACAAAATTGATAAAATTTACAATAAATTATTTAGCAATTTCAACAGGATTAGCATCAAATGGAAGGCAAGTTAATGACCTTTCTTTTGATGCTAAACAACTATACAATTACAAAATAAATCTTTAAGAAAAATGTAACTTTGTTACAACTTGAAAAAAATCCATGGATTTTGTTGGTGTTACACATATGTGTTTACAAAATTGATAAAATTTACAATATATTATTTAGCGATTCCAACAGGATTAGCATCAAATGGAAGGCAAGTTAATTACCTTTCTTTTGATGCTAAACAACTATACAATTACAAAATAAATCTTTAAGAGAAATTTAACTTTGTTACAACTTGAAAAAAATCCATGGATTTTGTTCGTATTAGACATATGTGTTTACAAAATTGATAAAATTTACAATAAATTATTAAGCGATTTCAACAAAATTAGCATCAAATGAAAGGTAATTTAATAATCTTTCTTTTGGTGCTAAACAACTATATAATTACAAAACAAATCTTTAAGAAAAATGTAACTTTGTTACAACTTGAAAAAAATCCATGGATTTTGTTCGTACCTATTACACATATGTACATATGTATGTGTTTACAAAATTGATAAAATTTACAATGAATTATTTATCGATACATACAGATATACATATATACTCGCAGGCTTCGCGTTTCTTTAAGATTGGACACCTGTAAAATATGAATAAATATTAAAACATCATTCACATAAAAATACGAAAAACCGCGTTCAGACTGGAAGGTAGAAAAATTAGTAAACAGATTAACTATACATGCAAAATAATAAAGTTGGCAAAAGAATTTCATTATCTACATTTTTTATTATAATAATATATACCTTACAAATCTACAAATTATTACGAACTACTTATATATACCTTATAAATAAAAATGAATGTGTGTCTGTGTGTCCTTTATAGGCGTCCAAAGTACTCAACCGATTTTTATGAAATTTTCACAGTATATTCTTGGGATCAGGGGTTCAAGCATAGGCTATATTAATTTTTGGAAAAGTGGGCGGTGCCACGCCCCCGGCTATATAAAACTACAATTCGTCATAACTCTGAACATATTTGGTCCAAATTAATGATTTTTGGATATGTGTGTCCTTTGGTCAAGATTTGTGTAATTTTGGGAAAGTGGGCGGTGCCACGCCAACATATTTTGTGGTTTGTTTGTGCTTCAAGAATATCCAAAGTTTATGGTCGATCTCTTCTAAACTTTCCAGATTGGCTCAGAAGATTATTTTGTACGATTTAGGCTATATTAATTTTTGGAAAAGTGGGCAGTGCCACGCCCCCAAGCTATATAAAATTTAAATCAATATAACTTTGAATATATTTGGCCTAAACTAATGATTTTTGGATATGTGTGTCCCTTGGTCAACAATTATATAATTTGAGAAAAGTGGGCGGTGCCACGCCCACATTTTTTGTATGCAGTGCGTTGTTTGTACTTCAATAATGGGCACAGTTTATGGTTGATCTGTTTTAAACTTTCCAGATTGGTTCAGAAAATTGTTGTGTACGATTCAGGCTATATAAATTTTTGGAAAAGTGGGCGGTGCCACGCCCCCAAGCTATATAAAATTTAAATCAATATAACTTTGAATATATTTGGTCTAAACTAATGATTTTTGGATATGTGTGTCCCTTGGTCAACAATTATATAATTTGAGAAAAGTGGTCGGTGCCACGCCCACATTTTTTGTATTCAGTACGTTGTTTGTACTTCAATAATGTCCAAAGTTTATGGTTGATCTGTTTTAAACTTTTCCAATACGTTAAAATCTTCGTTGGGTACGACATACATAGGCTACATTTGTAAATTTTTTGGAAAGTGGGCAGTTCCAAGACAAAAGTTAAGTAATATTTCAATTCGTTATATTCCTGAATGTATTTGGTTTAGTGACATTTTAACGTTCTTAAATCTTAATCAAAGCATTTAATTTTTGTTTGTTTGTTATTGCCGTTTATACATATCCAGAGTATTATAGGATTTCCATAAAATCATAATAGTGGCGTTAAGTGGTAGGTATAGGATATAATTAAATAAATACTAACTATACATCGGCTCAGCAGCGCATAATGGTTTTTTTCATACCAATTGAGTTCAAAAGATTCGTTTTTTGAGTTGGACATCCAAAAAATTTATTTGTTTATACTAAAGACGTTAAAACCGGAAACATTGTATATCCTAAAACACTGCAATAAATAGAATGTTAAAAATTAATAGAAAAATATTTGAAAATGTATTTCTAGGGAAGTAACTGGTCAGGCAGAACAACGTCTGCCAGGTCTGCTAGTATCTTTATAAAAAATTAGTCCTATTTTTTTAATTTCATCATTTCAGCGTTTCTTCATTGCTAATAGGTAGCAAACTTTTCAGCGAAGTTGGCTCTTCGCATATCACATCGCCTGTAATGCGGCGTACGCTACGCTGCGTCTTGGTGGAGAGCACCTTGCACTCCCTCAGCAATACGCCTTGGGCCAGCACTTCGCTACTTTCGGGCATCTGAAATTAAAATTGAATTTCATTATATAAATTTGAATTTACCAGGACGTAATGCCAACCGTTTCGGCAATGGTCTTTTCTAATGATGCTATCACTCCATCAGCGCTAGCGACGGCTGGTTGGGTGGCAGTACGCCTGGAAAAAGGCTGGGATACCTCGAAACGGCGTTGTCCTGTTATTAAATAAGCATAAATAATAACATGAAAGATACAGTCAAAAGTTACACTCAAGACATGTTTACATCAGTTAACTTTGGAATCAATTTCAGTCAGAATTAACAAGTAACTAATGCAAACACCCTTATACTGGAAAATTTTAACAAAGTTTTTTTTCATCAGTTGTGTCTTTAACAATTGTTTTTAAGTTACGTGCAATTATGTATCATAATTGAAAAACTGTCATCAAAATTGATGAAAAAACCTGTGCTAAAATGTTCCCTTATTGTTACCATTTGTCTGGCTGGTACCCGGCTCCTCCTCATCGCGCAAAAAATCCAAGAAATTCATATTAGCCTAAAAAAAGGATAAAACAAATTATGTAATAATGGTATTAAAATAAATCGATTGCCTACAGGAATAGAATAATACTTAAAGTCTAAATCTTCTTTGCGAACTATTTAAATTTTGTCATCTATCATTTCAGCTACTAAAATACCTAATCCTGATGAAGACACAACGGGCTCTATAAAAACGTCACCAACCTGCGTCAAAACAATCGCACCAAAACTATTTTCTAAATGTTGGTTGACAATTTTTAAAGAACCAGTTTTAAAACTTATAACATATTTCTCCTGTTCTAAAATATTGCTAGAATCCGTAAAATCTCTTCGTTCTTCTATTCTTAAAAACAATTGCTGCAGTATATTTGTTGGACTTTTTATAACTTTTTTAATGTGTTGCATGTAATTTTCAAACTTATATGCCGAAAAGCTGTCTAAGGGACCAAAATTATCTACACACGCGCTTAAATGCAAAAGACCATGAACATTAAAACTTATTAAATGCGTCCCATAAATATTGTTAAATAATTTTACAAACTCTTTAAGCATTTCGTTAGCAACATTAGATTCTACTTTACAGGACGTTTCACAAGAGAGAAGTCGAATCGCGGAATGCAACAATAAAAAGTGGTAGTAGAGATTGTCGGGTATGCAGTCTTTTAAAACAAACAATCCAGAATATAATAAAAAAATGCCGGTATTCTGTTGACTTCCAGTTGCTTATTTCATCCAGATCACGGCTTCGTCTAGAGAATTCCGAGGGAACGTACCTATTGAGAAACATCAATTTTTCATTCATTTTTGTTACGTTCCCTCTTTTAATAAGCAACTGCATCAGTTTTTTAGTTACACCCAAGTCCACTAAATGCATGGGTTCTAAAGGAAATTGAGAAACCATACCAATATTTATGGATTCTAGCAAAATTTCACTGTGGTTAAATATTTCTAAATGGTGTGTTAAGTCTACCCTATTCTGAAAAGATAAATCTGTTCTCAATCCTCCTCTCCATATACTGACCTTCCTGTATACATTTAGGGCAACTATTTTTACCTGTATGCGACTTTACACCAGTTATGAAAGCTCGCGCTGGTGTATCGCATGTGAAAAGCCTAACACTAAATGGCTTTACAATTCCCCCCGGACCTACTCTCACTCCATTCTGACGTAAATTATTAACCTCTCCACAAAATTCTAATAAAAAACTGTTTACGTCAGTTGGCTTACTCATTCCCGAGTAGCAAGCGATGACAAAGGGTCTTGAAGTCTGACAGTCTACTACGTCGTCCGTAAGGTTACTTTGGTCTTCCACGCTATCCACCGTCTCGTCTTCGTCAAAGAAAAACCTTTCACTATCGCTATCACTATCATAATAATCAACTAAGTCTAAATAAGGTCCTGTGCTGGTGGATAGCGCATCATCGCTTGCTACTTGTGGATTGATAGCCGCCCTACTTGTTGATGGTACATCATCACTATCTAAACTAGGTGTCTCATCTACTCTACGAAATTTTGCATTTACCTCCTCAAAATATGCCTTTTCCTTACTCATAAGGTTCGAAAAAGTTCTCTTATTCATATCTGTATTTTTGTTTAATATAAGAATATAATAATAATAATAATAATGATACTAATAATAGTAATTGTAATAACACTTATAAGAATAATAATAATAATAATAATGATACTAATAATAGTAATTGTAATAATAGTAATAATAATAGAAATAATAATAATAATAATGGTTTTGTTGTATGAGAATAATAATAATAAAAATAGTTTTTTTTGTTATTGTGTGGTGTAGTGTGTCCAATATGAATACATATCTACATACAAAATACGCAGCACGAGCGCCGTCTAAGTTACTTGGTCGCAAACGTAAACAAACTGCAACTAAGAAATTGCTGACGCTATGTATTTCTCTGCTGCGACACTTTCCCACGACCGAAGCGTTGAAGTAGCTTAGCGCTATACACATATGTAAATACGTGCATGTGTGTGAGCGTGCGTTGGGCTTCATGCCTTATGTTAGGCTTAGCTATGTAAGAGTTAGAGTAAATATGTATAATAAAATGTTTAGATTAATTTACTATAAATAAGCCTGAATTTTATAATAAAGAACATTATTATTATCATTCGGCACTGAGCCACACAACATTAGAGCATTATTATTCAGCAGCATTATATAGCGAAGGGTTACACAACATGGCGATCCTGCCCTGCCATCCTGGACTATGAAATATTGGTGCTAGCTGAGATCCAGCCATCCTGGACTATGAAATATTTGTGCTAGCTGAGATCCTGCCATCCTGGACTATGAAATAAGGCTAGAATATAAGAATTTTTTTTTTCTTTTTAGAAATAGACCGCTGACTTTAAGCGGACTACGGGACAATCAGCAGACTGCGATATACCATACGTCGCAGACTGCAGAAATCCTGTTAGGTTTAAAAAGCGCAGACTGCTACATTTTTTAAGTGGCAGACTGCTGAGATTACTTAAATAAATATTAGAACTCTTTGGCACCCTAAGGTCGCCCACTAAATAGCAGACTTGTTTCTGCTTAGGGCATATTTTATTTTAAATAAATATTAGAACTCTTTGGCACCCTAAGGTCGCCCGCCAAATAGCAGACTTGTCTCTGCTTAGGAAATATTTTCTCGTAAATGCAGGAGCCAACCAAAGAAGAGTTTGACTACATCTTTGAAAGATGGAATAAATTTTTTGTTGAAAAGGAGCAAAATCCTCAAGTTGCCACTGAAGAGGTTCCTCAAACCTCTGAAGTAATAAAGCAAGGTCCGTTACCGATAACCATTGAAGAGTATCGGCGACGGAACAAGCAAAACAGGCAAGAAGAATTAAACATTCCAGCCCCAGTAAAACATAAGAAGCAAACTCGGGGTGGTAAAAGATACCAGAAAAAAAGGAGTTGGCAATAACATACAATTTATTAAATTTTGCCACTTCTTATGAAGAAAAACTAAATTTGAAAAAATATATATCAGAATTAAGAGGTAGAAAATAAGAAAATAAATATTAAGAAAAGTTACCAATAATGTCTAGAATTAGAAAATAAAGGAAAAATTCTGTTTAATAAAGAAAATGTAATAATGAATACGAATATTAACTATTTTGTAAACTCAGAAAACGCCTTACCAGATAACCTTGATTACGAGGCTATCAACAGTATCGTTAATAACTTAGAATCAGAAAACACACAAGAGGCAATTAGAAAATTAAGCAAAATAGAAGCTTATAGGCAGGCAGAAAAAGATATAGTTTGGCTTAGGAAATGGTGGGCACTAATCGAAATGCCTGAGGAACCAACAATAGAAAACGCATTAGAACCATTATTGACCACTCCTGAAGAAAAATATAGGTTCGAGGTCAAATTTATGGGACCACTCACATTAAGATAAGATATGCAATTATAAGAAAGGAAAAAGTGTTAAATAAGAAAAAAAAAGAAAAAAGGAGAAAAAATTTATTTGTTTTCATTTGTTGTATTTTCTTGTTTTTCTCAATGGGAGGCCACGAATCGAAACTGGAAGAGCCTAATGCAAATGTGATCAATTCCATTCAAGTAGTTGACCACACTGAAGCATTGGAATTTATAAAAATCTTGTTAATAATATTAACAATTTCAACTTGTTTGAATTTATTCTTGAAATTATACTCTGCTCACAACAAATTTTTAAAGAAAAAATACTTGAGCTGAGCAGATGGTCTAGATAAGGTCTAAACCAGAGAAAACTATATATGTATATATCCCAATGGGCAAATGGGAAACCATTCTGAATACCCTCGTAGAAGAGAAGACTTTGGCGGAAAAGTCTTATAAGTGTCTTAATAAAAGTATATACATACAAAGGGTGACTATTTTAAAACACCTCACGATAATATTAGAGTCATTGAACAATATAGGAAAAACCACACAAAGGTGCATAGCAAGTTAACAACTAACCACAAGCTAGAGGCACTACAAATTTTTTCCAATGTCAGGGACAAATTAGTATCCCTATTGAGTAGATACAACGTTGAAACAACAGTCCCAACGTCATATGAAGGGGAAATAGAAATAAATTTTGCAACCCTATTACCTGAAGCTCAACCACAAACAGAAAGCATCAAGATGCCAATGACAAACATAGAATTTATTAAAACTGCATCATCGATCTTACCAGATTTCGATGGCAAATCAGAGAATCTATCCAGTTTTCTGGATGCCCTTGATATCCTGGAACAAATCAAGGATAGTCACGAGGCTATCGCTGTATCCATGATTAAAACTAAACTCAAAGGTACAGCTAGAAACATTATAAGTACTGAATCTACCATTCAGGAAATAAAACAAAGATTAAAGTCAAAAGTTAAGGGTGAATCAGTCGAAGTTTTGTCGGCAAAACTCCTGAACATCCAACAACGCAGTAAAACTGCAAATCAATACACTTCTGAGATTGAAAAGCTAACAAAATCATTGGAGGGAGCATACATATCTGATGGACTAACACCTGAGTTAGCAACCAAGTATGCTACACAGTCAGCCGTAAAAGCTATGTGTAAAAACTGCTCCAATGATAAAATAAAAACTATAATGCAGGCTGGAACGTTCACCACAATGAACGAAGCCATATCAAAATTACCAAAACAATAGGAATTACCAAAACAATAGTTATAGAGGAAATCAAAGGCGTACATTTAACAATTACGGCAATAACAACAATAATAATAATAACAATAATAACCGATCAAATAACTAAAGATACGGTCGAAGTTTCGGATCGCGTGGAAATGCTCGCAATAATACTAGAAATGTCCGAACTGCTACGCAGCAGGAAAACCAACAAACTCCACCTCAATAAATAAAAAATTATATGTTTTCAATTTACACCTAAATAGCTACATATCTTCCAAAACAACTCTAAATGATTCTATTTCAACCCTCCTAATCGATACAGGAGCGGATATCTCAATTATAAAAAAGGGTCAAATTGCCGATCATGTCACTATTAACAATTCACAAAAAAACATGCACTATTGGCACGGTTCATTGATATTTTTTCATTAGAGTCGGAACAAATTACCACTAACAACTTTTACAAACAAAAACTCCATATGAAAGATAATAATCCAGTTTATGTTAAAAACTATAGAATACCAGAAGCTCATAAGAGTGAAATCAATAAACAAGTAAATAAATTAATTAACGACGATATAATAGAACCTTCAATCTCTGAATTTAACAGTACAATTTTATTAGTACCCAAAAAATCACTCCCAAACAAAGAAGAAAAAGGTGGAGAATGGTTGTAGATTACAGACAAGTTAATAAAAAATTAACCGCAGATAAATTTCCTTTGCCGAGAATTGATGACATACTAGATCAACTAGGGAGAGCTAAATATTTTTCATGCTTAGACTTAATGTCAGGCTTTCATCAAATAGAACTTAGCCCAGAATCGAGAGATATCACGTCATTTACGGCCGACAATGGCACGTACCGCTTTAAAAGATTACCGTATGGTCTGAAGGTAGCACCAAACTCATTTCAGAGAATGATGACATTAGCATTCTCAGGCTTAAAACCTTCACAAGCATTCCTATACATGGACGATTTAGTCGTACTAGGATGCTCCGAAAAGCATAGGATCAAAAATTTACGAGACGTTTTCGCAACTTGTAGAAAATATAATTTAAAATTACATCCAGATAAATGCATATTTTTCAACCAAGAAGTAACTTATCTTGGTCATAAATGCACAAGCAAAGGCATTTTGCCAGACCCCAGTAAATTTGAAACTATTAAAAATTATCCAACCCCTAAAAATGCGGATGAGGCGAAACGATTCGTCGCATTTTGCAACTGTTACAGAAGATTTATCCCAAACTTCGCAGAATATTCTAGAATAATAACAAGGCTTTGCAAGAAAAATGTGGTTTTCGACTGGACGGAGGATTGTAAAAAATCCTTTGACTATTTGAAGGCTGCGTTAATAAGCCCTAATATCTTACAATACCCAGATTTCAATAAACAATTTTGTATAACAACTGACGCAAGTGGTTATGCTTGCGGAGCAGTACTAAGCCAAGAGTATGAAGGAAAACAATTGCCAATTGCATATGCATCAAGATCATTTACAAAAGGAGAAACAAATAAGGCAACCATTCAGAAAGAATTAGCGGCCATTCATTGGGCCATAACATATTTTAGACCATACATTTATGGTAGAAAATTTTTAGTCAAAACAGACCATAGACCTTTGACATTCTTATTTTCAATGAAAAACCCCTCATCAAAATTAAATAGAATCAGACTAGATTTGGAAGAATATCACTTCGAGGTGGAGTATATAGCAGGAAAACAAAATTATGTAGCAGACGCACTGTCACGCATAGATATTAAAGATCTTAAAGAAATTTCAGTAGAGGCGTGTAAAATATTAAAAGTTACGACTAGATCGGAAACTAATAAAAATTATAATGATAATACAAATTCCAGTAGTAAAAATGAAGAAATAAAATGTCACAAAGAGAACCCAATAATTTATAAAGCGCTGAATAAATGTGAAGTAAAAAGACTAGTCCAGCTCGTTTTCGATCCTCCGAAATTATGTTTCGAAAAAGGAAAGAAAATTTGTAGTGAAATTAATATTAAAAACCTTATTGTTGAGGCGAAGATTGACTTAGGTCAATTCTTTGCCAGGCTTATGAAAGAAGCCGGCAATTTGGAAATTGTAAAAATACAGTTGTCCCTAGGAGACAAATTGTTTAAGCAAAATTATACCCGGGTATACACATTTAAAGAAATTGGTACCAAAGTTCTCAAAAATTTAACAATTGCATTGACTCCGGAGGTTATGCATGTGACAGAAAAAGAAAATATTAAAAAGATTCTTCAAAAGTATCACGACGATCCTGTTTTTGGTGGCCACCCTGGAATAAATCGTACGTTAAATAAAATAAGACAAAAGTATTACTGGAATAATATGAAAAATGACATCAGAAAATATGTTAAAAATTGCATTCACTGCAGCAAAAATAAAACTAACAAACATATAAAAGGCTTTCGATATAGTACAGATAGACACAGTAGGGCCATTACCAAAATCGATAAATGGAAATGAATATGCGGTTACTATCATATGTGACCTAACCAAATACTTGATAATAGTACCCGTCCAAAGCAAACATGCTGTAGCAGTTGCTAAGGCTGTATTTGAGCATTTCATTCGGATTTATGGTTGTATGAAAACAATTATAACGGATATGGGAACCGAATACAAAGATAGTTTGTTTGAGGAATTGTGCAAACTCTTAAAAATAGAGCATAAAACATCACCCTACCATCATCAAACTTTAGGTACTGTTGAAAGTAGTCATAGAACATTCAATGAATATGTGCGTTCTTACATATCCATTGACAAATACGATTGGGATGAATACCTTAAATATTTTTCGTATTGTTACAATACAACACCTTCAACAGTTCATGGCTATTGTCCTTTTGAACTAGTTTTTGGAAAGACTCCTCTGACTTACGAATTTGTAAAAGAAAATATAATTAGCCCAGTATATAATCATGAGGCTTATGATAAGGAAATTAAATATAGGTTACAAGTAGCACAACAAAAAGCTAGAAAGTTAGTAAAAGAATCTAAGGAAAAACAAAAAATTAGTTACGATAGGAAAACACAATATAAGGAGATAAATATAGGAGATTTAGTGTTAGTAAAAAATGAAGCAGGTCATAAGTTAGACAATAGGTATAAGGGGCCCTTTAGAGTAGACAATATTGATAAAAATAATAATTTTACTCTAATTCCTTATAAACTAGAAAGCATAGATAGAAATAATAAGTATATTATAAGCAATGAGAATAAGAAAATTTTAATTCAAAAGAATAGACTTAAACTGTTAGAATAAATACACTGCATTTTAACTCAAATGTTTACTCATACATTTTTATTATACACTGACACATAAACCCATAAATTCAGAAATTTATTGTATGCAAATAAAAACTTATTAAAATAAAATCGTGTCATTACCCTCAATGTAACTAAACACTTAAGAAAAATGTACCGCATAAATAAAGAAACATACAAATAAAAAATCAGAAATAAATTAATTAATGTATTGTCCACTTGAAAATAAGGTAAACACAACCAAAACTTTGTAACAAAAGTAAACACAGCATATATAAAAACAAAACAAAAAGTCCAACGCGCCAGAGCTATTAAATGAAATAAGATCGGTCGCTCATTAATTGTAAAAGTCGAGCTATAATACTCAAACCTATTAAATGAAATAGAATCGTTCATATAAATATGTATATAAACGATTCTTTTTAGGAAGGGAGGTGTAGTGTGTCCAATATGAATACATATCTACATACAAAATACGCAGCACGAGCGCCGTCTAAGTTACTTGGTCGCAAACGTAAACAAACTGCAACTAAGTAATTGCTGACGCTATGTATTTCTCTGCTGCGACACTTTCCCACGACCGAAGCGTTGAAGTAGCTTAGCGCTATACACATATGTAAATACGTGCATGTGTGTGAACGTGCGTTGGGCTTTATGCCTTATGTTCCCACCAGGAATTTTCGTTAGGTCCTACTTGTGTTATTCATTCCAGCATGCATGATTTTGTTAGGTTCATCGCAGGTGCTGCTAAAATGTGTTAGCTGGTCATGACATTTTTGAGTATCTCATTTTCCACCTTACTATAGCAGCTTAAAGTAGGAGAAGCCGAAGTTATCAGATGACAAAGTAAGGCTGTGAGCAGCTACGAATTCAGGATCTTTAGGAAGATGTCGGATACAAAAGCAGTAGCAAATATGATTGCGAAAAATGATTTTTTTAAACCTGATTTCAGTGATAAAAAGGGTCGTAAGCGCTAATGTTATAAAAAAAAAATTACGCGTTTGGTCAGAGCTACTGACGAGTACATGAAACTGACAGCTGTGAAGTGAGGTCTGCTGCTGTTTTCAGGTATGAAGGAGTTATATACTGAGCTGGTTCGTATACTCACTATCTTACCTTCCTTCCACCTAACGTATGTATCATAACAACCAAATGAAAAAGGCAGCTATATTAGCATGTACGCACGATTATTTCCGAACGATCACTCTTCATTCCTTTTTGTACTATACAAAGTCATTCATGCGAAGGCGGCCATCGCCGTGCGTTAGTCATGGGGAAAAGTCATGGAAGTTGTTATGCTCCGCTGGTGAAGAGTAAGGCTGAAAGTATTCATGATTTCCACCTTCGGTGGCCTACTGGGTTAGGCTTAGCTATGTAAGAGTTAGAGTAAATATGTATAATAGAATGTTTAGATTAATTTACTATAAATAAGCCTGAATTTTATAATAAATAACATTATTATTATCATTCGGCACTGAGCCACACAACATTAGAGCATTATTATTCAGCAGCATTATATAGCGAAGGGTTACACAACAGTGGTTAAATTAATGTTGTTCTGTATGTCCTGGTGTGCAATTGTGCCACAAATGAACTGTAAATAAAAAGTTTAAACAAATTTTAGTGATGACAAGTAATAACAGAACGTATAGTTTACGATAGCATACTCAATTAAATAACAGCTTTGTCTTCCGTAGTTTAAAATAGGGTAGTTGTTTAAGTCCGCTACCGAGTACTAATATTTATCCAAAAATGTCAATATAGGTACCAAATGACACGTTTCGTTCCCAGGGAAAAGAATGTACCTTCGGAGAATAATTATTGGTAATTCTATACGAACGAATGTAACTGCTAATACACGTCCAAGAATATCGGGAGACGCATTTAGCTCCCAGCAATGCGAATCCGCCTTAGAAAATCGTTTTTTTAGTAGTATGCGTGATATTGGCAATCAAAATTCACAATTTACTGTAATTTTTATGTGGTTGTTGTAATCACAGATAAGGCCGTCCGAATAAAATTGTTTTTGACGCAGAAATAATGGGTATGACGTAGCCGGTGCTTTAGCCCAGGGTTATTTTTTGAAGCGCCGTCCACGCTGAAAGGTGTTCCGCACATACCTATACATATACTATGGATCACACCCCCCCTTTGGAATTTTACCAAGGTAGTTTTTTGGTTTTTTTGGAAATATTTTCTCTTCTTTTTTCTTTTTGCTATCCTGGTAAGTTCAACATTGACAATATTGGGTAATGGTGCAGTTCACGTATTCACGTCTAAATTTAGAATCTGAAATGAGATTTATGTTTTTTTCGAATGTTTAAAAGTTATGATGGTAAAACTTTCCAACTCGGGGCCTGATCCACGTTTTTTATGTGCAGAACACCTTTCCGCTTAGGCGGCCTTCGGCCGCGCTTCAAAAAATAACCCTGGGCTAAGCCATTCCAACTCCGGGTGTGTGCCATAGCCGTGGCTACCGCCACGGTGATGTCCTTCCACGTGCCACGTATCCCACACTTTTTCACTTTTTTGGCTCAGCCTAATGTGCCATTACAACAACCACATGAAAATGCCAGAACAATTATGAACTTTAACTGCAAATAACTTTTGAACGGTTGAAAAAAACAAAAGTCTCGTTTCAGATTCTAAATCTAGACGTAAATACGCGTCTTTTGATACCCCACTCGACTTTTTCTGGTCTAGTTTTGGGTGGGCACCATAAACTGCACCAGTACCCAACATTGGATCTCTGGATCACATTGCCGACATATCCCGACATTTTTAAATAAATATTAGCACTCAGTAGTGAACATCAACCATTACCTAAAATAACAGCCGGAATAACCATAACAAACAAATGCACAAGCGCATGTACATTTGTATATTTTGATGACACCCTAAAATACCCCTGATCTTGGTCAGGTTCACTACACTACATTCACTTTTGCCACAACCAAACTATGCAAATGCACAAGCGCATGTACATTTGTATATTTTGATGACACCCTAAAATACCCCTGATCTTGGTCAGGGTCACTACACTACATTCACTTTTGCCACAACCAAACTATGCAAATGCACAAGCGCATGTACATTTGTATATTTTGATGACACCCTAAAATACCCCTGATCTTGGTCAGGTTCACTACACTACATTAACTTTTGCCACAACCAAACTATGCAAATGCACAAGCGCATGTACATTTGTATATTTTGATGACACCCTAAAATACCCCTGATCTTGGTCAGGTTCACTACACTTCATTCACTTTTGCCACAACCAAACTATGCAAATGCACAAGCGTATGTCCATTTGCATATTTTGATGAAACTATAAATTTTTCCTGATCTTGGTCAGGTTCACTACACTACATTCACTTTTGCCACAACCAAACTATGCAAATGCACAAGCGCATGTACATTTTTATATTTTGATGACACCCTAAAATACCCCTGATTTTGGTCAGGTTCACTACACTACATTCACTTTTGCCACAACCAAACTATGCAAATGCACAAGCGCATGTACATTTGTATATTTTGATGGCACCCTAAAATACCCCTGATCTTGGTCAGGTTCACTACACTACATTCACTTTTGCCACAACCAAACTATGCAAATGCACAAGCGCATGTACATTTGTATATTTTGATGACACCCTAAAATACCCCTGATCTTGGTCAGGTTCACTACACTTCATTCACTTTTGCCACAACCAAAATATGCAAATGCACCAGAGCATGTACATTTGTATATTTCAATGAAACTATAAATTTTTCCTGATCTTGGTCAGGTAGCTCACATTTATAAAACCATAATATGCAAATGCACAAGCGCATGTACATTCGTATCTTATGGTTATAGTAACATACATTCTTTATTCTGCTGCTGATACTTACCAAATAGATGTAATGAAGAACACTTTATTGATTTTGCCAGCTGAATAATTAATTTGTCTTGATTTTGCAAAATTTTCACGGAATCGCACGCGAACAATTCAAAATTTTCTCAGAAATGGCGCCGAAAGCAATTTTTCCCTCTTTCAGTAATGATAATGTTACTGTCTCATTCGCACTCATTAAATTTTTTTACAACCCTGAAAAATATCCCAAAAATATGCGTTGGTGTTGGTAAGGAGAAGCAAAAAATAGAGATGGTTTTGGAAATTTCGATGAATCGATAAGAAATTCATAAAAAGTGGATAGCCATGGTTGGTAGGATAAGTAAACATCCCGATCAGAAAATGTTTCATTAAGATATGCACGTAAGTATTCATTGAAGACTCGATGATTACGTTCAACCGTACCAACAGTTTCATGAATTATGACGGTATGCAGTTGTAAAATCATGTTTTATGTTTAACAGTTTGGTTATTTCAGCAATTAGTTCATTTTTAAATTCGGTACCTAAATCTGATCCATTCTGTTGACTAACACTTCGTAGTACCTTGTAGTATACTGAATTTTGCTCATCTGTAAGCTTTTCAATGTTACTGTTTACAATTTCGGCCATAGCAGATGAACTATGTGGATCATTCAATGTAAGCTCACCCTGCATGAAAGAAGGCAACTGCACGAAGAGATTTCCGAAAAGGTTCATTAACGAAACATCTACTGCTGAAAATGGATATCCATCGTACCGGCGTCGATCGCCTGAAAATGGTGGATTCACTGCTGATGTTAACCTGCTCGGACATTGTATTACAGTTGAAAATCGATGGGTGCCGTATTCACCAGTACTCTCACGTACTTTCACGTGCATTTCAAACCTATTTGAATGAAGAGTATTGCGCTAGCGTGGAGTCCATAAAGTATATCTGTAGGTATGTGACTAAGGAGAGCGACCAGGCGACATTTGGTTTGCGGAGTGGGGATCGTGAAGAGGTAGCCATTTTATTTTTTGTCCGTATTTAAATGCATCTACCCACCGTTCATTTTTCCGTCCGAAATTTTTGAAGATATATAATTGAAATCATTTGAGATATTTAAATTAAGCGCATCGCATATAACAGTGCCCATTGGAACCATTCGTTTGATACCCATATTGTACTAATAAAAATTTTTTGCAAATATTCGTCGATAACTTCAAGATATCTCCGAAACCATTTGGGATACTTCAATTGATCACATCGGATATTACAGCACTCATTGACACCTTTCGTTTGACAACCATATTGTATTAAGACATTTTTGGTCACCCCACATATTGGGCGATAACTCCAAAACCGGTTGAGATATCGCAAAATATAATATCTTAAACTTTAGGTTGAGTATCTAGCAATCCAAAGAAAAAGTTTCATTCATTTCCATTCAGTACTTTCAGAGAGATACGGCCACAAACATACAGACAGACACAAAAATTTTAAAAAATTTTGATTTGGATTCTACTCGTATAATAACGCTTCCTGCAATCAATTTTTTATTGATATCTGCCATGTACAGACATCGAAATGTTTAAATTTTATTATATGTAGAGATATTGTTTGGAAAATATATTATTTTTAGTAATAAGTAATTTCTCTAAAGTAAAGGAATTTCTCTAAAGACATTATTTCGTTAGCAACCTCTAAATCAGGGCCGGCCAAACAAATACTAAAACATTTGCATAAGTGTGCGTCACAACCAAGTTTCGCATGTACATGTATTTAACGCAAACTTATGCGCCACAGGAACAGCGGCACAATCATCACGCAAGGTTTTGCATTTGTAAACAGCTGATTTTTATTTGCGCCAATTTGTTATATTAAGCGCGCACCAAAAGCCAAATGTCAAATGCTTCTTCTTATGCTTTTCATGCATCAAAAGTTGAAAGTTGGCAACTTTTGTATGACAGATGTCGCTAATGATGCGCGATGTGTCGTTCTCCACTCAAATGAACATTTTCAACTCATCTGTCAATGCATGATGCTGCGGCAAAAATTTATTGTAAAATTTGCTGTTTGTCTATTGTTTTAAGGTTTTTCCTAAGTGTGTTTTTGTCGTTTGTTCGAATTGCCATCCCCCTAGCATCAGCGCCTACATTTTATTTACCTTTAATATAAACAATAGTGAAATTATATTCCGCTGGTTCAAGCCTCATTCTCGAAAGGTTTGAAAAGGGGTCTTTCATATTGAACAGGTATACTAGCGGTTTATTGTCGCATTTTACAATAAAGTTAGTGCCATAAACATATGGTCGAAATTGCTTTATTGGCTAAAAGTTCCAATTCTATGATTGGTTTTTTTCGGCATTATTCAATGCTTTAGAAGCGAAACAAATTTTGAAATCACTGCCTTCATAATCCTGACTTAGAATAGCACCACATACCTTTATTGAAGCTTCTACTGTAATAATAAATTGTTTAGTAAAATCTGGGTATTGTAGCAATTTTGGTGAAAGCAAAGCTGCTTAGCTCAACCGATATTATCTAAGATATCGTCAACTCTAGCAAGGGGAAATTTATCAGCAATGAGTTTTTTATTAACTCCTCGAAAATCTACGCACATACGGTAAGCTTTTTGACCGTTAGTAGCGAAAATGTCGGCATAATTTATGCAAAGGTCGACTAATTTACCATGAGCATGTTGAGGTATTTGATTTTTTAAAATTGAAATTAGTTTTTGCGTATGTTTGAGTTCCGTTTCTGTATTGTTAATGGAATAAACGTTATAATTTGAAAGTTTTTCCTGTCCGAATACTATTTCTTTTAACATACTTTACATTATCTGTTTTTTTATAACTTTAATTATTGGGTTATTGGAATTAACAATGCATCTTGCTGTGAAAACACCTTTTTCGATTTCCTGCGAATCCACGAAAAGTGATCGGGTGTTTTTCGTAATTCTAAAAGTCTAAATATTTCACATCTGGGCGGTATTACACAACTGTCGCTTTCTGTTCCGTGAAGGATTAGTACCGCGAATTTTTCATCTTCTTCCCAAAAGGAAATATTATTTTTTTCATAACTTATGATGCATTTGTTAATTTTCAGGAAATCTTTACCCAGTATACCAGCGGATGGTATATTAAAGTCTTCATTTACAATGTGCAAAGTATGTTTAATAGAAAAATTTAAATTTACGGTAATTTTACCTGAAGTTGAAACTGAATTAGAAGTGACACCGGTAATGTTAATAATATCGTTTGTATTAAAAGGAATATTTCTGTTTATACTTGAGATTTTAACTAAAGAAATGCCTGCTTGTGTGTCTACTAAGAAAGAAAAAAAATGTTGTGACTCGTTAAGTTGTAATTCAATAAAATCTGAGTAATTTAAATTTAAACAATAAATGGCTTTTTGTAAATTAGAAACGCTTAATCGCTGTGTTCGTCCTCCCCCAGTGTTCGCTCCTGCTTCGCTAAAGCGCGGACATTCGTATTTCTACCTCTACCATTTGATGTTCTTGAATTGTTACCGGAATTTGAACACGAATTACACTGGTCGACGGCCAAAATTTACCAAAAACGCCGTTATGAAATTCGTATGTAAAACCACGTCCTGATTTCGAAGATCGAGTTCATTTTTCTATGGAACCGTTTTCGAGATATTTTCAATTTACCGGTATTCGAAAAAACTAAAAAGACGGCTCCCTTTAATTAAGCACATCTAACGAACGGATTAAGCAATTGCAAAAAGGTTTACAGAATCAAAATCACAATAAAATTTGGTGTAAATGCATCATACATTACTTTTTTGCTCAACCAGATAGTTTTCGAGATATTAGCTTATCATTTCAGATTTTTGGTTTTTTTATGAAAAAAATATGAAAAAAATTACTCTTTGCGAGGTCAGCATTCCAAAACCACAACTTTTTTCCAGATATTTTTTCTTTACGTAAAGCTCTGTTTAATTAGAAAACAGATAAGCTATCAGCGAAGAAAATCGATGCAAAACTACGTAAGTTATAAACGATCAAATAACTAGTAAGGAAGTCTAAGTTCGGGTGTAACCGACAACATTAAATACCTAGTAGTGATATGTTTTGGTATCCTAATTTACTCAGGTCTATTTTAATACATACCTGAAAATTTGTTATAAAGGCAACTGATTGTTTTCGATAAAAACACTTCTGTTGTGAGTGGTAAATTAAATTATTACTAAATAACAAAATATAAATACCTTTCCTCATATTCATGAAAGGTATGAAAATAAAAAAAATTAATAAAAAAAAAGGCAGTAGGGTGTTAACTACTTGCCCGTAAATCTTGCTTGTTTGTTATTCGATTTGCGTAATTTTTGGCAGGAGTATACTACATACTATTGGGAAGTATCTCACAAAATTTCATTGAAATACATTCTTGAAATTCCAAGCAATCGCTTTTGAAAATAGCAGCGCTTTTATGCTAAAAAGTGGGCGGCGCCATGCCTACTTCACCAAAATCCACAAAATTTTTATGCAGTTTAGTTTTGCTTAAAAAGTTTATTATGTGTGTAAAATCTTATTTATATAACTTATACAATCTTATTTATATAACTAATACAATTATGGAAATATCGCGATTTTAATTTTACGAAGAAATTTTTTAGAACTGTGTTCAAATAATGGGCGTGTCCCCTCACCGATTTTGTTTATTTTTACAGCAAAGAGTAAGCTTTATATGTTGAACACTTTCTCTAAATATCGTTTCAATAAGTCAATTTTTACCGGAGTTAGGCATGGAAAGTTTTGTGGAATAATCCCCCATAAAAGGGCGGAACCACGCCCATTTTCCAAAAATTTTGTGCTTTCGACTTTCTTTGCCCACGAACAATTCAGAGGTGAAATAGAAATTATATACAGCTAGTTTAAGCAAAGTTATAGCATATTCAATATATCTATGATCCTTTTCAAAATCTTTCGTATAAAATTGGGCGTGAACCTAACCCGATTTCCCAAATTTTTTTTCGAAATATTGCCTGTATTAATATATAGATGTGTGCTGAATTTTATTTTTCTATCTTGAGCGGTTTTTGATTTATGGTTAATAATATTTCCAAACTTGACTATATCAAAAGTGGGCGGTACCACGCCCCTTTTTAAAAATTTCTTCAAAAATGTATTTGTTGCCTTAACGCTAAAGCGCACACCAAATATTATCCTTATAGGTGTATTATGTACTGAATAATCACTCCTTTTGTATTTTCGAAAATATTATATATATAGAAAGAGCGCGTGGCTTTTAACCGATTTTGCCTATTTTCAATAGCGCTCGGAGATCAGTGAAAAGGAACCTACATACCAAATTTCATTGAGATATCTCAAGATTTACTCAAGTTATCGTGTTCACAGACGGACGGACGGACGGACGGGCATGGCTCAATCAATTTCTCTTTTCCTCCTGAACATTTTGATATATATAAGTCAATATCTATCTCGATTCGTTTATGCCGTTACATACTACCGTTAGGCGAATGAAGTTAATATACCTTGTGTCAAGTGCAATAACATGCAACCCTGCATCATCGTAAGTTACACAACTCCAGCAACCCGCTTGGCTAACCGAACGAATAGTTAGTTGCCGAAGAGTCGTAGACAAAAACGCGTCACAAAACGATCCTGTGTAAAACAAAAACCTAATTGCTCTAAATATACTTTTATAACATTAATTACATTATAACATTGAAATAACAATTACATCCTGACAAACGATTTTATTAAAACTAAAACCATTGAAGTTCTCAGCATAATTAAATACGTGTACAAGTTATTTATGTGGAACAAATATCACACCAAAGGTAAGGTGATATTTTCAGAATGGGATTAAACCCCTACAAAGAAAGAAACGAAAAAGAAAGTGGTGTATTTTAATACAATTAACTAAAATAAATCAAACGGTTTAAAAGAATTTATAAAATTCGGTGTAAAGCAAATCGGGAGTCATATTCGCATTTGAGACTCTTCTGGCAAGTTCCGCGAATTTGGCATGTTCAGTCGTGCTATCGGTTCGTAACGCGCGTTAAATTCAAAGTTCAGTTCTATTGAAGTTGTGTTGCACACAAGCATACATACATATAGTAGAAACAATTCGGCTTCGGCTACGATATACGACTTTTGTGTTTCACTTACATGCAAACGGCAGAGTAGTGAAAACGAACTACCGTCGTCTATGATATGCGAGTTTTGTGTTTCACTCACATGCACACGGCAGAGTAGTGAAAACAAGCTAACGTCGGCTTCGATATACGAGTTCGGTCGCTCACTCATAAGCATACGGCAGTTTAGTGAAAACGATCTATCACAAGGTTACTCACGTACATAAAAGTATACGACAGCATCGCGAAAGCTGTCTCGTTCTTATATCGACATATGTATATATATATATATATGGCGCGATATACAACAGTTATATCATTAACCTCCTAGGAGATTTTTGCGCCGAGCTTCTCTTCCAATTTGTGGTGTGCCGCTTTGAAATTTTTCCTACAAATTGGCGGGACCTACGGTTTTTCGCCGACTCCGAACGGCATCTACAAAGCAGATGAATTTTTGCTGAGAAGCCTTTCATGGCAGAAATACACTCGGAGCGTTTGCCAAACCACTGCCGAGGGGCGACCCCGTTTTGAAAAAACTTTTTCAAACTACTTTTTGATGTAACCTATACCAGGGCTCGAACTCGGACCTTCGGTGTGGTAGGCCGACAACACTACCTCCACACCACGGTGGCCGCCAATACATATGTAGGTACATATAAATATGCATACGTGCAAGTGAAAACAAGTAGATAAGAACTTTATAAAACCGAAGAGAGTAATCAAAACAAACAATGGAGGACTTGAGGAAATTGAAAGTGAATCAACTTCGTCAAAAGTGCAAAGACGCAAAAATTTCATGTGCGGGAAATAAAGCTGATTTAATAGAAAGGCTAGAAGTGTTTTATAGTGATGACCATTTCGAAAGTGCAAATGAACACACGATGCTTATACAACGAATCGCCGAGCTAGAGAAAACTATCGCTAATTTAGAAATGCAAAACGAATGTAGAAATAGGAATAATAATTTCGCACCACACCGCGTATCGTCACCGGTAGAAAATGCCGCGTTTCAATCGGTTATAGTTCCTACAAGCACAATAGCATATCACGAAAATTATGCACAAACTGTAAATAATGTAATACAGGCTCCAGGTAGCCATAATTGTGGTTTGTATCCACCACAAAGTGTAAACAATGGAATGCAGGCTCCAAGTAGCCAAACATTTGGGTCGTATCTACCTCAAAGTGTGTACACACAAGCGCAAAACACGTATCTCCCTAATTTTAACAATGCACCTCGCGTGGTTCCACCGTATAACACAGTTCCGTTTACTGTGCAACCCGAGCAACCCATTTCGGTTGTAACAAATCCGTTTTGCAAAGTCCGCGACGTGGTAGAGCTACTACCGGAATTTAATCCGGTATCGAAAACGTCACTTAATTCGGTTCAATATATAAGACGAGTAGAAACTCTAAAAAACGCGTATTTGTGGAACGAAAACATTTTAATCTGTGCGGTCCAACAAAAAATGAAAGGCCCAGCAAAGTACTGGGTAGATGCATTGCAAGAAGTGTTCGTGTCGTGGCAACAATTTGTTAAACGATTTTTGGAAGACTTTCCATATACGTTAAATAGCGCGGACGTACATATCGAAATGTCGCGAACGAAAAGACAACACAACGAGACCCCGCAGGAATTTTATTTTAAAATGCAAGCGTTAGGAACAAAGGCATGTTTGCCTGAAAATGCTATAGCTCGACACATTATCAATGGTGTAAACGATTCAGATTTGAAGAAGAAAATTTCGAATAATTATACGCGCTGCACAGACTTGTTACGGGATATAAATGAATACTGCCCGTATAACGATATAAAAACAGTAACGAGTGTAAATCCAGAACAAGTTGTGAGTGTTACTAAAACCAAATACGATAACGTACAAGGTGGAACAAACAGTGCGCGTAATGAACAAAAAGAAGTTGGTGGCGTTAAATGTTACAATTGTGCGAAATTTGGCCATTTCTCGAAAAATTGTCCAGAGCCACAAAAGAAACCGCGATGTGGAAAATGCAATCGCACGAACCACACTACTGAAAAGTGTACTGAAAATCAAAAAACAAAGGTTAATGTAATAAAAAATAGTGACGGAATTGTGAAAATTGTAAATGTAAATGGTCATGCGACAAAAGCTTTTATTGATCCGGGCAGTGGTCGTACGCTTGTTCGCAAATCACTACCCGCGAAACTCGGACAAACCAAGCCTAGTGCCGTAGTGCTGAAAGGGTTCGGTGGTGGTGAATTTTTATGCAAAGAAGATATTGACGTTGATATTGAAATCGATAATATGAAACTAAAGATTTGTGCGTTAGTGGTAGATGACGAACTGATAAGCGAAAATATTTTACTCGGCGAAGATATTTTATGCCAAAACGGAAAACGATTAGTGATCGAAAATGGCAATTGTAAAATAGAGCGCGTGTTTTCGATAAACGAGGTATCTCATCTTCCTAGTGCGGAACGCGAAAAATTGAATAATATATTAACAAAATTTCAAGACGTTTTTTCTGAAAAAATATCTGAGCTCGGAAGGTGTAACGTAGCAAAAATGACTATCGAAGTTAACAGTAATGTACCGGTTAGAATGAAACCTTATCGGGCTCCATTTGCTAAGCGTCCGATCGTTGCTGGCATGGTCCATGAGTTGCTCGAAAATGGTATCATACGTCAATCTGATTCCGCGTACGCCTCACCCATTGTGTTGGTCGAAAAGAAAAACATCGGCTCTGCATTGACTATCGTTGTTTAAATAAAATCACCAAAAAAATGTCGTTTCCGATGCCAATTATGGAAGAGCAGTTTGCGCAGCTAGCAGGTAAGTGTTACTTTACGACACTTGACTTGCGAATGGGGTATCATCAAATCGAGTTAGATGAAGATTCTAAACAATTTACGGCTTTCGTTACCAATGATGGACATTTTGAGTTCAACCGCATGCCATTTGGGTTGGTAAACGCACCCGCAGTTTTTCAGTCGGTCATGAACAGATTGATTGCTAAAATACCTTCCGGCGAAGTAATGGCATACCTCGATGATGTCATCATACCCAGCAAAACTATTGAAGATGGGTTAGAACGTTTACGCGAGTTCCTCGAAATATTGCGTGAGAGCGGTTTAACGCTACGTCTGGCAAAATGTAAATTCTTAGCTACTGAAATTGAACATTTAGGCCATATTGTAAACAAAGAGGGTATAACTCCAGGTATGAAGAATGTCTCCGTCATAAAAAATTTTTCGCAACCTACCAATCTTACAGAGCTACGACGATTTTTGGGTCTTACGGGTTTTTTCCGAAAATTCGTCCAAGACTATTCACTCATATCAAAACCGCTAACTACTCTGCTGTGTAAAGCTGAAGTAAACAATTTTCGATGGGGTGATTCACAACAAGCAGCTTTCGAAAAACTGATTAATGCACTTACATGTAGCCCATTGCTAGCTTTATATGATGTTTCTGCTAATCACGAAGTACACACCGATGCAAGTAGCGTTGGACTTGCCGGTGTACTATTACAGTCATACGATACAAAAACTTGGCAGCCGGTTGCGTATTATAGCCGACATTGCTCCGAAGCTGAAAGCAGATACCACAGTTAAGAACTGGAGGTTTTGGCTGTAGTAGAGACACTAGAACGATTCCGAACGTATTTGCTAGGCAAGAGGTTCCGCTTAGTAACCGATTGCTCAGCAGTTGCTAAAATTCGAGATAACAAAGAAATAAAATCAAAAGTAGCGCGCTGGTGGTTGAGACTCTTAGAGTTTGATTTCGAAGCAATTCATCGAGCAGGAAGTCGTTTGGCTCACGTGGATGCTTTGAGTCGTTCTCCAGATCAGCCGTCGAAAGAGATAGAAGTAGCTGGTGTCATTATGAAAGTAACCGTCGATACTAATGACTGGCTGTATACACTTCAATTACAAGACGAAAATTTACGCGATATTATATCAATTCTAAAGGGCGATACTAAATCAACTAACGAGGCAATTCTAAGGAAAGAATACCGCTTACAAAAACACCGATTATATAGATGTGAGGCAGACGGTCTCAAATTTGTAGTTCCGAAATCAGTAAGGTGGCGTATCGTACAGTTTTGTCATGACCAAATGGGTCACTTCGCATTAGAGAAAACTCTGGACCGTGTTCGAGAAACTTTTTGGTTCCCGAAAATGAGGAAATATGTGCAAAAATACATTGCATCATGTATCGAGTGCTGCTACCAAAAAGCACACGCAGGTAAGCCTGAAGGGTGTCTGTATAGCGACCCACCCGAGCCAATACCATTTCGGTTAATACACATTGACCACCTGGGACCTTTCGTTCGTAGCAAGAAAGGCAATTGCTATATTTTGGCAATATCCGACGCATTTACAAAGTTTCTGGTGGTTAGGGCAGTTCGAGATACAAAAACTACTCACATTATTCAAGCTCTTAACTATCTGACTACTTATTTCGGTCTACCATCAAAAATCGTGACCGATAGAGGCACAGCGTTCACATCAAAATCCTTCGAAACATTTTGCGAAAACAATGGAATCCAGCACGTCAAAACTGCTGTTCGAACCCCCCGTGCAAACGGACAGGTTGAGCGTGCTAATCAAACAATTTTATCTTATATACGAACGTCTACCGAAGATCCAAAAGTATGGGATACAACGCTACGTAATCTTCAATTTACGGTAAATTCACAACGCAATTCTACATCCGGATTCAGTCCAAATGAATTAATTTTTGACTTCGATCTTCGAAACATCGTCCATAACCGTCTTGTAGCAGAAATTTATGATGAATCCGATGTCAAAGAACAACATATGCATATTGCCGAAAAACGTTTGAAATCATTGGAAAACATAGCACATGAACGATCCAAATGGAAAGATCGTTTTGATCGCAAATACGCCAAACCCAAGTTATACAACGAAAACGACCTAGTGGTAATCGAAAATGAACCTTCGGCTACTGGGGAGTCGCGAAAGCTCGAGCCCAAATATCGCGGGCCTTACCAAGTCACAAAAGTTTTGGGGCACGATCGCTATTTGATCGAGGACATTCCTGGAATGCAGATAACATCGAGAAAATTTTGCTCCATATTCGCAGCTGACAAAATTAAGCCTTGGTGTTCTACTTCTCCCGAATTAGACGACGAAGAGTCCCAAATCGGGGACGATTTGCCGTCAGGATTGGCCGAGATGTCAAGTGCAATAACATGCAACCCTGCATCATCGTAAGTTACACAACTCCAACAACCCGCTTGGCTAACCGAACGAATAGTTAGTTGCCGAAGAGTCGTAGACAAAAACGCGTCACAAAACGATCCTGTGTAAAACAAAAACCTAATTGCTCTAAATATACTTTTATAACATTAATTACATTATAACATTGAAATAACAATTACATCCTGACAAACGATTTTATTAAAACTAAAACCATTGAAGTTCTCAGCATAATTAAATACGTGTACAAGTTATTTATGTGGAACAAATATCACACCAAAGGTAAGGTGATACTTGTGTGCGAAGCAGTACTAGGTATAAAAAAAGGCAGTAGGGTGTTAACTACTTGCCCGTAAATCTTGCTTGTTTGTTCTTCGATTTGCGTAATTTTTGGCAGGAGTATACTACATACTATTGGGAAGTATCTCACAAAATTTCATGGAAATACATTCTTGAAATTCCAAGCAATCGCTTTTGAAAATAGCAGAGCTTTTATGCTAAAAAGTGGGCGGCGCCACGCCTACTTCACCAATATCCACAAAATTTTTATACAGTTTAGTTTTGCTTAAAAAGCTTATTATGTGTGTAAAATCTTATTTATATAGCTTATACATTTATGGAAATATCGCGATTTTAATTTTACGAAGAAATTTTTTAGAACTGTGTTCAAATAGTGGGCGTGTCCGTTCACCGATTTTGTTTATTTTTACAGCAAAGAGTTAGCTTTATATGTTGAACACTTTCTCTAAATATCGTTTCAATAAGTCAATTTTTACCGGAGTTATGGCATGGAAAGTTTTGTGGAATAATCCCCCATAAAAGGGCGGGGCCACGCCCATTTTTAAAAAATTTTGTGCTTTCGACTTTCTTTGCCCACGAACACTTCAGAGGTGAAATAGAAATTATATACAGCTAGTTTAAGCAAAGTTATAGCATATTCAATATATCTATGATCCTTTTCAAAATCTTTCGTATAAAATTGGGCGTGAACCTAACCCGATTTCGCTAATTTTTTTTCGAAATATTGCCTGTATTAATATATATATGTGTGCTGAATTTTATTTTTCTATCTTGAGCGGTTTTTGATTTATGATTAATAATATTTCCAAACTTGACTATATCAAAAGTGGGCGGTACCACGCGCCTTTTTAAAAATTTCTTCAAAAATGTATTTGTTGCCTTAACGCTAAAGTGCACACCAAATATTATCCTTATAGGTGTATTATGTACTGAATAATCACTCCTTTTGTATTTTCGAAAATATTATATATATAGAAAGAGGGCGTGGCTTTTAACCGATTTTGCCTATTTTCAATAGCGCTCGGAGATAACTGAAAAGGAACCTGCATACCAAATTTCATTGAGATATCTCAAGATTTACTCAAGTTATCGTGTTCACAGACGGACGGACGGACGGACGGACGGACGGACGGACGGACATGGCTCAATCAATTTCTCTTTTCCTCCTGAACATTTTGATATGTATAAGTCAATATCTATCTCGATTCGTTTATGCCGTTACATACTACCGTTATTCGAATGAAGTTAATATACCTTGTGTGCGAAGCACTACTAGGTATAAAAATACCCAGGTTGCGCAATTTCAACTTATACCTCAAAACGTATGTATGGTATAAAGTAGAGTGGAATATCTAGCTATGCTCTGTTTCCATTGAGTTAAAAGTTCAATTTATGAATGAAATTACCCATATTTTTTACTTTTTTTTTAATTTTTATTTTTATTTATGTTTATACTATATTCTAACAATCTTTATCTTAATTTGATTTTACTATGTGAAATAATTATGTGTTCTACTTTGACGCTTGTTCTTTTTAGGTTTCTCGTGACTTTCGTCGCCAAGATTTGCCGGAAAAAAGCTCAAATGTGAGTGCAGAAAGTGAACTTTCAAAGACATATTTACGCCTGGAAAGAAAATATTAGTTAGGTAAACAAGTTATAAAATTTTGGGAAATTAATCATAATAAGCCTTTAATATTTACCCATTTTTGCATAATTATTGATTAAGTCGTTCACTATCTGCTCGTAGTTAGGGCTTTTGTGTCTACCGAGAAAAGAAGCAACGACCTTTTCAAAGGATTCCCACGCTGCTGCCTCAACTGATGAGAGTAGTCCTTTGAATTGATTATTGTTGATCAACTTTTTTATTTGTGGTCCAACAAAAATTTCTTCCTTTATCTTGGCTTGAGAAATATCTGTAAAAATTGTTTTCAAATAGTCGAATGCTTCGCCTTCTTTGTCCAAAGCCTTAACAAAGTTTTTAATGAGACGGGGGGGTGAGGGGTATATTTGAAGTTATCCACACCAACGGTAACCTCGACTCTTTCCGGCCATTCCTTTCTGATGTAGTGGTCCTTACGAGCTCACTATCCCACTTGCAGAGGAAGCAGCAGTGTTTGGTGTAACCACTTTGTAGACCGCATAGCATTGCAACGACTTTGAGATCAGAACATATTTTCCAATCATGCTCTTCATATTTGATAAATTTGAGTAGTTTTTGCATTTCCTTGTAGGTTTCCTTTGTATTTACTGCATGCGCGATCGGGATAGAAGGCTTTTTGTTATCAATATGCAATAATACAGCCTTTAAACCAGACATGGGCGTTTTGACCAAAGATGACTAGATACGAAACTTCGCGCTCTCTGAAAGCGCTCAAAAAGTGGTTATTTTTTTATAACATTTTCCAATGATGCCAGCATGGTGAAAACAAAATATGGGCATTTTGAGTGGATTATTAGGAATTTTGCAATTTCCGCACACCAAGAGGTATGCAAAAACGTGCTTTCGAAATAATTTTTGAATTTTTCTGGCTGGAAACGTATAAAATAAGACAAGATATATTTAAAATAAAGTATATCGACACACGGTGCGCCAGAAACGATCCTTACCTCAAAGTCGGAGTACAGTATATTTGGCTTTACTTTATGAGAATATGCGCTAAATAAATTGATGTGACGCAAAAAAGAAAATCATCACCGGAGCCGTTTTTGAGAAAATCGCGAATTAATGTCAATTTTTTGCACGGCTTCGGAAAACGACATTCCCTTCCAGATTTAAAAAACGTCATATATTCTGAAAAGGGACCTAACACTGCATCGCTCACATGTTTGACTATTAACAAATCATGTCAATAGCTCTTGTAAAATGCAATTGAAAATGCATTTTTTGTTACTTATACGCCCCGTGGTGCTAAGGAAAATTAAAAAGAAGAAGAAGAAATTTTTCGAGTACGCAGTTTTATAGAGCGATTAGTTTCGGCATAACAAAGTGTAAATTTTAAGTACCTAGGGGTTACCTTTGATTTTTGGCGATTTTTTTTTGTAAGGTTACTCGGTTTTATTTTCATTAAAATAGGTAAACAAAATCAGGTTTTAGAGCAGTTTTGGAGGCTAGTTGGTCAAAAAATAGGGGAAGACAGTATTCTCTCAATGCGGTTGATTTAAGAAAAGCTTGCAGATTATGACTTCGAAAGTTGTCACGAGGCAACTTGCACCGTTTTTTTGTTAGGGGGGAGTCCGCATCCCCCTCCTAAAACACGTGTAAGTGACCTCAACTATATTTCTGAGTATAGGGGTTGTCGGAGTCTTCTACGTACAACCCTAATCTGCTATTCAAATTTTTAGATTAGGAATACTTCTCCCAGAATCTGGACTAAAAGCTCGGATGGCCTATTTTTTGGCCCTCTATAGCTCAGCAATTTGAAAAAAATTTTATGTTTAAGTAGTAGAACATGAAAGCCACAACATTTATCCCTATCACCCAAGGACGTTTTGTCATCCCCTCTTCACTGCTGATTATTAGCATCTGATTTTTTAGCACTACTTTTTCCGAAAATCGACATTTCGGCCATTTTTGTATAATAATACTAGAAGGACCCGGCAGACGTTGTTCTGCCCAAATTTAGGGAAAAAATCGCAAGATAAATAAAAAAGTTTGGAATAATTCGGTCCCTGGCCCACTTCCCGGAAAAAAGTTATCCCATATTTTAACAAAGTAAAGTGGTACCCTTGTACCAAATTTGAAGAAAATCGTAGTATAGATAAAAAAGTTTGGAATATTTCGGTTCTTGGTCCACTTCCCGGAATAAAACTTTACATAAACACTCTCCGGATTCCTACTGAGCTATCCTGTAAATATGAACAAAATCGACGTGGTAGTTCCGGAGTCTATAACATACATACACACATCCTTTTTATATACATAGATTAAATTCCACCGAATCTTTTATGACCGTTTCCAACAACATTTTCGATATAAATAAAAAAAAAAAAAACACAAAATCCGTTGTTATTGGATACCACGTGTTGAGTACTTTTTAGGTTATGAAAATCACTTGATTAATTAATCGTGCAAAATACACTCAAAATTTATCATTTTATTATTATTGATGATAATTTTATTATTATTGATAGAATAGCAATGATTAATAGTTAATATGAGAGTTACACTGAGATAGCAAAATAATAATTGTCAACCTTACTACACTTGATGCATAAACAACATGGCTTGCAGCTGTGTAGGGAGTGAGAGAAGTCTTATTGTGTGAGAGAAAGAGGAGACCGGCTTCGTTCTCATCCCTACTCCGTGCTGTTTACTGGGTCAGAAGTGACACCTGTGGACATCTGGCGAGGATAACTAATTAAAAAACGATTGATCAGTTATCGTCCGGTAATGAAAAGTGATTACATTACTAAAATTTTTGGCGATATCTCGGAAAACAGGTCGCAAAGGGTCTTAAAAATCACCTCATTTTTAAATACTCATCAACGCCTCTTATTTGATACCCATATTGTAGAAAACCCGTCTGGGGTCACACCTGGCCACATTTTTGGTGATATCTCGTAAACGGGGTAGCATAGGGTCATGAAAATTACCTCTTTTTAAACACCCAATCAACACCTTTTATTCGGTACCCATATCGTATAAACACCATCTAGGGTCACCCCTGGTTCACATTTTGGTCGATATCTCGGAAAACGGGTCGCGCAGGGTCTTGAGAATCACCTCTTTTTTAAATACTCATCAACGCCTTTTATTCGATACCCATATTGTAGAAAACCCGTCTGGGGTCACACCTGGTCCACATTTTAGGCGATATCTCGTAAACGGGGCAGCATAGGGTCCTGGAAATTACTTTTTTAATATTTCGGCCCCTGGTCCACCGAAAACCGAATTTTAAAAAAAGTACAGTGGTACCTTTGTATCAAATTTGGAGAAAATCGCACCATAAATAAAAAAGTTTGGAATATTTCGGTCCCTGGTCCACTTCCCGGAAAAAAAGAAAATACGAATTTTAAAAAAAGTACAGTGGTACCTTTGTATCAAATTTGGAGAAAATCGCACCATAAATAAAAAAGTTTGGAATATTTCGGTCCCTGGTCCACTTCCCGGAAAAAAAGAAAAACCGAATTTTAAAAAAAGTACAGTGGTACCTTTGTATCAAATTTGGAGAAAATCGCACCATAAATAAAAAAGTTTGGAATATTTCGGTCCCTGGTCCGCTTCCCGGAATAATGAAAAGTAGATGTTGGTCGATTCTCAGATCTACTCAATATGCTCACAAAATTTCATGAGAATCGGTCAAGCCGTTTCGGAGGAGTATGGTTTCAAAAACTGTGACACGAGAATTTTATATATAAGATTCATAATATAATATTGAAATTTCCAAGATATCTTAGGTAAAATCCTTAATGATGTAATGAAATAGAACATGGAAATTGAAATAATATGATTTCAAATAAAAATAATTATAAATTAAAATAAATATTTGAAAATAATACAAAAAGGAAAAGCATTTTGTTTGTATCTTTAAAGGGGTTTTTATAGCTGTAAACCTCTCAATTGCGTAAAAAAAATATAATTTTCCACATATATTTTCTGAATTTATTTTCTTAGATTGTACTATTTCACACTTTACGTATTTTTCTCAATCGTGCGATATTTTAAGTTTATCGAAATGTTCACTTGTTTGATTTTCCCCAATTTGGTGCTTTGTTTTCTTTCTGGCTCCTCATTGTTTATGTTCTAATGTCAGATGGTCCTCGATTGTGTAGTATTGCCAACTAGCGCGCACATAAAAAAGTAGGCAACACTGCAGAAAACTTTTGACTCAGTCGCTATTGAGAGCGACACTGTGGGATACGGAATTGATTTTCCTGCCAGTCGCGCTGCAGACAGCAACGATGTAACATAGGTAGTCGGTATGTTGATGTTTTTTTATGCCCTAGTATATTTTTGATCCATTTGAAATGTATAACATAAATAAAATGTTATAATTTCAGATACCTTTGGTGGGGTAAATTCGGAGTTGACTACTTTTACTAGCAAACTAGTTAGCGGAAATTTAAGGAGTTCTTAAAAACGTCAAAAAACATATTATCTCTCTCAATACCCTTATATTTCTCAAAGTCTTTATGGAAGGTATTGTAGTGCCTCCTAAAATTATATTCCCGGGTCCCCTTTGCACACATATTAGCAAAGGCATCGGAAATCATAAAGCAATATTTGTCATTCATTTTGAACAAACACATAGGTACGCGCATAAATAGTATCATAAAACAATCAAGCGGCGCACGATGTTGCTTCGCTGTTGTTTGTAAATCAACTGACTGCAAATGTTCTTTGTCCCATGGTAGCTACTTTACGCTCGCGGTTACCAATACATGCTTACATTTCATTTGCCCACCTATGCTTTAAACTCAGTTTATTGCTGTCTATGAACAATCGCCACTCTTTTGAATGATATGTTTGACCAAACTCTTTGAATAAACCAGGAATGACGTTGCATTAGCATATACTGTCTTTCTTGGTACAGTGTTTGGAAAATGGTTCGTGACGAGTTCTACAATATATTACCTTAACATCGGATGACACAAATTTAAATTGTTGCATACGAGAAGTGTGGATCTCGGCCTTTTCTTGGATAGTTAAAAACTCTTATCCAATCATTAAGTTGTGCTTGTGACAGAACGTTTCTGAGTAGTATTCACAAAGAATTGACGTACGGAAAATAAAAAGTTATAGCTAGGTTGAATTAATTTATTTCCACGATTTGAGCACAAAAAGGAAATTCTGTTATATAAATATCTCGGAGATTTAGTATATATTATTTTGTGCATCAGGAGCAGGCTCCTAATGTTAACTAAATCATTGAAACTGACCCCGAAAATTTTCTTGGCATACTCAGTAATGTGATCTCCAGGTTTGAGAGAGAAGATGTATTTGGCAATATTATTGTATAAAACATTCAACTTCCTTTTACTAACTGAATCGGTATCCCCAAATAGCTCACAGCCATAGAGAAGCGTTGGAATTAGATACGATTTTGCCAATAGCAGTCTAGTTCTTTGTAGTGTAAAGTTTTGCGTAGCCCAAAGCGTACGCAACATGACATATACTTTACCGCAGGTCACATTGATATGATCAGACCAGTTTAGGTTTCTGTTGAAAGTTATACCTAAGTTTCTTGCACACGCGACATAGTCAATTGGAGCATGATGTATACATAATTTAGGAAGGGTACTGTATTCGATGCTTCTTTTTCCTAAAACTAGACATTTTGACTTAATCGGGTTAATTGATAAGCAGTTATCAAAAGCCCACGAGTTAATCCGGTTTAAGTTTAAATTTAGCAAATTGATACAGCTACTAACATGTTTAATATCACAGCTTGCATAAATTTGAACGTCGTCAGCGTACATGTGTATATTAAAATTTCTAATTACAGTTGGTAGCTCATTGATGTATATTGAGAATAAATCGGAAAGCGAATTTGTTTAAGCGACATAAGATATGGTTATTTCGTTCGTTTATTTCATTAGCATTGCAAGCTGTTGTAATTCGCAATCAGCTTATGAAATATTTCGAAGATATAGTTTATGGCCCGATTTCACCAGCGTGACTAAGACTAAAACTAAGTCACGACTTAAGTTAGCCTAGATTTGCGACTAACTTACTTTTGGGTTTCACCAACTTAGCAACTTAAATAGTTTTGAGCACAACAACCCGGTCAGCTGTTTTATACATAGTAGTTTTTTTCATACCAGCACCCATTGAGAAATGGTAATGTATAGAAATGCACAAAGGAATATATAGATCGCAGGCCGCATATCCCTTTGATTGGAAGGTTTCCAACTGGGACGGTGCACAAAGCAAATTAGTAACATTTCTGACGTATGGTTTTCGAATGCCAGCAACACTGACTTAGTCGAGCATAAGTCAGCTGGCAGGCTGACTAAGTTGTGACTTAGTTAAGTTAGATGGTGAAACTGAAAAAGTGAAAATCGTGACTTAACTAAGTTAAGTCGAGCTGGTGAAACCGGGCCTATATTTTGGAAAGCCAAAGTGTGGTTTTTCCAAACGAAAATGAGGAAGCCAATCTCGCGCCATGCCTCAGAGCCAACAGTGCTCGCCACCAATCATATACATACCCTCTCGTTCTCCAAAGAACAATTTTGAACATTTAGGGAAACATGGTCAGAACCTGAGCCAAATGAATAAATACAGTTTGAGCAAAACGGTCACATAGCACCTGAGCCAAATAATAAAATAAAATAAAAAATTTTGTTGTTGGTTTTTGCGATCTTTCTTGTTTTTACATATTTGTAAGTTTTGCAAGCTTGAGATCAGAGAAACAATAATTCGTAATGAATTTTAATTGTCAGTTTTTGGGAAAAATTGATAATTGGAGAAAAATTACATTGTTAAATCACAGCGATGGATAGGATTACATGTTTCAGAGTTTCCAAGCTCATCATCAGATCCCTTTTCGGACACTGGGATGCGAACCAGTGTCTGCACCAAAGCCGCTGTTAGAAAATTCTAACATCTAAGCTATGATGCCCTGTGACGTCACAATGCACTTATCTCCACTTCAATTAATTCCCTTTTGTTTGTTTGTTCTTGCCAACAGTGAGCACACATTGTTGTTAGACCTTCGGTCATACGAACGAATGTGTGTGCTGGACTTTTTTGTTTGTACATATTTATGTACGTAAACCCGTGCTACGGTTCTTAATATTTTGTTGTTGGTTTTTGCGATCTTTCTTGTTTTTACAAGAGATCAGAGAAACAATAATTCGTAATGAATTTTAATTGTCAGTTTTTGGGAAAAATTGATAATTGGTTTGGTGCAAACACTGGTTCGCATCCCAGTGTCCGAAAAGGGATCTGATGATGAGCTTGGAAACTCTGAAACATGTAATCCTATCCATCGCTGTTATTTAACAATGTAATTTTTCTCCAATTATCAATTTTTCCCAAAAACTGACAATTAAAATTCATTACGAATTATTGTTTCTCTGATCTCAAGCTTGCAAAACTTACAAATATGTAAAATAAAAAATAATAATAACTTAAAAAAACAACTCGCCTTCTATAAAGCTTAGACAGAATTATTTGTGAAAACCGCTGCGTCCAGATAAATAAGATTTTGATAACTTAACGGAGAGGTGCGAAAAATTAAAGTTATCGAAAAGTTTTCTACATAGTATACTGTGATTGACTGTGTCGAACGCTTTAGAGTGATCTAGAAGAACCAAAAATTCCGTTTTCCCCCGAATCAAGGTCACCCCGTATATCCTCAATAACACTGGTTAGGGAGGTAATGCAGCCTCGGTTCTTACGAAATCCAGCCTTTTTATCTGTAAAAAGATTATTTGATGATAAAACCTCATTTATTTGTTTATATAATAAGTTTTCAAAAACCTTGGATAGAAAAGGTAAGATGGCAATAGGCCTACAATCATTACTACCCTTTGGAATAGGGATAATTTTGTCTTTCTTCCAGCTGGGTGGGTATGTGGATGTGGTGATTGTCGTATTAAAGACATGTGTAAAAAATGTAAGCAATGTGGGTAATACAGATTTAATAAATACTGACTGAAGATCAGCTAGCCGATGGCATTGGATTGGATAACAAAAAAGGTTGTCGTAACATCTAACTGACTGACACACATAAACTCGAAAGAGTTATCGCTTTCATTAGCGCAAATCAGGCTAGAATCGACCGTCGGATCATTAGTGTACGAGTTTGAAGCAAAAGCAGCATTCAGCAGGTTAATATCATTTATGTTATTTACATTTGTATGTTTGTTGACAAGATTCATCTTCTTTATTTCCTTCCACGTACCTTGCTAGAGAATTTTTGTTCATAAAACAAAATCTTTGCTTCTTTGATCTTTTTCGTGACTTCATTTCTGATGGCACAAAAACTTTCAAATAATAAGGGAAGTTTATATCGCTTCCATCGCTTATATACCATGTTTTGAAATCTCGGTAGTCGATAGTTTCTTTAAAAGGTGTTGGCTGGAAGTCGTATATAAGAAAGATGAGGTAATGTTTTGAAAAAACAGGTACGGAAAGCTGGTCGAACAGTAAGATTTTTAAAATATTATTGACATAGAAAAGGTCTAATAGCGAATTGCTTGTTGCTGAAAAATGTGTGGGTATGGTGAAATTTACGGGATTCAGGCCCAATGGTTGGAGTTCATTGGTCAGAGAGTTGTTGGTAAGAACGTCACAATTAAAATCACCTGCTAAAACGATATTTGGATATGGTAACGTGATTGTTTGAAGAAATTCAATAAATGAATAAAGACTGATATTGCGGTTGGGTCTGTAAACACTTCCAATCAATAACTTGTCAGTGCCATGTATGATTTCCACAAAAATATACTCAATTTCCCTAGCGGCCGTCGATTTACTCACGAGTCTGCTCTTAATAGCACTCCTAATATAGATTGCAACCCCGCCTCCATGGCGTGGTCTATCACAGCGAAAGATCGTGTAGCCACTCATACTGAAAATATTGTCTGTGTGGCTTGGGCTAAACCACGTTTGTGATATGCAGATTATGTCTACAGAAGATCATTCAAAGATGTATCTAAACTCATCAATTTTATTTTTGAGACTTTGCGAGTTTATGTGACAAATTTTTAAGCCACACTTTTGTTTAAATAGAACTCGAATTGTGGCGTGAGTATTATCTGTGGAACCCGGATGAAAGCACCCCCGTAAAACCACCAGGCAAGCATATGTTGGTATGGTCTGAAATGCCTAGGCAGTATATGCATATGAAAAAGCGTAGCTTAAACTAGTAAAGAAGTCTAAGTTCGGGTGTAACCGAACATTAAATACCTAGTAGTGATCTGTTTTGGTATCCTAATTTACTCAGGTCTATTTTAATACATACCTGAAAATTTGTTATAAAGGCAACTGATTGTTTTCGATAAAAACACTTCTGTTGTGAGTGGTAAATTAAATTATTACTAAATAACAAAATATAAATAGCTTTCCTCATGTTCATGAAAGGTATGAAAATAAAAAAAATTTATAAAAAAAAAGGCAGTAGGGTGTTAACTACTTGCCCGTAAATCTTGCTTGTTTGTTATTCGATTTGTGTAATTTTTGGCAGGAGTATACTGCATACTATTGGAAAGTATCTCACAAAATTTCATTGAAATACATTCTTGAAATTCCAAGCAATCGCTTTTGAAAATAGCAGAGCTTTTATGCTAAAAAGTGGGCGGCGCCACGCCTACTTCACCAAAATCCACAAAATTTTTATACAGTTTAGTTTTGCTTAAAAAGCTTATTATGTGTGTAAAATCTTATTTATATAACTTATACACTTATGGAAATATCGCGACTTTAATTTTACGAAGAAATTTTTTAGAACCGATTTTGTTTATTTTTACAGCAAAGAGTTAGCTTTATATGTTGAACACTTTCTCTAAATATCGTTTCAATAAGTCAATTTTTACCGGAGTTATGGCATGGAAAGTTTTGTGGAATAATCCCCCGTAAAAGGGCGGGGCCACGGCCATTTTCCAAAAATTTTGTACTTTCGACTTTCTTTGCCCACGAACACTTCAGAGGTGAAATAGAAATTATATACAGCTAGTTTAAGCAAAGTTATAGCATATTCAATATATCTATGATCCTTTTCAAAATCTTTCGTATAAAATTGGGCGGGAACCTAACCCGATTTCGCTAATTTTTTTTCGAAATATTGCCTGTATTAATATATATATGTGTGCTGAATTTTATTTTTCTATCTTGAGCGGTTTTTGATTTATGATTAATAATATTTCCAAACTTGACTATATCAAAAGTGGGCGGTACCACGCCCCTTTTTAAAAATTTCTTCAAAAATGTATTTGTTGCCTTAACGCTAAAGTGCACACCAAATATTATCCATATAGGTGTATTATGTACTGAATAATCACTCCTTTTGTATTTTCGAAATTATTATATATATTATATATATAAGAGGGCGTGGCTTTTAACCGATTTTGCCTATTTTCAATAGCGCTCGGAGATAACTGAAAAGGAACCTGCATACCAAATTTCATTGAGATATCTCAAGATTTACTCAAGTTATCGTGTTCACAGACGGACGGACGGACGGACATGGCTCAATCAATTTCTCTTTTCCTCCTGAACATTTTGATATATATAAGTCAATATCTATCTCGATTCGTTTATGCCGTTACATACTACCGTTAGGCGAGTGAAGTTAATATACCTTGTGTACGAAGCACTACTAGGTATAAAAATACCCAGGTTGCGCAATTTCAACTTATACCTCAAAACGTATGTATGGTATAAAGTAGAGTGGAATATCTAGCTATGCTCTGTTTCCATTGAGTTAAAAGTTCAATTTATGAATGAAATTACCCATATTTTTAACTTTTTTTTTAATTTTTATTTTTATTTATGTTTATACTATATTCTAACAATCTTTATCTTAATTTGATTTTACTATGTGAAATAATTATGTGTTCTACTTTGACGCTTGTTCTTTTTAGGTTTCTCGTGACTTTCGTCGCCAAGATTTGCCGGAAAAAAGCTCAAATGTGAGTGCAGAAAGTGAACTTTCAAAGACAAAGAAAATATTAGTTAGGTAAACAAGTTATAAAATTTTGGGAAATTAATCATAATAAGCCTTTAATGTTTACCCATTTTTGCATAATTATTGATTAAGTCGTTCACTATCTGCTCGTAGTTAGGGCTTTTGTGTCTACCGAGAAAAGAAGCAACGACCTTTTCAAAGGATTCCCACGCTGCTGCCTCAACTGATGAGAGAAGTCCTTTGAATTGATTATTGTTGATCAACTTTTTTATTTGTGGTCCAACAAAAATTTCTTCCTTTATCTTGGCTTGAGAAATATCTGTAAAAATTGTTTTCAAATAGTCGAATGCTTCGCCTTCTTTGTCCAAAGCCTTAACAAAGTTTTTAATGAGACGGGGGGGTGAGGGGTATATTTGAAGTTATCCACACCAACGGTAACCTCGACTCTTTCCGGCCATTCCTTTCTGATGTAGTGGTCCTTACGAGCTCACTATCCCACTTGCAGAGGAAGCAGCAGTGTTTGGTGTAACCACTTTGTAGACCGCATAGCATTGCAACGACTTTGAGATCAGAACATATTTTCCAATCATGCTCTTCATATTTGATAAATTTGAGTAGTTTTTGCATTTCCTTGTAGGTTTCCTTTGTATTTACTGCATGCGCGATCGGGATAGAAGGCTTTTTGTTATCAATATGCAATAATACAGCCTTTAAACCAGACATGGGCGTTTTGACCAAAGATGACTAGATACGAAACTTCGCGCTCTCTGAAAGCGCTCAAAAAGTGGTTATTTTTTTATAACATTTTCCAATGATGCCAGCATGGTGAAAACAAAATATGGGCATTTTGAGTGGATTATTAGGAATTTTGCAATTTCCGCACACCAAGAGGTATGCAAAAACGTGCTTTCGAAATAATTTTTGAATTTTTCTGGCTGGAAACGTATAAAATAAGACAAGATATATTTAAAATAAAGTATATCGACACACGGTGCGCCAGAAACGATCCTTACCTCAAAGTCGGAGTACAGTATATTTGGCTTTACTTTATGAGAATATGCGCTAAATAAATTGATGTGACGCAAAAAAGAAAATCATCACCGGAGCCGTTTTTGAGAAAATCGCGAATTAATGGCAATTTTTTGCACGGCTTCGGAAAACTACATTCCCTTCCAGATTTAAAAAAACGTCATATACTCTGAAAAGGGACCTAACACTGCATCGCTCACATGTTTGACTATTAACAAATCATGTCAATAGCTCTTGTAAAATGCAATTGAAAATGCATTTTTTGTTACTTATACGCCCCGTGGTGCTAAGGAAAATTAAAAAGAAGAAGAAGAAATTTTTCGAGTACGCAGTTTTATAGAGCGATTAGTTTCGGCATAACAAAGTGTAAATTTTAATTACCTAGGGGTTACCTTTGATTTTTGGCGATTTTTTTTGTAAGGTTACTCGGTTTTATTTTCATTAAAATAGGTAAACAAAATCAGGTTTTAGAGCAGTTTTGGAGGCTAGTTGGTCAAAAAATAGGGGAAGACAGTATTCTCTCAATGCGGTTGATTTAAGAAAAGCTTGCAGATTATGACTTCGAAAGTTGTCACGAGGCAACTTGCACCGTTTTTTTGTTAGGGGGGAGTCCGCATCCCCCTCCTAAAACACGTGTAAGTGACTTCAACTATATTTCTGAGTATAGGGGTTGTAGGAGTCTTCTATGTACAACCCTAATCTGCTATTCAAATTTTTAGATTAGGAATACTTCTCCCAGAATCTGGACTAAAAGCTCGGATGGCCTATTTTTTGGCCCTCTATAACTCAGCAATTTGAAAAAAATTTTATGTTTAAGTAGTAGAACATGAAAGCCACAACATTTATCCCTATCACCCAAGGACGTTTTGTCATCCCCTCTTCACTGCTGATTATTAGCATCTGATTTTTTAGCACTACTTTTTCCAAAAATCGACATTTCGGCCATTTTTGTATAATAATACTAGAAGGGCCCGGCAGACGTTGTTCTGCCCAAATTTAGGGAAAAAATCGCAAGATAAATAAAAAAGTTTGGAATAATTCGGTCCCTGGTCCACTTCCCGGAAAAAAGTTATCCCATATTTTACCAAAGTAAAGTGGTACCCTTGTACCAAAGTTGAAGAAAATCGTAGTATAGATAAAAAAGTTTGGAATATTTCGGTCCTTGGTCCACTTCCCGGAATAAAACTTTACATAAACACTCTCCGGATTAATACTGAGCTATCCTGTAAATATGAACAAAATCGACGTGGTAGTTCCGGAGTCTATAACATACATACACACATCCTTTTTATATACTTAGATTAAATTCCACCGAATCTTTTATGACCGTTTCCAACAACATTTTCGATATAAATAAAAAAAAGTGTACTTACAACACAAAATCCGTTGTTATTGGATACCACGTGTTGAGTACTTTTTAGGTTATGAAAATCACTTGATTAATTAATCGTGCAAAATACACTCAAAATTTATCATTTTATTATTATTGATGATAATTTTATTATTATTGATAGAATAGCAATGATTAATAGTTAATATGAGAGTTACACTGAGATAGCAAAATAATAATTGTCAACCTTACTACACTTGATGCATAAACAACATGGCTTGCAGCTGTGTAGGGAGTGAGAGAAGTCTTATTGTGTGAGAGAAAGAGGAGACCGGCTTCGTTCTCATCCCTACTCCGTGCTGTTTACTGGGTCAGAAGTGACACCTGTGGACATCTGGCGAGGATAACTAATTAAAAAACGATTGATCAGTTATCGTCCGGTAATGAAAAGTGATTACATTACTAAAATTTTTGGCGATATCTCGGAAAACAGGTCGCAAAGGGTCTTAAAAATCACCCCTTTTTTAAATACTCATCAACGCCTTTTATTCGATACCCATATTGTAGAAAACCCGTCTGGGGTCACACCTGGTCCACATTTTTGGCGATATCTCGTAAACGGTTCAGCATAGGGTCCTGGAAATTACTTTTTTAATTTTTCGGCCCCTGGTCCACCGAAAACCGAATTTAAAAAAAATTGCAGTGGTACCTTTGTATCAAATTTGGAGAAAATCGCACCATAAATAAAAAAGTTTGGAATATTTCGGTCCCTGGTCCACTTCCCGGAAAAAAAGAAAAAAACGAATTTTAAAAAAAGTACAGTGGTACCTTTGTATCAAATTTGGAGAAAATCGCACCATAAATAAAAAAGTTTGGAATATTTCGGTCCCTGGTCCGCTTCCCGGAATAATGAAAAGTAGATGTTGGTCGATTCTCAGATCTACTCAATATGCTCACAAAATTTCATGAGAATCGGTCAAGCCGTTTCGGAGGAGTATGGTTTCAAAAACTGTGACACGAGAATTTTATATATAAGATTCATAATATAATATTGAAATTTCTAGGTATAAAAAAGGCAGTAGGGTGTTAACTACTTGCCCGTAAATCTTGCTTGTTTGTTATTCGAAAAAAAATGTCGTAGGTTCCTCCCTAAAAATTAGTATATCTTTTTTGTTTGTGATCCGATTTTGATAAAACAAAGTGCAGATCCCTTTCTAAGCTTCAAGCAGTATATTTGTGAAAGTCTCATCAAAATCCATTCCTTAGTTTCCGAGATCCTTAAGTTCAAACAGAAAAACAGACAGACGATAATTGTAAAAATGGATCAGATGAACTCTATAGCATTCCCCAAGTTATCCCCAGTCATTTTTCAAAGAAATTTCAAATATACAGATACAACTTATCTAGAGTTTTATTAAAGATATGCTGATACCCACATAGGACGGCAGTGTACCTATTCAATTGATTTTTAATTTAGCTGAAATTGAAAAAAAGTGAACAAAAATTTTAGAGTCACGCAATTTGTGTGAGAAAAAAAAATTTCATAGGTACATATCCTTAAAATCAGTATATCTTTTTTGTTTGATAAAACAAAGTGCATGTCCCTTTCTAATCTTGAAGCAGTCCATTAGTGAAACTCTCATCAAAATCCATTCCTTAGTTTCCGAGATCCTTAAGTTCAAAAAGACAGACAATAATTTAAAAAATGGATAAGATGAACTCTACAGCATTCCCTAAGTCATCCACAGTGTGTTTTTTCAAATAAATTTTTAATTTACGACTTTATAAGAAATTTTTTATAGTATAGATTTATCATGTTTAAAACGTATAAAGAGTATACATAATTAACCCATTCAGGACCAACGTGACGTATACGTCACGACAATTTGTCATGTCTTTGCTATTCGTTGTAAAAAAATTGTGCACACTAAACTTTATTTGAAGTATAGAAAAATATCATTTGGAGTGTGGTGAACGAAATTAATTTTACGAAGAAATTTTTTAGAACTGTGTTCAAATAGTGGGCGTGTCCGTTCACCGATTTTGTTTATTTTTACAGCAAAGAGTTAGCTTTATATGTTGAACACTTTCTCTAAATATCGTTTCAATAGGTCAATTTTTACCGGAGTTATGGCATGGAAAGTTTTGTTTTCGACTTTCTTTGCCCACGAACACTTCAGAGGTGAAATAGAAATTATATACAGCTAGTTTAAGCAAAGTTATAGCATATTCAATATATCTATGATCCTTTTCAAAATCTTTCGTATAAAATTGGGCATGAACCTAACCCGATTTCGCTAATTTTTTTTCGAAATATTGCCTGTATTAATATATATATGTGTGCTGAATTTTATTTTTCTATCTTGAGCGGTTTTTGATTTATGATTAATAATATTTCCAAACTTGACTATATCAAAAGTGGGCGGTACCACGCCCCTTTTTAAAAATTTCTTCAAAAATGTATTTGTTGTCTTAACGCTAAAGTGCGCACCAAATATTATCCTTATAGGTGTATTATGTACTGAATAATCACTCCTTTTGTATTTTCGAAAATATTATATATATAGAAAGAGGGCGTGGCTTTTAACCGATTTTGCCTATTTTCAATAGCGCTCGGAGATAAGTGAAAATAAACCTACATACCAAATTTCATTGAGATATCTCAAGAGTTACTCAAGTTATCGTGTTCACAGACGGACGGACATGGCTCAATCAATTTCTCTTTTCCTCCTGAACATTTTGATATATATAAGTCAATATCTATCTCGATTCGTTTATGCCGTTACATACTACCGTTAGGCGAATGAAGTTAATATACCTTGTGTGCGAAGCACTACTAGGTATAAAAAGTAAAAAGAAGATATAAAACATAAAGATACAAATAATAAGAGATAAAAAATAATACTAATCATTATTGGCAGCAAAGGCTTGTGAGTTTCCTCTGCTGTTGGACTGGCTTTTTCGATTTGTTGGTAGAAGTGACAAAGTTGGCCAGTTGTTCTATGCTGTTGATTACTATAGACTCGCTGTCCTGCTTATGTTTCACGTAAACCATTGCTCGCATTTAAAAAGCGGAGTGTATTTGTTTCGATTTCTTGTATCGTGAGGCCGCTCGTAGAATAGTGTAGTTAGTCTTCGTTAGACACTCATTGATAAAGAATGGCTCATCTGAATCGAAACCAACATGCCTAAGTCGCAGGAGGCCATTATTCGCGCGCTTAAACTGAATAATTTCCCACATTATTAGGTTCTTCTCGTGGTGATTTCAATTTAACAATTATAGCAGTGTCGGGATTGCTATTTGCAATACGCGGCGAAAGTTTTATTGGGAATATGTATTTAATTTTCGGTGTTTGAACTTGAAGAGTAGTGCAACTGCCATTAAACAGGCTCTGCAAATTCTCAAAAAACGGAATGCCGCTGATGCGCAAATCTGATGATATGGCTGCATTTTCAAAATAGTTTAACTTGGTTTTAATGATGCCCACCAGTTCATAGTGTAGAGACTCCATTCTTGTCACATTTAGCTCGAGACGCTCGACACGTGTAGTCACAGATGCCATATCCGTCATAACTGTGGAGAGCTTGTCATCAATTGCCTTGAGAATCTTTTTCTCGAATGCATCGATGGAAGACATTACCATATTAATGTTCTGCTTTAAACGTTCATCGATGAGCTGCATCAGCTTAGGGTATAAATCACTGTTGCTATTGTTATGCGTCTGTGTTTCTATTTCGCCAACGGTTTTTGTCTGTCTAGTGGACCTCATATCGGCTTAAATATAACTAGCAAACCCAGCAGACCCGGCAGACCTTGTACTGCCTGACCAGTGACTTCCCTAGAAATAAATACAATATTTCTGGTTTTCCCGTCTTTGGTATAAACAAATAAATTTTTCGATACCCAACTCAAAAAACGGATCTTTTTAACTCAATGAGTATGACAAAACCGATATGCGCTACTGAGCAGATGTATAGCTAGTATTTATTTAGTTCTATCCTATTCTATTTAGACTGCCTTTAAACGTTGCTGTACACACTTTAATACTCCAGATACATATGTATAATAACAAATAAGCAATACAAACAAAAAAAAATGAGGTGCATTCATTAAGATCAATGAACATATGTACGTTAAAATTTCACTAAAGCAAATACATTTAGGGATATAAAGAGATATAGCGAATTGAAATATAACTTAGGTTGTAGGCTTGGAACTGCCAACTTTTCCAAAAAAATTTACATATGTACTAGCTGACCCGGCAAACTTCGTTCTGCCCAAAATAGATTTTGTTATTAATTTCATTTATTTCATATTAGAAAATTAACGATTTTCACTACTTCATTGTGTAAACAACTTCAAAAATACATAGTTTTAGTATTTAGTTAAAGGCTGCACGATACACAAAATTTTTAGTTTTCTGTCCCGGAACGTTAATAAATTGCAAGGACGGTTTTCTACACGGGAACACGCCACATAGAGCTATTGATATCGTTAACACTAGAGTGCACGCGTGGCCTGCTATAGTAGCCCATTGGTATATTTTTGTTGATAACTTAACAATTCTGTATGTTAGAGCGGAGTAGTTCCAGGAAAGCCCTATGCATTAAATTTGTCGTCAAGTCACTACCGTGAGAGCTTTCTGCTCGTACACATATTTCTGAAGATTAGCGAAAAAGTCTCCGGACCACCATAGCAGCAAGAAATCAATCATCAAAAAAGTGGTGCAAAACGTGCAACAAATGGATTTGTCCTAATCAACCGGCTGTGATGTGTAATAAATGTCACAAAAATAGGTTTTTGATAAACTTTAATAATGTAAGAAAAAATTTGAATCATTGGTCTCAAAAGTACAAGTTTTGGTATTTTTTACTATTATAGAACAAAATTGGCTTCAATTTTAAAATGTTGTTTTCTATGGATAAATTAGAGCTTAAATTATTCTTTTAAATAAATATAAATACGCTTTCAATCATTAGTTTCAGTAATATGTAATGAAACAAATTTTTATTGCTATTTTAAAATGGTCTACCATAGTAGGCCACGCGTGCGTTAGTGTAAAAACAACAGGCGCGTGTACTCTAGTGTTAATCACCTGATAAATTTTTAGATCCTAACTTTAAACGCTTTTAAATTAAGTTTGTGTGGGAGGTGCCACGCTCCCTTTTCCGATAACCCCCACATTTTTCATTTAGCTCTATACCAATTTTCAGCTCCCTACCTTGAACTCCTTTAGAGATAATCAGCTTTAAAGATTAAGATTGTATGGGAGGTGCCACGCCTCCCTAATATTTTTAAATTTTTTCTTTGACTAAACCTTCGCGGGGTAACAACAAAAAAACCCCCCTAAGGAAGTATTTGATTTGGTTCAGCCGTTTTCAAGTTTTAGCGTTACAATTAAACACCAAATCATTTGTATATCTATATTACATACATATATAAAAGTAAGTTGTGTTAGTTACACCATCTATAACTCAAGAACGGCTGAACCGATTTGGCTGAAAATTGGTGGGGAGGTAGTTAACCAGGTAGAGAACCAGGGAACGGTTCAAAACCGAGGTTCAGCCATTAGTTATTAATACGTATTTTAAGTTTTTTACCCTTTTTTAGTGAAATAGCTGTTCTTTGAAAGAAAAAATTTTAATAAAATGAAAAAAAGTATATTTTTTTGCCAACCTGTCTCTTAGTTGTTAATGGAAAGGTAAATATTTTTGTTGTTGATAGTACGAAAGTGGAACTAAAAACGTGTATACAAATTTTAATCAAAGGTGCAGTAATATTCAGGACATGAACCATGGAATGCATATGAAGGCTAAGAGTCTATTTTTTTGCCACCACTGTACTCTCTGACTTCGCCGGGTACTTTATCAAGGATAACGTTATAAATATCGTCATCTGTTCTGTTTCTTCTTGTATACGGCTTACTTGATAGTTCTTCTATATTCGGGTAAACTTTTGATATTAATTCGTCGACGTTATACACAATATGCCCAATATTTGAATCTATTAGGCCCAATTTCACAGTGCCGAGTTAACTTGCATTCCACAGTTAACTATCGATTCACAATTTTATTTAAGCTTGTTTGTTAAATATCTCTTGCTCAATATACAATAGATAACCTTATGAGCTCTAACCCAATGTTGAGCAGTTAAACTCTAGTTAACTCAACTTGAAATTTGAAAAGCTAGAGTTAACTGTGGAACGTAAGTTAACTCGGCACTGTGAAATTGGGCCTTAATAACTCAATCGCAGCATAGTAGACCTGTTCATTTACAAAAGTTTTTTACTGAAAGTGACGAATTTTTGTTTTTTATTTAAGAAATTACTTCCATTAATAAATTTTTTGTAAATGAGCAGACGTAGTCTCAGATTAAAAAAATAAAAAATTCTAAATATCTAGGGAAATTTTCCCAGACATTGGGCAGTTGTATATCTTCTCCAACTTTTCTTTCTCCCTCTTCCCCCCATCAATAACTTTCATTTGCTACCCATATCGTATAAACACCTCCTGGGTTCACCCCTGATCCAAATTTTGGTTAGTATCTCGAAAACGGGTTCACATATGGACCTGATATTCACATCTCTTTGAAGCACTCATTAATACCTTTCATTTGATACCAATATTGCCACAATTCCTTCAAGGATAACCCCAGTCCAAATTTTAAACAATACCTCGAAAACCGGAAAAATTTTTAAATTTTTTTTAGCCTATGTCCGCCTCGTGCACACATCCGGATGGGCCGTTCTCAAGTTTTGCGCTAAGAAACAAACAGCTTTCAAAATATATATTAGTAGATATAGATTATGTATGGGTAACGCATACTGGGTTCACCCTCTATCCACATTTTGGTTGATATCTCAGCAACGGGCTCAAATATGCACGTAAAAACCACTAATTCATAAAACCCTCATTAACTCCTTTAATTTGATATCCATATCGTATGAACACCTCTTGGGGTCACCTCCGGTCCACATTTAGGTCGATATCTCGGAAAAAGGGTCGCATAGGGTATTGAAAATCACCTCTTTTTTAAATACTCATCAACACCTTTTATTTGATACCCATATTGTAGAAAACCCGTCTGGTGTCACACCTGGACCATATTTTGGGAAATACTTCGCAAACGGGGTCTCATATGGGACTTATAATTACACCATGTCAAAGCAGTCGTCAAAACCTTTCATTTGAGACCCTTATTGTGGGAAACCCGTCTAGGGCCACACCTGGTCCATATTTTGGGCAATACTTCGAAAACGGGGTCTCATATGGGACTAATAACTACACCATGTTAAAGCACTCGTCAACACCTTTCATTTGACACCCATATTGTATGAACACGTTACAAGGTTACCCTGGTCGCCATTTTGCGGGATATCTCCAAAACCTTCCCGGATTTTTATACTTTTTTTGGCCATAAACCATGTCGGGCTCACCCAAAAACTATGTGCAAAATTTCGTTTAATTCGGTCCAGCCGTTCTTGAGTTATAAACTAACAACGAAAATTGCCACTTTACTTTATATATATAGATATATAGCCATACCTAACAAAGCCTGTAACGTATTGGGAAAGTTTAACAGAGATCCACCATATACTTTGGACATAATTGAAGCACAAAAAATTTGGGCGTGGCACATCCCACTTTTCCAAAATTGTATAAATGTTGACCGAAGGACACACATATCCAAAATATGTTCAGAGTTATGAAGAGTTAAAATTTTATATATCCTGGGGGAGTGGCACCGCCCACTTTTCCGTAGATTAATACTCTGCTTACAATTTGTGCGGTGGAAGATCTAAATATGACATGAAGTGTCTCTTTGATTTGTTTACTGTTTTGTTGACTTCGATGAATTAAACATAATTGATGACTGCGGTTATTGCTTATAATTTGTGCGGTGGAAGAGCTACACCTGCCTTGAAGTCTCGCCTTTGATTGGCAAGGCTACATTTTCTAAATTTGAAGAATAAAACACAATAGATCAATACTCTGATTTTTTGCCGTTAATACACTGCTTACAATTTGTGCAGTGGAAGATCTAAAAATGCCATGAAGAGTCGTCACTGCTTACAATTTGTGCGGAGCAAGATCTAAAAATGCCATGAAGTGTCGTCTTTGATACATTTGCTGTTTGGTGAATTCGATGAATAAACCATAATTAATGACTCAAGTGCGACATTGCCTTAAATGTATTGATAATAATTTGTAGGCTGGAAGATCTACACCTGCCTTGAATTGTCGTCTTTGATTGATAAGTCTATATTTTCTAAATTTGATGAATAAAACACAATAGATCAATACTGTGTTTTTACCGTTAATACACTGCTTACAATTTGTGCGATGGAAGATCTAAATATGACATGAAGTGTCGTCTTTGATTTGTTTACTGTTTTGCTGACTTCGATGAATTAAACATAATTGATGACTGCGGTTATTGCTTATAATTTGTGCGGTGGAAGATCTACAACTGCCTTGAATTGTCGTCTTTGATTGGTAAGTCTACATTTTCTGAATTTGATGCATAAGACACAATAGATCAATGCTCTGATTTTTTGCCGTTAATACACTGCTTACAATTTGTGCGGTGTAAGATCTAAAATTGCCACGAAGTGTCGTCTTTGATTCATTTGCTGTTTGGTGACTTCGATGAATAAAACATAATTGATGACTCAAGTGCGACATTGCCTTAAATGTATTGATTATAATTTGTAAGGTGGAAGATCTACACCTGCCTTGAATTATCGTGTTTGATTGGTAAGGCTAAATTTTAAAAATTTGATGAATAAAACACAATATATCAATCCATATATATATCTGATTTTTTGCCGTTAATACTCTGCTTACAATTTGTGCGGTGGAAGATCTAAATATGACATGAAGTGTCGTCTTTGATTTGTTTATGAAGTGTCGTCTTTGATTCATTTGCTGCTTGGTGACTTCGATGAATTAAACATAATTAATGACTCAAGTGCGACATTGCCTTAAATGTATTGATTATAATTTGTAAGGTGGAAGATCTACACCTGCCTTGAAGTCTCGTCTTTGATTGATAAGTCTACATTTTCTGAATTTGATGAATAAAAATAATAGATCAATACTGTGATTTTTTGCCGTTAATACACTGCTTACAATTTGTGCGGTGGAAGATCTAAAAATGCCATGAAGAGTCGTCTTTGATTCATTTGCTGTTTGGTGACTTCGATGAATAAAACATAATTAATGACTCAAGTGCGACATTGCCTTAAATGTATTGATTATAATTTGTAAGGTGGAATATCAACACCTGCCTTGAATTGTCTTCTTTGATTGGTAAGGCTAAATTTTCTAAATTTGATGAATAAAACACAATATATCAATACTCTGATTTTTTGCCGTTAATACTCCCCTTACAATTTGTGCGGTGGAAGATCAAAAAATGCCATGAAGTGTCGTCTTTGATTCATTTGCTGTTTGGTGACTTCGATGAATAAAACATAATTAATGACTCAAGTGCGACATTGCCTTAACTGTATTGATTATAATTTGTAAGGTGGAAGATCTACACCTGCCTTGAATTATCGTCTTTGATTGGTAAGTCTACATTTTCTGAATTTGATGAATAAAACACAATAGATCAATACTGTGTTTTTTACCGTTAATACACTGCTTACAATTTGTGCGGTGGAAGATCTAAAAATGCTATGAAGAGTCGTCTTTGATTCATTTGCTGTTTGGTGACTTCGATGTATAAAACATAATTAATGACTCAAGTGCGACATTGCCTTAACTGTATTGATTATAATTTGTAAGGTGGAAGATCTACACCTGCCTTGAATTATCGTGTTTGATTGGTAAGTCTACATTTTCTGAATTTGATGAATAAAACACAATAGATCAATACTGTGTTTTTTACCGTTAATACACTGCTTACAATTTGTGCGGTGGAAGATCTAAAAATGCCATGAAGAGTCGTCTTTGATTCATTTGCTGTTTGGTGACTTCGATGTATAAAACATAATTAATGACTCAAGTGCGACATTGCCTTAAATGTATTGATTATAATTTGTAAGGTGGAATATCTACATCTGCCTTGAATTGTCATCTTTGATTGGTAAGGCTTCATTTTCTGAATTTGATGAATAAAACACAAGAGACCAATACTGTGATTTTTTGCCGTTAATACTCTGTTTACAATTTGTGCTGTGGAAGATCTAAAAATGCCATGAAGTGTCGTCTCTGATTCATTTGCTGTTTGATGACTTCGATGGACAAAGCATAATTGATGACTGCGGTTATTTCTTATAATTTGTACGGTGGAAGATCTACACCTGCCTTGAAGTCTCGCCTTTGATTGGTAAGGCTACATTTTCAAAATTTGATGAATAAAACACAATATATCAATCCATACATATATCTGATTTTTTGCCGTTAATACTCTGCTTACAATTTGTGCGGTGGAAGATCTAAAAATGCCATGAAGTGTCGTCTTTGATACATTTGCTGTTTGGTGACTTCGATGAATAAAACATAATTAATGACTCAAGTACGACATTGCCTTAAATGTATTGATTATAATTTGTAAGGTGGAATATCTACACCTGCCTTAAATTGTCTTCTTTGATTGGTAAGGCTTCATTTTCTGAATTTGATGAATAAAACACAACAGATATATACTGTGATTTTTTGCCGTTAATACTCTGTTTACACTTTGTGCGGTGGAAGATCTAAAAATGCCATGAAGTGTCGTCTTTGATACATTTGCTGTTTGGTGACTTCGATGAATAAAACATAATTAACGACTCAAGTGCGACATTGCCTTAAATGTATTGATTATAATTTGTAAGGTGGAAGATCTACATCTGCCTTGAATTGTCATCTTTGATTGGTAAGGCTTAATTTTCTGAATTTGATGAACAAAACACAACAGATCAATACTGTGATTTTTTGCTGTTAATACACTGCCTACAATTTGTGCGGTGGAAGATCTGAAAATGCCATGAAGTGTCCTATTTGATTCATTTGCTGCTTGGTGACTTCGATGAATTAAACATAATTAATGACTCAAGTGCGACATTGCCTTAAATGTATTGATTATAATTTGTAAGGTGGAAGATCTAAATATATCTGCCTTGAATTGTCATCTTTGATTGGTAAGGCTTAATTTTCTGAATTTGATGAATAAAACACAACAGATCAATACTGTGATTTTTTGCCGTTAATACACATGCTTGCAATTTGTGCGGTGGAAGATCTGAAAATGCCATGAAGTGTCGTCTTTGATTCATTTGCTGCTTGGTGACTTCAATGAATTAAACATAATTGATGACTGCGGTTATTGCTTATAATTTGTGCGGTGGAAGAGCTACACCTGCCTTGAAGTCTCGCCTTTGATTGGTAAGGCTACATTTTCAAAATTTGATGAATAAAACACAATAGATCAATACTGTGTTGTTTGCCGTTAATACACTGCTTACAATTGTTATAAAATATAAAGACGACAGACACGTGTTAAGTCTGCAAGATGGCGGTTCTTTTTTATTAATCAATATATTCATATACCTAGAGATGTGTCTTTTTAATACATCGAGATGTGTTTCTAATGCCTTACTGAACTAGGGTTACCTAGTTCAATTATGCATTAGTCTTATTAGTTATGATTATAAAACATCAGGATATGAATACACAACATCTTCCCCTTATAGATATGTTTCCAAACGCTTTTAAATATAATACTTATACAATTACAAGTTGAGTTTGTTTGGCGGTTTAACTTTTCTTCCCTTCTTAGTTGTATACATTTCATTTGGTTTATCAGTTTTGTTAGCTGTACTAGTATATTCAAAGTTTGTATTTTCATGTTATACAGTTTTGTTTTCTTGGATTTCGTTTGTATACATTTCATTTGGTTTATCAGTTTGTTTAGCTATACTAGTATTTTCAAAGTTCATATTTTCATTTTCTACATTCTGTTCTTTTGCACTACCTTCATTTATACTTTTATCATTTACAGGTTTTTTGAGAATATGTTCTCGGCTTCTTCTATATAAGCCGCCCTCAGTATCTTGAACTAAATAGGACCTCGGTTCTGGACATTTTTTAATTATTACACCTGGATGCCATACAGAAGTGGGAGATTTCTTATACATAATTTTCTCCTTTCCCTAAGCGGCTTAAGAGTTTTGGCTTTCTTGTTGAAATGTTTAGCTGATTTTTGATCACGTTTCCCGATTTCCGCCTTGTACGCTGACTTATCAACAGGTCTTACTTCAAAATTTTGTGACAATGATGGTATTTTAGTTCTCAGTCTTCGAGACATGAGTAACTCACTTGGACTTGGCATGTTATTTTTCGGAGTTGTTCTGTAGTGTAAAAGTGCTGTGTACGGATCAGTTTTTTCATCTACACATTTATGTAGTATTTTCTTAATGGTTTGAATTGACCTTTCGGCCAGGCCATTCGATCTAGGCAGATATGGGCTGGAAGTTGTATGTTGAATATTCCACTCGGCACAAAATTTTACCGAATTGAATGGCGGACCGTTGTCCGAAACAAGGATTCCCGGTACCCCATGTCGGGCAAAAATAGGTTTCAATTTAGTTACCACTGCCAAGCTGAAAAAAACGGGAGTTAAGCAGTTCAATTTCGATGTACTTTGAGTAGTAGTCTACGACTAGTAGATACGTTCTCTTGTTGAACTCAAACAAATCACAGCCTAATTTGTACCATGGTATATCTGGTATCTCATGGCTCATCAATTCTTGTTTTGGATTTGCTGCTCTGTATTTCATGCAAAGCTCGCACCCAGAGACTACGTTTAAGATGTCATTATTCATGTTAGGCCAATACACTGATCCTTTAGCTAGACTTTCACAGCGTTGGACACCCATATGGCCCTCATGTATGTTAAATAATACCTTTTTACGATGTAGCTTGGGGATAACAATGTCATTATTTTTATACCCAGCGTACTAGTACTAGTACAAGGGTATATTAATTTTGTCCACATAACGGTACTATGTAACGGCACAAAATAATCGAGTTAGATATATGAAAGTTCTTAGGTTGAAAAGAGGAATTGATTAAGGCATGTCCGTCCGTCTGTCCGTCTGTCCGTCCGTGTACACGATAACTTGAGTAAAAATTGAGATATTTGCATGAAATTTTGCATACAGGTTACTTTCTGGCCAAGGTAGGTTGCTATTGAAAATGGGCGAAATCGGATGATAACCACGCCCCCTTTTTCGATATCGAAAATTTCGAAAAACGTATAAAACGGGTTAATTCAATATCAGAAGCAGCTACAATGATAAAATTTGCAATATGTATTGATTTATATGTTCTAAGGCGGATTTTACCAAATTTTTTGAAAAGGGGGCGTGGCACCGCCCCCATATATTTGAAGAAATTTTAAAATTTTGACTCCTAATAACTTGAGAACAGTTTATGCTAGTATAACGAAATTTTGTAGAGGGCATACTATTGTTGTCTTAAATTCAGATATAGAAAATAAACGAAATCGCTTGGCGACCACGCCTACTTTTTTATAAAAGTTATATTGAAAAGTCCATATCTAATTAACTGATACCGCTATAATAATATAATTTTGTACATACATCAATTTTCATATTCTTTACATTATTTTTGCAAAATTTTGGAAAGTGGGCGTGGCACCGCCCACTTATGAGTCAAGCAATTTTCAAATTCGACTGCTAATAACTTCAGAACGATGTGAGATAGGTTTACGAAACTAGGTTCCAGGTATGTTATGTTTATGTAGAGTACTACCACAGAAAATAAGAAAAATCGGTGAACGACCACGCCCCTTTTTGGACTAAAGTTCTCTAAACGAGAGTTAGGAAACCGGAATATGCAATATCTGTTTAACTGATACAGATATAATGCTAAAATTTAGTACACTCATTCACCTGATGATGTTATTTGTGATGTTTAAAGGTTTTTTGGTAATATTTTGGAAAATGGGCGTGGCACCGCCCACAAGTGAATAAACAAAATATCAACATTTCACTATTAACAAGCCACTGTGAAAGTATCATAAAGATCTGCAATGAAAACTGATCTTCAATAGGGACAAACAACATAATAAAATCCGTGGGCGTGCCACCACCCACTTTTTTAAAATTATGTAAATATTGATTAATGGACACATATATCCGTACATCGAAAAATTTCACAAAATACGTTAAAAGTTATGGGCATGGCACGCCTTCTTTTCCAAAGTTATATATAGGACATGGTATAACCCTTGAAAAGATCGATTCAGTACTTTTGGCTCATGTAAGCGGTTAAAGCTTTATAAGCAAGGAGCGTGGCCGCTCCCACCAAATTCGCTATTGTTTAGGCTCGGCATAGATTGGTTTTTAAAATGGGCGAAATCGGATGAAAACCACGCCCCCTTTTTCTAAAAACTAACGCTGGGTATTTAATGTTCGGTTCACCCGAACTTAGACTTCCTTACTTGTTTAATACTAAATTATCTACAATTGAAATGTCATCTTTGCAACCAAAGTAAGGCATGACTGCTTGGTCAACCGTTTTTTTATTTGATGGCCATCCGTCCTTAACATACTTTTTAACTTTTTGCAAGACTTCATCCACTTGCGCGGCACTTTTTATTTCTTTTATTTATAGAAAGTGTACCAGCTACAAATAAATATTTCCCAGGCTTATATACGTTATGACTTGTGATTTCATTTTTTAGATTAATAAATTCCCTCTCATGAGCATCATTCCAATGCCACTGTATATCTTTTTTGAGTAATTCGTGTAAGTTTTTATTTTTCGCCGACATATTTTCTATAAAAGCTCCTAGATAGTTAATCATGCCCATGAATCTCTGTAGTTCGGGCACTGAGCGTGGTGCTGGTAACTCTGTTATGGCTTTAATTTTGTCTGGGCCTGGTTTAATTCCCTGCTCACTAAAAATATGACCTATGAACTTAATTTCACGTCTGTAAAACAGTGATTTGTTTTTATTAAACTTTAAACCTACGTTTTGAGCTCTTTCCAGTACTTTCTTCAATATTCTGTCATGTTCCGCGATGTTTGATGCATGTATCAAAAAGTCATCCATGTAAATTATTAACCCTTCAATGTCACAAAATAATTTTACCATTTCGGCATGAAATATTTCTGGAGCTGCATTTATACCAAAAGGTAAGCGTAAAAACCGATACCTACCGAATGGTGTATTAAATGTACATAGCTTGGAGGAATGTTCATCCAATTTCATCATCCAGAATCCTGAATTCGCATCCAGTGTACTAAAAACTTTAGACCCGCTTAGTTTAGACTTACACTCATCAATATTCGGAAACGCAAAACGTGGTCGTAAAATAGCTTTATTCAAGTTTCGTGGATCTAAGCATAAGCGTAAATTGCCATTAGGTTTTGTGACCAAGCTCACCACTCTGTTGGTTCTTTAACAGGTGTAATAACTTTTAATTTCACCATTCTATTTAGTTCATTCTGTAAAGGCTCATACAATGTAAATGGAATTTTCCTAGGAGGATCTGGTTCTACCTCCGGATTAATTTTTAAATGACATTTGTCTTCAAGTAGCCCTAGGCCCTCAAACACATTTGAATATTCTTCGAACTTTTTATTTAAACACTTTACCATATTGACCTGTTTCACTAAATCCATCGCAATGGCGCTTTGTAGACCTATGATATTATTACAATTCGTTTTTATAATATAGAATTCAAGTGAATATAATTTCTGTTTGAAAAATAATTGTATGTTGCACCTACCTACAGTTGGCAACTTTTCACCACTAAAGGTTAATATTTTGATTTTGACATGTTTTCTTAAATTAGTTAGCTTCAATGTATTATACATACTCAGTGACATAACATTTGCTTGTGCCCCTGTGTCTATCTGGCAAATAATATTGCTGCTGCCAATTTGTACGCTGATGTTCCACTCCTTATCTGACTGACGTGGTTTTAGTTTTTTCATGATGCCCACAAAAAGTTCCTCTTTCTCGTCTTCATCCTCACTCTCACTTTCATCCTCTTGTAAGCTTCTTATATATTTCTTTCGTTGTTGTTTGTTGTGACAATATTGGGCGAAGTGGTTGGGCTTACCACACGCATGACATTTGACACCTGCAGCTGGGCATTTGTTTTTATGAACTTGTCCGCACTTGGTACATTTCGTTGTTGCGGGTTTGCTGTACTTACTGTTCGTACGCGTTAATGCCGCAATGGTGCTCACTTCTTGTTCTCCCGAGTTTTCAATGACGTTCTTGTGGGCTGTGGATAATTCAATACTTTTTGCTATGTCAAGTGCTTTTTGCAAGCGTATGTCACTTTCGCTGAGAAGCCTCTCTTTAATTTTTGAAAATTTTTGTGACAGGCCACATATAAAAATGTCCCAGACCAGGTCCTCACGGAGGTTGCCAAATTCACACGTTGAACTTCAATTGTTTAAAGCAGCCACATATTCATTTATTGATTCGACTGTAAGTTGACTACGGGTAAAAAATTTATGGCGCTCCATAGCTATGTAGGCTTTTGGTACAAAATAGCCGTCCAACTTTTTAATCAGCACACTGTATTCGACCGCGTCCACATCTTCATTGAGTGAATTGAATATCTGTAGGGACCCTGCCCCAAGATGGTGAATTAATAAAGCGACTTTTCGTGAGTTTGGTTGCTCCTCCAAATTCGAAGCGCGTAAAAAAAGCTTGAATTGCGTGGACCAGTTTTTCCACTCGACTGCCAAATTACTGGCCGCTAAATTTATTGGCCCAATCGTGGTTACAAAAGTCATTGCTGGCTTTTCTAACTTTGCCACTACTTCTTTGTCGTTTGCCATATTTAATTTAATTAAATGGTTCAAAGCAAAACACCTGACACCATGTTATAAAATATAAAGACGACAGACACGTGTTAAGTCTGCAAGATGGCGGTTCTTTTTTATTAATCAATATATTCATGTACCTAGAGATGTGTCTTTTTAATACATCGAGATGTGTTTCTAATGCCTTACTGAACTAGGGTTACCTAGTTCACTTATGCATTAGTCTTATTAGTTATAATTATAAAACATCAGGATATGAATACACAACAACAATTTGTGCGGTGGAAGATCTAAAATGCCATGAAGAGTCGTCTTTGATTCATTTGCTGTTTGGTGACTTCGATGAATAAAAAATAATTAATGACTCAAGTGCGACATTGCCTTAAATGTATTGATTATAATTTGTAAGGTGGAAGATATACACCTGCCTTGAATTGTCGTCTTTGATTGATAAGTCTACATTTTCTGAATTTGATGAATAAAACACAACAGATCAATACTCTGATTTTTTGCCGTTAATACACATGTTTGTGCGGTGGAAGATCTGAAAATGCCATGAAGTGTCGTCTTTGATTGGTAAGGCTACATTTTCTAAATTTGATGAATAAAACACAATAGATCAATACTGTGTTTTTTGCCGTTAATACACTGCTTACAATTTGTGCGGTGGAAGATCTAAAAATACCATGAAGAGTCGTCTTTGATTCATTTGCTGTTTGGTGACTTCGATGAAAAAAACATAATTGATGACTGCGGTTATTGCTTATAATTTGTACGGTGGAAGATCTACACCTCCCTTGAAGTCTCGCCTTTGATTGGTAAGGCTACATTTTCTAAATTTGATGAATAAAACACAATAGATCAATACTGTGATTTTTTACCGTTAATACACATGCTTGCAATTTGTGCGGTGGAAGATCTGAAAATGCCATGAAGTGTCGTCTTTGATTCATTTGCTGCTTGTTGACTTCGATGAATTAAACATAATGACTCAAGTGCAACATTGGTTTAAATGTATTGATTATAATTTGTACGGTGGAAGATTTACACCTGCCTTGAAGTCTCGCCTTTGATTGGTAAGGCTACATTTTCTGAATTTGATGAATAAAACACAATAGATCAATACTCTGATTTTTTGCGTTAATACACATGCTTGCAATTTGTGCGGTGGAAGATCTGAAAATGCCATGAAGTGTCCTCTTTGATTCATTTGCTGCTTGGTGACTTCGATGAATAAAACATAATTCATGACTCAAGTGCGACATTACCTTAAATGTATTGATTATAATTTGTAAGGTGAAAGCTATACCCTGCCTTGAATTGTCGTATTTCATTGATAAGTCTACATTTTCTGAATTTGATGAATAAAACACAATAGATCAATACTGTGATTTTTTACCGTTAATACACATGCTTGCAATTTGTGCGGTGGAAGATCTGAAAATGCCATGAAGTGTCGTCTTTGATTCATTTGCTGCTTGTTGACTTCGATGAATTAAACACAATGACTCAAGTGCAACATTGGTTTAAATGTATTGATTATAATTTGTACGGTGGAAGATTTACACCTGCCTTGAAGTCTCGCCTTTGATTGGTAAGGCTACATTTTCTGAATTTGATGAATAAAACACAATAGATCAATACTCTGATTTTTTGCGTTAATACACATGCTTGCAATTTGTGCGGTGGAAGATCTGAAAATGCCATGAAGTGTCCTCTTTGATTCATTTGCTGCTTGGTGACTTCGATGAATAAAACATAATTAATGACTCAAGTGCGACATTGCCTTAAATGTATTGATAATAATTTGTAGGCGGGAAGATCTACACCTGAATTGAATTGTCGTCTTTGATTGGTAAGGCTTCATTCTCTGAATTTGATGAATAAAACACAACATATCAATACTGTGATTTTTTGCCGTTAATACACATGCTTAAAATTTGTGCGGTGGGAGATCTGAAAATGCCATGAAGTGTCGTCTTTGATTCATTTGCTGCTTGGTGACTTCGATGAATTAAACATAATTAATGACTCAAGTGCGACATTACCTTAAATGTATTGATTATAATTTGTAAGGTGAAAGCTATACCCTGCCTTGAATTGTCGTATTTCATTGATAAGTCTACATTTTCTGAATTTGATGAATACAACATAATAGATCAATATTGTGATTTTTTGCCGTTAATACACTGCTTACAACTTGTGCGGTGGAAGATCCAAAAATGCCATGAAGAGTCGTCTTTGATTCATTTGCTGTTTGGTGACTTCTATGAACAAAACATAATTGATGACTGCGGTTATTGCTTATAATTTGTACGGTGGAAGATCTACACCTGCCTTGAAGTCTCGCCTTTGATTGGGAAGGCTACATTTTCTAAATTTGATGAATAAAACACAATACTTTTTGTTTTTTTTTTTCTTTCTATTTTTCATCGATGTTTTTTGACGTTCTGATTGATGATAACCCAATTATCGCAAGAAAATTTTTTTCTCAAAAATCGCCCTCAATAGGTTCTAACGATATTAAAGTAGTTCATCAGAATATACGTAGCCTTAGGCAGAACTTTGATCTACTCGTAAGTCATATCGATGCATTAGGCTGCCTACCAGATATTATATTTTTAACTGAAATTTGGATTTATTCATATGAAATAAGTGATTATAGTATTCCCCATTACAATTTTTATGCCAATGCGAATGATAGATACAGTGCAGGAGCCTTTGTGCGCGATACCTATGAGTGTACCTCAGTTAGTAAAAACTTAAATAGTGCTGATATGCTACAACTTTATTTTAATATAAAAGACAAACAATTGGTTTTCTTAGGGGTATACAGACTACAATCTGTTCCTACCTCTGCATTTATTCAGGAATACTCCAGTTTCGTGCCGAGTGTAGAAACTGCAAACTTTTTTATACTAGGTGATTTTAATCTTGACCTTTTGCGTCACTGTAATACAACTGATGATTATTTGGAGTTAATGGCTGGTAATGATTTGACTTCGTATATTAATGAGCCGACGCGCTTAAGTTCAGGTACATGTATTGATCATGTTCTTTGCCGCTTTAACGCCGTACCGTATAGATATTGTACTAGTTTTAACATTGACTTGCAAATAACTGATCACACGATGACGGGTTTGCAAATAAATGGAATTGTTTTCGACAAACCAAACGCTAACCGTGTTCAGAAATCACACAAAAAAATTAATTTTCATATGCTGAACCACAAGCTATGTTTCGAAAATTGGTCGAATGTCCTAGATGAAAATGATATATCGTTATCTTTTTCTATATTTTTAGATATCTTAAATGCGCACATTCTCAACTGTTCGTATACTGTGAATAATCGTAAGAAAAATGTGAGGCTTAAGCTTTGGATTACTCGGGACCTTTTCCAGATAATTAAGCTAAAAACCCAACTTAAAAAAAAATGTGCTAAGCGTCCCAGCAATAGAAGGCTCCGCACTAGATACAATAAATTAAGTAATAGCACCAAAAAGGCCATACGACGGGCGCGGGATACCTTTTTTCGAAACAAGTTTAACTCAGCACTTGGTAATATCAAAAAAGAATGGGGCGTTGTCAATAGTCTACTGAATAGAAACTGTGTTAATAGTAATGAGCAAATAGTATTGCAAGCTGGAAGTCAGTCGATTACGGATGCTGTGGATGTAGCTAACAAATTTAACACGCACTTTACAACGATTGGAAACACAATCTTAACCAACTGCAATTGTCTGTTCGCGAGTCATCTACCTTTGTGCCAAGATTCGAAGGGTTCGAAGTTATAAAAATTATCAAAACTTTGAAAAGCTTAAGTTCGTGCGGTGAGGATGGTATTTCCAATCTAATTTAAAAAAAATGTATCTTTTAATGTAGTCGATATGCTGGTATACTTATTCAACACCAGCATTTCTCAGGGTATTTTTCCTGATGCTCTGAAATGTGCTATTGTAATTCCGATCTTGAAAAAAGGGGACAAAAAAGATGTAAATAATTATAGACCTATATCACTACTCTCGGCCATATCTAAAGTTTTTGAAAAGGCTGTTAAAAAAAGAATTGTCAATTTTCTAGATGATGCGAGCTTTTTTAGTGCTATACAGTTTGGCTTTCGCGCGGGATTATCAACAGAAGACGCTCTTCTGGATTTTTGTACTAACGTCTATAAAGCTCTGGATGGGAAAAGAAGTTGCGTTGGTCTCTTTGTCGACATAACAAAAGCTTTTGATATGGTAGATAGAGCTGTACTTTTGGATAAATTACATAGTGCAGGATTCCGTGGTATTATTTATAATTGGTTTAAATCGTATCTTTCAGGCAGAATACAAAAAGTTAAAGTAGAAGGTAGTTACAGTAGCTTACAGTCTGTTAATCTGGGCGTTCCTCAAGGCTCAGTACTTGGTCCAATACTGTTTTTGATCTATATTAATTCAATATTTTCGCTTCCATTGAGAGGCAAGGCCACTGCCTTTGCAGATGATCTTGCAATTGCGTACGGTACACCGAATTGCTTTGAATTAATATGCGAAATTAACCATGATATACATTTGCTACGAACCTGGTTCGCTTCACACAAACTGATTGTAAGTAGTAAAACTAGACTTATGTATTTCAGCCATGCTCACAAGGAACAGCCAAGTTATGATGTTATATTTCATTCCGCTGCATTCTCTCGCTTTAACATGCATCATATAGCGTGCACACAGTGTGTCACGATGACAACTTTTGATCGTAATAGAAACTGTAGTGCGAGCTGCTTCAGAGTTGAAGCTGTTGAGGATTTCAAATATCTAGGAATTACAATAGACAACCACTTGAGTTGGTCTGAGCACATTAATACTCTAAAAAAATACTTTCTCTACACTACTCGCCACTTTTATCGACTAAAAAAGTTATGTCCACTCTAAAAATGGTTTACTACGGTATATTTCTTTATTCTTTATTTAAGGCGACAAACAAATACGGTCGACTGACACAGAATACAAAGTAAAGTAACTTAGAAATAAATACTAAATTAGATTAAATACAACATTAACAATTGTGTTAGACAAGAATAAAAAGTTAATTTTAAATCTTTTAAATATCAGGTTAGACTTGAAAGTATTGCTTTATGTAAGGAAGCAAACGAACATTCGATACTAATGCATTTATATAAGTCATTATAGTATGAGCACCAAATCCACAAAGGATCAGATTTGACAAAATTTAGACGACAAAGGGGTGAATGGAAAGGAACATAGTGTCTGTACACCCTAGCCGGAACTGCAAAGTTGAGACGGCTTAGCAGCACAGAGGAGTCTACCACACCAAGAATCAGCTTGTGTAGGAACATTACCCCAAGCAAAATTCTACGATTTTCCAGAGTTGGCAAATCAATAAGAAGAAGCCTGCATCTATAGGGTGGAAGATGAAGATTTGAGTCCCAGTTTAAGGCCCGTAGTGCAAATATCAAAAATTGCTTCTGCACTGACTCAATACGCTTAATATGAGTAATATATTCTGGACTCCATACGCACGAGCAATACTCAAGTATTGGACGGACCAACGAAGTGTAAAGGACCTTGGTGAGAAAAGGATCGTTAAACTCTTTAGCCCAGCGTTTAACGAAACCAAGAGTACCCATTGCTTTACTTGTAATAGTGGATATATGAGAATTAAAGCTCAGTTTCGAGTCAAACAGAACAACAGGACAGAATCATTAACCGAAGATATACGATCCATGGAAGTGCCATAAAGTATGTAAGATGACAGAACAGGCTTCACACGGTGAAATGTCATAAACTTACATTTAGAACAGTTTAAAACTAGTGCATTTATTGTACACCAACTTTGAAATAAAACTAAATCAAGCTGAAGTAGATTTGAGGCAGATAAGTCTGAAGGCAGGTACGAAAAACATATTTTTACATCATCTGCATACATTAGAGCTCGCGAATGAAGTAAAATCTGTGGCAAGTCATTTATAAAACCAAGCTTCGGAATCAGGAGTGTGTGATTCACTGAATCAAAAGCTTTACTGAAATCAGTATAAACCACATGCATTTGCTTATTTGCCAGAAAACCATCCCTGACCAAAGACGTAAACTCAAGTAGGTTTGAGGTGGTTGATCTACTTCTCACACAACCATGCTGACAGGGTGATAATATGGAAATACACGAATGTTGAAGCTGACTAGTGATAATTTGTTCAAAGGTTTTAGGAATAGCTGAGAGCTTAGCAATTCCTCTATAGTTCTCAATGTTAGATCTGCTACCCTTTTTGTGTAGAGGCATGATAAATGACTGTTTCCAAATTGATGGGAATGACGATGATTGTAAAGATAAATTAAACAATTTTAAGATCGGTTCAGTCAAGCTCACGGCACAGAGCTTAAGCACACAACCAGGGATACCATCAGGCCCAGGGGAAAAAATCGGTTTCTGAGCTAGAAGACTCTGAAGTACAGTGGCACTGTCAATGACTGGATTAAGAATACAGTTAGAGCTGATTAATTCATACGGATAATTACCGTCTTGAGGGTGGCGCGAACTAACGTCAACGGAATTAACGTCAGTGACGTTAATTCGCACCCAAAAAGCGAATTAATGTCAGTGACATTAAGACGCATGACCAAAAACGAATTAAAGTCAGTGCCGTTAATTCGTATAGTATTTTGACTTTAGTTCGCTTTGGACATGCGAATTAATGTCATTGAGGCATTTGGGTTTGAGATTCGACGAAGTAACGCCGCAGGCGAAAATTTGAATTAGGTCAGATCCCCAATTCGGGGCGTGATCCATGGTATTTATGTGCAGAACTCCTTTCCGCATTGGCGGCCTTCGGCCGCGCTTCAAAAAATTACCCTGGGCTACGCCATTCCAACTCCGGGTGTGTGCCATAGCCGTGGCTACCGCCACGGTGATATCTTTCTGCGTGCCACGTTTCCCACTTTTTCACTTTTTTGGCTCAGCCTAATGTGCCATTACAACAACCACATGAAAATGACAGAACATTTTTAACTTTAACTGCAAATAACTTTTGAACGGTTGAAAGAAATCTCATTTCAGATTCTAAATCTAGACGTGGGTAATCGTTTACGTGGGGTACCGAGCGCTAATACACAACCAAAAATGTTGAGATATGTATCAGGAGACGCGCTTTGGTCCCAGGAGCATGAATATAACTCCGCTGAACCAATATTTTTAGTAGTTTCCGAGATATTTGCAGTTAAAGTTCAGAATTTTCTGTCATTTTCATGTGGGTGTTGTAATCACATTACCCTGTGAGAAAAGAGTGGCACGCGGAAGGACATCACCGTGGCGGTAGCCACGGCTGTACATCCGGAGTTGGAATGGCGTAGCCCAGGGTTATTTTTTGAAGCGCGGCCGAAGGCCGCCAATGCGGAAAGGAGTTCTGCACATATGTAAATACCATGGATCACACCCCGAATTGGGGATCTGACCTAAGTCAATCCCAGATTCATGATATAATGATCATAAGTCGAAGGTGATAATGAAAAATGAAAATTTGGAATATAAAAAAAATGTACTGACTTTAGTTCGCTTTCTTAATGCGAATTAATGTCAATGACGTTAGTTCGCTAAAAATATTGACCTTAGTTCGCTTTTGGCATGCGTCTTAATGTCACTGACATTAATTCGCTTTTGGGGTGCGAATTAACGTCACTGACGTTAATTCCGTTGACTTTAGTTCGCGCCACCGTCTTGAGCACGGGTTGACGAATAAGTCGATTCAAAAAAGTCAGAAAATAAATCTGCAATACCATGGTCATCTGTGGCATTCTTATCACCAAAAGTCAAAGAAGATGGAAATCCTGAAGTTTTTCGTTTAGAGTTAACAAAACCATAACATTTTTTAGGATTATTGAAAAATTCAATTTTGCATCTAATTAAATATGACTTGTAGCAATATTATCTCAAACACTGGAAATTGGAACGAGCAACTAAATATTTAGAAAAATCTTCGGTAGAACCTGATATATTAAAACGCTTATAGAGCTTAGATTTGATGTTGTTAAGGTTGACAAGTTGTCTTGAGAACCAAGGTGGCTTACTACTTTTAGCCTTAATAAAATTCACTGGAACGCAACGATTAATCAAGACGTTAAGGTAACTGTAAAAAATAGATGTGGCACCCTCAACGTCATTACATGCGTAGAGATCAGACCAATCATGGGTAGCTATCAGCTGGTTTAGCATGTCAAAGTTCGCCTTGTAAAAACATCTCGAACGAGAACGACAAATCACTTCCATAACATTAATCGTAGGGAGTAAATTATCCAGTACAATTTCAAGTGTGGGGTGCAAGGGATCTTCAGGCAGGGATAAGGCAGAGATTCTACGGAGACCAACACCCATTGAAGTATCAACAAAAGCTAAATCTAACAACTTTTTTTTAGAGTTTAACACATTATTGATCTGAGCTAGAGGCAAATCGATGAGAGAGCCAACAAAACTGTGCTGAGTGACAGGAGTCAAAAAATTTAAATCATCACTATTTATCCAACTCACAGATGGAAAATTAAAGTCACCCAGAACCACTAGGCGATCGTTATCACGCAAACGTGAATGCAGATTAAGAATAGCTGCGGAGTGACAGTCGTAAACATACATATGCGAACAAGGCGGTATATACGAACATGAAATATATAAAAAGAAATTAGGGAACAAGAGCCTTACGGCTAAAAATTCAATATTCAGAGAGTTGTCAAAATTCAATAGCTCAGCAGAAATACTGGACGACACAGCGACCAGGACACCACCAGCTCTTGACTGACGATCACACCGAAAAACAACGTAGTCATTCGAAAATAACTCCGAATTTAAATTATCAGGTTTTAGCCAAGTCTCTGTAATCACAATCACTTGCGCAGAAAAATCAAAGCTATTGAGATAAAAAGCATTCAGTTTAGAACGTATACCGCGAACATTCTGATAATGAATGGTTACGTTTGAATCATGATGGTAGAGGTAGGGTTGGTTTCTAAGTTTTTTGAATCAGTACGTACGGGGGGCTTGACTTTCGACTTTGTGGTGTATAAATGTATCACCGAATGTGTAGGGCAAAAAGCTTTATCCAGAACCATAGCAAAATACTCGTCTGGAACTAGTACTTTAAGAGATGCAAAATCCCTCTCGTACTTAAAAACAAATTTATGTATGCAGGGCCGTGCACAGGAATTGGCCTTGGGGGGGGTTTTAATTTAGATTTGCATTCGCATACATTTTTCACTATGTTAAACATACTTGAAGAAGTGTGCTAACAATATTTACCAACCCCTTACCAATTTGTTCAATCTGTCGCTAAAGTGTGGTGTTTTTCCAAAAGCATGGAAAGAGTCGTTTCTTCTACCGCTTCATAAAAGCGGAAGCAAGGCATAGCAAAGCTTTCTGCCCTCCCAAAAGTGTGTGAAGATATTGTTACCAATCAGCTTACAAATCCTAACTCTACCGCTAGATCTCTTCTTACCTTAGCGACAGAGCACAAAAAGTAGTGTTTAAAAATTGTGAATCCGATGTTATTTATGTCTCCTCAGGAGTACCTCAAGGAAGCCATCTTGGCCCGATTCTGTTCTTTTTGTTTATAAATGATATTTCTACAGTAATTTAATTTTCGAAAATTTTAATGTATGCCGACGATGTAAAGCTTTTGATGTCATTCGAAGAAGCTTCAATCAGATCTAAATATACTAGTTACTTGGTGCGATTTAAATTATATGCCGCTTAATCTAAAGAAATGATAATACATGCGTTTTTCGAGAGGAATTTCTCAGCCAGCTTTCTATACAATTAACAATTATAGTCTTGAGAAAGTGTATTATTTTTTTGACCTTGGGATTACTATGGATTACAAACTCAGTATCAACTACCACATTAAGGTAACAGTCAATAAAGCTGGAGGCGTTCTAGCATTTGTTAAACGACGGTCCAAAGAATTTAGCCACCCTTATGTAACTAAAACTCTTTACTACATTAGTCAGACTGATACTTGAATACGGTTCTATAATTTGGAATCCACGTTGCCAGGTCCACGTGGATCGCTTAGAATCAGTTCAAAAACAATTTTTACTATTTGCCTTAAGCGATCTTCACTGGGATCCCTTGTATAATTTGCCATCGTATACGAGTCGCTTAAAACTAATTAATCTTCACAGCCTTTCTAGTTCGAGGGAACTGCTTGGAACTGTTTTCATGACTAAATTACTAAATGGTTCAATCATAAGCCCGTTTCTTTTGAGCGAAGTGAACTTCAATGTACCTTCTCGTCCATCAAGACATTTTAAACCACTTATCTTGAAACAGTGCCGAACTAATTTTGAATTAAATCAGCCTTTTCGTTGTTTGTGTCAAGATTATAACTCTCATTCTGGTACGTTTGATATTTCAGACTCACTCTGCAGCATAAACAGTCAATACATAGCAACAATTTGCTTTCATATCCTTTGATTCTTATCTTTATTCTTTACAATAACTATTCGCTGTCAACTAATTATTTATTAATTGTGTCATCTATTTTGTATCTACCTTACTTGGCTGATGAGGTTTTCTCTGTAGCTGAGCAGTTTCAGATCTCGACGATTAACAAACCAAAACCTTTGATAGACGGATTATTGACACTATTCGGAAAATATGAAATATGCTATGTTTATTTTCCACAGACTATTGATAAACGTCCATGAAAAATGCGATCTTTATCTTCTGTTAGGTAAAATAAAAAAAAACCTCAGAAAATGTTTGAAAACATTCAAATATTTGAACGTTGTCGCTCATCTACTATCCAACGTTCATTTTCCCACAATTCTCTTTACTCCTACAACAAAAAGGGTCAGAAAACACTCGAAATCTTTCATATAATTGAGCCTTGCAGTTCATTCGCTCTGTTAATTGAAACTGCTCACTGTTTTCATCGGTAAAATTTAAGAACAAAAAATGCCCATACGCTACACAACTTTGTAATTTCGGAAAGCTCCAAGTGAAATTCAAGTTCCGGACTTATGTATTGGCCAACCTTATTCTTTGCCACTTTCACCAATTTCTTGTTCCGTAAAATTATTTTAACTAATTTTGTCAAAAATTATTAGTCAAGATTCAATACAAGATTTATAAACTGTATTTTGAAAATTTTTGTAAAATCATTGCAACTTAGATTTGGCCATGGGGGGGGTTTTAACCCCCAAAACCCCCCCCGTGCGCACGGGCCTGTATGTATGCTAATGTTAGTAGTACATGTAAGACTAAGCTTATCAAGAATATACTTAACAACATCAGCCTTCAATCGAAACTGCAATATGGGATCACATGCTGGGACGGCGCTTCAGCTAATAAGCTGTCAGCAGTTGTAACAATTCAAAAGGGGGTAGTAAGGCGCATCTGTAGTGCAAACTATAGGTCTCACTCTATGCCGTCTTTTAGGAAACTACATATATTTTCGTGTCGACATCTGTATCTTTATAAAGTTTTAAAAATCTTCTTTATAAGATGTGGCTACCTGCAAAGCTTTCCTTCGGAGGCCTACAACCTACGAAGAAACCTAATTCAGACCGTACAAATACCGCATACCAGGACGTCGCACTTTAGAAGTTTTTACACATATACGTCGTGCAAATTTTTCAACTCCCTTCCTGCCACTGTACAGGGAATACGAAATTTTAACTTATTTAAAAAAGAAGTTAAGCGGTATCTTTTTGGTTATAATCACTTCGAATTAGAAACGCTGCTGAGGACGATATTATTAACCGTACTTACCCTAGAAACTGCAAATATTTATATACTGTAATCCCTCCAGAGTGATTGTGTCTTCACCTTTATAATGTGATTGCCTCTGCAAGGAGTGCAGCCACCGCCACCTGTTTGTCAGAAACGATCATGCGAACAGAAATAGTATGCAATAATGGGAAGATATGGTAGCGCCTTCTTATAAGCAAAAGTGTATCAAACAGCCAATCAGGTGTTAGTTATTATTCTTGCTTATACCGACGCGGCCCTCTATAGGCAAATTAATGTACATTTTCCTATTATGTCTTAAGAAACTAAGTGTAAGATAATGAAAATATGGCAACACGAGAATAGAAAAGAAACCGAAGAAAAAGGTCATTAATAAAGAGACATCAAACAATAAGCATCGTTTTCTAACTTTGTCGGGAATTAAAGCGTTAGGTGTGGATCATCCACGCATTAAAATCAATTTCGCATTAATTAACTAAATACATCAGTTATATTCAATATATTTGTTATCATATTCATCAATTGATATGCCGGTTTTTCCTGAAGATAGTCGCCCAATAGCTCGTGCGATGGTATCTGGCCAAGAGCAAAAACCGCCGGGTATAAGCAACGCCGCCTCCGGCCGCATACCAATTGTCGCTACTGCCACAACCGCTGCCTTGGTAAATGACTCCATCAATATGATAACCACCATTGCTGCTGGTGGAACTGCTACAATCAACACCACTGACGTCATCACTGCCATAAATGCCACTGGTGCTACCGCTGCAACCACCGCTGCTGATATAACCAACGCCGCCACTGCCACAACCGCTGCCTCGGTAAATGCCTCCACCAATGACATAACCACCACTGCTGCAAACACAATCGCTGCTCTTGGAATTGCTACAACCAACACCACTGACGTTATCGCTGCCACCACCGCCGCCATCACCGCTGTCACCACCGCTGCCACCACCGTTGCCACCACCGCTGCCACCACCACTGCCACCACCGCTGCTGGAATAGCCGACGCCGCCTCCGGCCCTATCTCAACCGCCGCTTATGCTACAACCGCTGTCTTGGTAAATGACCCTATCAATGTCATAACCACCACTGCTGCAAACGCAAACGCTGCTCTTGGAGCTGCTGGCATAAATACCACTGATGCCATCGCTGCCACCAATATGTCCGACGACTCCGCTGCCACTAACATCAGAAGTTCCAATGCTGCTGTCAATAGCACTGTCGGCCTATATGCAGGCACCATCGTCGCCACCAATGCCGCTGCTGCCTTTGTCACCGACTCCATAGATCGAGCTAACCACCAAGTGCCTATAATGTGTGAAGATTTTAAAGCTGATGAAACGGATCTAGATAGGAAAATCGCCATATTACGAAAAGAGAGGGAGATCCTCGAACTAGAAAAAGCCGTCGCTAACCTAAGGCGCGAATGTGATGTGCCAAAAACCAATAATGCAATCGGCGCCATTAGGTCAAACCTGTCTAACCGCCTCACTTTTCGTGACATCGAGCACACAATTACTAAATTCGATGGCGAAAGTAAAAGCTATAGCGTGCATGATTTCCTACGAAATTTCGAAAGGGTCATGCAAATGATAAACGCAGATGATCTCTTCAAGTATACTTGCCTGTGCAATTCGCTTTGTGGTGACGCCAAGCTTTTACTGACCCGTGATGTATTGAGCTACGATGACATGAAGGCACTTTTGGTATCGGAATTCGGCAGGGTGGTGAGTCGAAATGAAGTATATAAGGCATTGGCCACCCACAAATGGGATAAAAAGAGCAGCATAAGACGTTACGTACTGGAGATGGAGAATATTGCAGCGCGTTGCGACTACATTGATGACTTTGAACTCATTGGCTTTATAGTTGACGGACTGCAAGACAATTCACCAGAGGTATATTTGCTAATGAATGCCAGGACAATGAAGGAGTTCAAAGAGTCACTCGATCTTTACGAGCGTCGTCGCTCTTCTCGTCCGCTTACTCGCGATGCTGGCATTAAGGTGAAAGCAGCAAGGCCTTTAATGCAGAACAGAGGTGTTGCAGAAACCGAGGTTGCTGAAATACGGTGCTTTAACTGTACTCGTATGGGGCATTTCCAGAGCAAATGCCCATACGAAAAAAGGCCAGACGGAAGTTGTTTCCGTTGTTGGAAAATGGGCCATGATCATCGTAGCTGCTCTAATCCCAAGAAGATCCCAGCACTGAAGAAAACCGTTGCCGCAGTCACCACCGGCGCCGATGACACAGATGAAGAAAGCTGCTATAAAGTCTTGGAGTCTATGAACATGGTAAGTGTTGCCTATCAAACCACACAGGTTAAGTGCAAAAGATTTATAGATTGTTTATCTCTTTTTGATACCGGCAGTCCTACTAGTTTTGTGCGAAGATCAGAGGTATCGAATAACGTTATTGCAACTGCTCTAAAGTCAAATTTTCGAAGCTTGGGAAACCATCCTATATATACGTATGGAAAAACTAAATGTTTAATAAAATTTAAAAATAAAACAAGAGATATTATTTTAAATGTGGTGCCAGACGATACGATGGCAATTCCCCTTATTTTAGGTCGAGATTTTTTGAGAAAATTCAATATTCGTTTATGTTCACTTAATTGTGATAATGATGTAAGCAAACAACGAAACCAATCTTACTTTTGTGCACTTAACTCGAGTGGTTCAATTAACCTTAAGGAATTAGGGAGGTATTCAGAAATGGAAAATGCAGACTGCCAATACGAAATGAAAAATAGTCATTTAGTCTACCCGAAATCCATAGCAGTGTCTCAGGGGTCTTCTGTCGGCGGGTTATGTGAACCTGATGGGATTCCTAATGAGAATATTCTCGTAGGAGTCAGCAATACTGCAGGAGAGGTAAAAATTAACCAAGGTTTGGGTAAAAACTGTGTAGACAAGTTAAGGAAAATTTTAGAAGACAACTATTTAAGTCCAACAGGTATTGCATGTGAACCATTTGAGTATGAAATGAAGATAAGATTAGTTGACGACAAACAATTCCATTCAGCACCAAGAAGACTCTCTCATTATGAAAAGGTTGAACTTAGGAAAATAACTGACGAACTTCTAAAGAAGAATATTATTAGGCCAAGCGATTCGCCATATGCTTCCGCTGTCGTATTGGTAAAAAAGAAGTCTGGTGAGATACGTAAGTGTGTTGACTACCGCCCGCTGAACAAATTGACAGTACGGGATAATTTCCCGCTTCCCCTAATTGAAGATTGCCTTGACTATCTGGGAGGCAAAACGTTTTTCTCTACACTTGACCTGAAAAACGGGTTCTTTCATGTGAAGATGGCCCCAGACTCCATCAAATATACATCCTTTGTGACACCATATGGTCAATTTGAATATGTTCGTATGCCATTCGGGCTTAAAAATGCACCCGCTGTATTTCAACGATATATCCACAACATTTTCAGAGATTTGGTTGACGATGGATCAATCATGGTGTATATGGACGACATAATTGTCGCAACGATAGATTTCGAAACCCATGTTGAACTTTTGGGAAAAGTTCTTCGGAGAATGCGGGAAAGAGGTTTAGAGCTTAGGCTTAGTAAATGCATGTTTGGGTTCAAGACCCTTGAGTATCTAGGTTATGCCGTTAGTTCAGAAGGCATACGTCCCACCGATGCACATGTAGAAGCAATCCGGAAATATAAACCCCCTAGAAATCATAAAGAACTAAAGACATGTCTAGGACTTTTTTCATACTTCAGAAAATTCATCCAAGACTTTGCAAAAATAGCAGGGCCTTTGCAAAAATTGAACCGGGAGGGTGTTAAATTTGAATTGTCCGAAGAAAGCTTGCAAGCTTTTGAGGAATTGAAGAGAAAACTTTCGTCGCCACCAGTACTCGCTATTTATGACCCAAAAAAGCAGACCGAATTACACTGCGACGCAAGTTCGGCGGGCTTCGGTTCGGTTATATTACAAAGACAAACAGACAGCCGCCTACACCCAGTGATGTACTTTTCGAAGGCCACAACGGCCGCAGAAGCGAGATACCACAGCTTTGAGCTGGAAACCCTCTCCATAATATATGCCTTACGCCGCTTTAGAGTTTATTTGGAAGGTATTCCTTTTAAGATTGTTACAGATTGTAACTCGCTTACAATGACCTTAAGCAAGAAACAGCTTAACCCGCGCATAGCCAGATGGGCTCTGGAACTTGAAAACTACAACTACACGATTCAGCACAGAGGTGGAATTAATATGGCACATGTCGATGCGCTTAGCCGATGCCATGATGCCGGGACTGCTGACAAGTCTGGATCGCTAGTCGCCTGCCTCGATAACACATCTGGAAGAGCAGCGAAACTTTGCGAAGTCGTATCAGCCGCGGATGCCGATGAAGCTGATGTTCACATCCAAGCGACACAGAATCGGGATGATAGCATAAGAGAGCTACGGGAAAAGCTAGAAGAAGGTCCCGTGCCGAACTACGAATTAGTAGATGGCCTCGTCTTTAGGAAAAGGGGGGAGGGGTATCTGCAGCTTTATGTCCCCAATGAGATGGAGGACAACATTATCAGACTTGTCCACGAAAAAATTGGTCACTTAGGCGTCGAGAAGACATGCGATCAGCTGAAGAAACACTATTGGCTGCCTAAAATGAAAGATAAAGTCGAAAACTTCGTTCGAAATTGCATTAAATGTATCATGTATTCCGCTCCCGCTCGTGTGAACAAGCGGAATATGCATAGCATCCCCAAGAAACCGATACCGTTCGATACCATACACGTTGATCACTTTGGCCCTCTGCCCTCGATTAACTCGAAGCGCAAACATATTTTAGTAGTTATCGACGCATTCACCAAATTTGTCCGCCTATACCCAGTAAATTCAACGAGCACGAAAGAAGTCATTGCCTGTTTGGATAAATATTTCAGCTACTATAGTAGACCAAGGAGGCTTATATCCGACCGCGGCTCCTGTTTCACGTCCTTAGAATTTAGCGACTACCTGCTGAAAAATAACGTATCTCATGTAAAAGTAGCTACAGCATCCCCCCAAGCAAATGGGCAGGTAGAAAGAGTGAACAGGGTCATTAAAGCCATCTTAAGTAAGATTTCTGAACCGATTAATCATGCTAACTGGTCGATCAAGTTAGGTCAAGTTGAATATAGTCTTAATAACACCATACACTCCACCACTGGGTATTCGCCGAGCATGTTGTTGTTTGGTGTAGAACAGAGGGGCGCAATAATCGATGAACTGACGGAACACTTGGAGGATAAAGACGAATTAGGCGCGACTCGAGATCTTGAGGTTACCCGGGCGTCTGCCTTAGCGGCTATAGAAAAGTCACAGGAATACAATTCGAAATACTTTTCCGATCGTAGTAAGCCCCCTGAGACATACTCCGCTGGGGATTTCGTTGTCATTCGTAACGTCGACACAACTGCCGGCACTAATAAAAAGCTCATACCAAAATATAGAGGCCCATACGTAATTCATAAAGTACTGCCGCACGACCGGTACGTGATAAGGGACATAGAAAATTGCCAATTGACCCAGTTACCTTATGACGGGATTGTAGAAGCTTCGCGTATTAAAATGTGGTCAGCAGATGCATAATCTATTTGAATGCAACCGAATCCTTATTAAGGCGACACTTCATGTATTAATAGCACGTACTGTATTATACTAACATTATGTAAAATTACGTAAGCGAACCATATTATATTAGAAATAAGTAGTATATTTAAAGAAAAAAAAAAAAACGACACTCTAATAATCGAGGTCGATTATAGTCAGGTTGGCCGAAGCTGTAATCCCTCCAGAGTGATTGTGTCTTCACCTTTAGGATGTGATTGCCTCTGCAAGGAGTGCAGCCACCGCCACCTGTTTGTCAGAAACGATCATGCGAACAGAAATAGTATGCAATAATGGGAAGATATGGTAGAGCCTTCTTATAAGCAAAAGTGTATCAAACAGCCAATCAGGTGTTAGTTATTATTCTTGCTTATACCGACGCGGCCCTCTATAGGCAAATTAATGTACATTTTCCTATTATGTCTTAAGAAACTAAGTGTAAGATAATGAAAATATGGCAACACGAGAATAGAAAAGAAACCGAAGAAAAAGGTCATTAATAAAGAGACATCAAACAATAAGCATCGTTTTCTAACTTTGTCGGGAATTAAAATACTTTTTTTTTTTGTTTTTTTTTTATAATTTGTTTTTCTTTTCTTTCATGCTGATGATAATTTTAACGTATAACTTAAACACTACATTATATTTTTATTTATGCACACCCCACGCAAATCAATATACCATCGCTAGGATTGGCATTCAGCACTATGTTGAATTTTAATATAAAAAATGCCATTTACTTTTCTTATGCTGTATAGTAATAGAAATTATTTAATGCAATTTTGTAATCTTAGATTAATAAGGATGCATCAAGAAAATGTTTAATAAAATACAATACAATACAATATATCAATCAATATATATCTGCTACATTTTCTAAATTTGATGAATAAAACACAATAGATCAATACTGTGATTTTTTGCCGTTAATACACTGCTTACAATTTGTGCGGTGGAAGATCTGAAAATGCCATGAAGTTTCGTCTTTGATTCATTTGCTGCTTGGTGACTTCGATGAATTAAACACAATTAATGACTCAAGTGCGACATTGCCTTAAATGTATTGATTATAATTTGTAAGGTGGAAGAAATACACCTGCCTTGAATTGTCGTCTTTGATTGATAAGTCTACATTTTCAGAATTTGATGAATAAAACATAATAGATCAATACTGTGATTTTTTGCCGTTAATACACTGCTTACAATTTGTGCGGTGGAAGATCTAAAAATGCCATGAAGAGTCGTCTTTGATCCATTTGCTGTTTGGGGACTTCGATGAATAAAACATAATTAACTTCTATGAACAAAACATAATTGATGACTGCGGTTATTGCTTATAATTTGTACGGTGGAAGATCTACACCTGCCTTGAAGTCTCGCCTTTGATTGGGTAGGCTACATTTTGTAAATTTGATGAATAAAACACAATATATCAAACAATATATGTATATCTGAATATTCGTCGTTGATTGGTAAGGCTTCATTTTCTGAATTTGATCAATAAAACACAACAGATCAATACTGTGATTTTTTGCTGTTAATACACTGCCTACAATTTGTGCGGTGGAAGATCTGAAAATGCTATGAAGTGTCGTCTTTGATTCGTTTGCTGTTTGGTGACTTCGATGAATAAAACATAATTAATGACTCAAGTGCGACATTGCCTTAAATGTATTGATAATAATTTGTAGGCTGGAAGATCTACACCTGCCTTGAATTGTCGTCTTTGATTGGTAAGGCTTCATTTTCTGAATTTGATGAATAAAACACAACAGATCAATACTGTGATTTTTTGCCGTTAATACACATGCTTGCAATTTGTGCGGTGGCAGATCTGAAAATGCCATGAAGTGTCGTCTTTGATTCATTTGCTGCTTGGTGACTTCGATGAATCCTACTTCCTACTAATATTATAAATGTGAATGTAGCGATGTTTGGATGTTTGGATGTCCAGACGTTTGCTTTTGTTCCCTAAAAACGTGAAGTGGCTAGACGGATTTTGTTGAAATTTGGCACGGCTACAGGTTATAGTCTGCAAGGAGCTATAGGCTATTTTTTTTAATTTTGGGTGTTCCGACCCTGCTAGGGACCGTTTCTTTTCGAAATTTTTTTTATTCCATATAACTCTAAGTATATTGAACCCATACTTATGATATTTCGCATATAGGTATAGAAAGATCGTAGAATATGGGTATCAAACGAAAGGAGAAGGCCCCAGGTTTCATTTTAGCTTCGATATATTTCGATAAATTGATCGATAACTAAGTTATCGGTCAAGATTCGATTGCACGAAAACCTTAATATTACCCTGCAATATGGGTATCAAACGAAAGGGGATAGCTCCAGGTTTCATTAGGACTTCAATAGGTTTCGATAAATGTATCGATAACTTAGTTATCGGTGAAAATGTTATTGCACAAAAACCTTAAAATTGCCCTACAATATGGGTATCAAACAAAAGGGGAAGGCCCCTTGTTTCATTTGTACTTCAATATATTTCGATAAAATTGATCGATAACTGAGTCATCGGTCAAAACGCGATTGCCCGAAAACCTCTATATTACCCTACAATATGGGTATCAAACGAAAGGAGATAGCTCCAGGTCTCATTTGGACTTCGATAAATTTTGGATAAATTTATCGATAACTGAGTTATCGGTAATTGATCAAAAAACTTAACATTACTCTATAATATGGGTATAAAACGAAAGGAGAAGGCAGCAGGTTTCATTTGGACTACGATAGGTTTCGATAAATTGATCGATAACTGAGTTATCGGTGAAAATGTGATTGCCCAAAAACCTTAAACTTGACCTACAATATGGGTATCAAACGAAAGGGGAAGGCCCCAGGTTTCCTTTGTACTTGGATATATTTCGATAAATTGATCGCTAGCTGAGTTATCGGTCAAAATGCGATTGCCCGAAAACCTCTATATTACATTACAATACGGGTATCAAACGAAAGGGGATAGCTCTAGGTTTCATTTGGACTTGGATCTATTTCGATAAATTTATGGATAACTGAGTTATCGGTGATTGCCCAAAAAACTTAACATTACTCTATGATATGGGTATAAAACGAAAGGAGGAGGACGCAGGTTTCTTTTGGACTTCGATAGGTTTCTATAAATTGATCGATAACTGAGTTATCGGTGAAAATGTGATTGCCCAAAAACCTTAAACTTGCCCTACAATATGGGTATCAAACGAAAGGGGAAGGCCCTAGGTTTCATTTGTACTTCGAAATATTGCGATAAATTTATCTATAACTGAGTTATCGGTAAAAATGCGATTGCAGAAAAACCTTAATATTACCCTACAATATTGTATCGAATCAACATTTGAAGTTGAATTCATCCTGGCACAATTTGTCAAAATTGAATTCTTGAAAGGTCCCCTAATGTTACCAACGAATACCTCAAAAGAAAATTTTTGAAACCCAGTTTAAATATTATTTTTTAAAATATGGTAAATTCTTCAGCAATAATCATACTAATAATATAAATGTGAATGTAGCGATGTTTGGATGTCCAGACGTTTGCTTCTGTTACTCAATCACGTGAGAATGGCAAGACGGATTTTGATGAAGTTAGGAACGCATACAGGTTATAGTCTGAAAGGAGTTATAGGCTATTTTTTTGATTAATTTTGGTGGTTCGGACGCTTCTAGGGACCATTACTTTTTGATATTTTTTCCCCCATACAATTATGAGTATACTTGACCTATACTTATGATATTTCGCATATATGTATGTAGGTATAGGATGGCCCCAGGTTTCATTTGGACTTCGATATATTTCGATAAATTTATCGACAACTGAGTTATTGGTCAAAATGCGATTGCAGAATAACCTTAATATTACCCTACAATATTGTATCAAATCAACATTTGAATTTGCATTCATCCTGGCACAATTTGTCAAAATTGAATTCTTGAAAGGCGTTGAACGTTACCAACGAATACCGCAAAAGAAAATTTTTTAAAACCGGGTTTCAATACTGTTTTGTCAAAATTTTCAAAATATTCGAATTTGGTAAATTCTTCAGTAGGCAATAATCCTACTAATATTATAAATGTGAATGTAGGGATGTTTGTATGTTTGGATGTTTGGATGTCCAGACGCTTGCTTTTGTTCCCTAAAAACGTGAGAATGTCTAGACGGATTTTGTTGAAATTTGGCACGCCTACAGGTTATAGTCTGGAAGGAGCTATAGGCTATTTTTTTTTTTAATTTTGGGTGTTCCGACCCTGCTAGGGACCGTTTCTTTTCGAAATTTTTTTTATTCCATATAACTCTAAGTATATTGAACCTATACTTATGATATTTCTCATATAGGTATAGAAAGATCTTAGAATATGGGTACCAAACGAAAGGGGAAGGGTCCAGGTTTCATTTTAGCTTCGATATATTTCGATAAATTGATCGATAACTAAGTTATCGGTCAAAACTCGATTGCCCGAAAACCTTAGTATTACCCTGCAATATGGGTATCAAACGAAAGGGGATAGCTCCAGGTTTCATTTGGACTTCGATATATTTCGATAAGTTTAGCGATAACTGAGTTATCGGCGATTGCCCAAAAAACTTAACATTACCCTATAATATGGGTATAAAACGAAAGGAGAAGGCAGCAGGCTTCATTTGGACTACAATAGGTTTCGATAAATTGATCGATAACTGAGTTATCGGTGAAAATGTGATTGCCCGAAAACCTCTATATTACCCCATAATATGGGTATCAAACGAAAGGAGATAGCTCCAGGTTTCATTTGGACTTCGATATATTTCGATAAGTTTAGCGATAACTGAGTTATCGGTGAAAATGTTATTGCACAAAAACCTTAAAATTGCGATACAATATCAAACGATAGGGGAAGGCCCCAGGTTTCATTTGTACTTCAATATATTTCGATAAATTGATCGATAACTGAGTCATCGGTCAAAATGCGATTGCCCGAAAACCTCTATATTACCCTATAATATGGGTATCAAACGAAAGGAGATAGCTCCAGGTTTCATTTGGACTTCGATATATTTCGATAAGTTTAGCGATTACTGAGTTATCGGTGATTGCCCAAAAAACTTAACATTACCCTATAATATGGGTATAAAACGAAAGGAGAAGGCAGCAGGCTTCATTTGGACTACGATAGGTTTCGATAAATTGATCGATAACTGAGTTATCGGTGAAAATGTGATTGCCCAAAACCCTTAAACTTGACCTACAATATGGGTATCAAACGAAAGAGGAAGCCCTAGGTTTCAATTTAGCTTTGATATATTTCGATAAATTGATCGATAACTAAGTTATCGGTCAAAATTCGATTGCCCGAAAACCTTAATATTACCCGGCAGTATGGGTATCAAACGAAAGGGGATAGCTCCAGGTTTCATTTGGAGTTCGATAGGTTTCGATAAATTGATCGATAACTGAATTATCGGTCAAAATCCGATTGCCCGAAAACTTCTATATTACCCTACAATATGGGTATCAAACGAAAGAAGATAGCTCCAGGATTCATTTGGACTTCGATATATTTCGATAAATGTATCGATAACTGAGTTATCGGTGAAAATGTTATTGCAAACAAAAGGGGAAGGCCCCAGGTTTCATTTGTACTTCAATATATTTCCATAAAATTGATCGATAACTAAGTCATCGGTCAAAACGCAATTGCGAAACGAAAGGAGATAGCTCCAGGTTTCATTTGGACTTCGATATATTTCGATAAATTTATCGATAACTGAGTTATCGGTGATTGCCCAAAAAACTTAACATTACTCTATAATATGGGTATAAAACGAAAGGAGAAGGCAGTAGGTTTCATTTGGACTACGATAGGTTTCGATAAATTGATCGATAACTGAGTTATCGGTGAAAATGTGATTGCCCAAAAACCTTAAACTTGACCTACAATATGGGTATCAAACGAAAGGGGAAAGCCCCAGGTTTCCTTTGTACTTGGATATATTTCGATAAATTGATCGATAGCTGAGTTATCGGTCAAAATGCGATTGCCCGAAAACCTCTATAAGTATGCTCATATAATATAGCTATCATATCAAAAGTGTTGATGACTGTATCCGCTTAGAGTGAATTTTAGATTCATCTGAATTCAAGAAAAAAATCTATATATATAACAAGTAAGGAAAGGGCTGTCTTCGGCTGTGCCGAAGGCTTTATACCTTTCATGAATGCCAAACCACACTTATCGGAACAATCGATTGTATGGGAGCTATACGTTATGTTGGTCCGATCTGGATGATTTTGCCTACATATGTTACACATATAATATGTAGCAAACGTGCAAAGTTTAACGTTCCTAGCTTTTTAACTGAAAAAATTATAGCCCAAAACCCATTTATCGAAACTATCGATTATATGGGAGCTATATGTCATGTTGGTCCGATCTGAGTCATTTTCACTACACACGATACAAATACAATATGTACTAAACTTGTACCGATTTCACTAATTTTTTTCATTGTATTTGTTTGTGCCCCGAGAAGGTTCTTCAGAAAGAAAAAATTTAAAAAGTTTCTGGAATCCTGAGATATTGACCAAAATGTGGACCAGGGGTGACCCCGAATGTATTTTAACAATATGCGTATCAAATTAAAGGTGTGGATGAGAGTTTTCACAAGGAACAGTTTTCAGGTTCATCTGCCAACCCGTTTACAAGATATTGACCATAAGGTGGACCAAGGCTGACCCAAGAATATGCTCATATAATATAGCTATCATATCAAAAGTGTTGATGACTGTTTCCGCTTAGAGTTAATTTTAGATTCATCTGAATTCAAGAAAAAAATCTATATATATAAAAATGGAGGGAAAAAATGTATAGTAACTCATCAATTGAGAACGGCTGGACCGATTTCACTAATTTGTATACCTTTCATGAACATGAAATGGTATTATAACTTTGGTTATTTCGACAACACTCCCCAAAACCTTCGGGGAGTGATTTTGTTGCTAAAACAACAACAACAAGAGATAGACCCACTATTAAGTATACCGAAATGATCAGGGCGATGAGGCGAGTTGATTTAGCCATGTCCGTCTGTCCGTCCGTCCGTCCGTCTGTTTGAACGCAAACTAGTCCCTGAGTTTTAGAGATATCTCGATGAAATTTTGAAAGCAGGCGCCATTTTGCATAGGATTAATCATTTGTCGGAACTAGCAAGATCGGACCGATACGAAACATAGCTCCCATACAATCGATTGTTCCGATAAATGGGTTTTGGCCCATAACTCTTGCAATTCAAAAGCTAGGAACGTAAAGTTTTTCAAATTTAGTACATATTGTATTTGTAACGTGTGTAGTGAAAATGACTCAGATCGGACCAACATGACATATAGCTCCCATATAATCGATAGTTTCGATAAACGGGTTTTGGGCTATAATTTTTTCAGTTAAAAAGCTAGGAACTATATATGTAACATATGTAGGCAAAATCATCCAGATCGGACCAACATAACGTATAGCTCCCATACAATCGATTGTTCCGATAAGTGTGGTTTGGCATTCATGAAAGGTATAAAGCCTTCGGCACAGCCGAAGACAGCCCTTTCCTTACTTGTTTTTATTGTATTTGTGTGTGCCCGAGAAGGTTCTTCAGAAAGAAAAAGTTAAAAAAAGTTTCTGGAATCCTGAGATATTGACCCGGAAAAATTCGGGATCTGCCAACCTCATAAGCTGGAAGGGTGCAGCTATCGTCGCGTCAAGGTTCGCGGCCGGGCTCAAACGATGGTGGCGTGCCTGGACCGTAGCCAAGGTGGTGACCCTTCTGGTCACCCCGTACTTTCCTCGAAGTACCCGTGTGCACCTGATCGGCCGTGTCCCCCCAACACGTTCTAGGTGGAGCTCGGTAGCGAGCTCACCGTCAACGACCGTGGTGGGTGAGCACGGGTCGATCAGAGGACGGACAAAATGTAGTGCGCAGCCCGATTCAATGCACACTAGTGCCGTTGGTGCAATGGCAACAAATGACCGCGTAACAATGGCTGCGGCAGGCGCGTTGGCCGCTCGACCGGTGCGAAAAGTGGTCGTCGTTGCATTATGGCGAACCATTGCGGTGTTGCTTGATGGTCCGCGGGCCTGGTAAGGTGCAGTCCGACCCGATGTGCTTCGTGATGACCGGAAATGACGTGTTTCCGCGCCACCCTGACGTGGCTTGGTGGCTTTGTGAGAACGTCGAGCCGTAGCCGGTTCGCGCAGCCTCTATTGCTCCTGTCGTAGTAGCGGTCGGAAAGGACGTGTTTCCGAGCCGCCGAGCCGTGGCGTCGGAGTTGCGGCTGCCCTCATGTCTTCCAATTCTTCCTCCTCCTCTGCTACCTGTTCCGCCCACGACTTCGTATTTTCCGTGACGGCGATGGAAAGGGCATCATCCGATAGGTCGCCGTCGTCTTCGAGGATGTGTGCCGGCTTTCGAGTACTGTCGTTGTTGTTGTCGTTGAGGCTCGTGGCAGCGGTAACAGCGGTCCTTACTTGGACATATTTCCGGTCGGTGGAAAGGGGACAAGCAATTGGGGCAGTACTTGTGTATAAGTAGCACTCGTAGTCGTTCCTCGGCCGACATACCGCGGTACTGGGGACAAAAACGTATGCCATGGTTGTTGTTGCATAGCCGACATGGTACGGGGAAGTTGGTGGACCGCTCCTCGGTTTTTGCGCGTGTGGCAGTAAAACGGGTCATTCTAATATATAAACCCGTTATTAGGGTGGTTGAATTAGGTTTTGGACGGTTGGGTGGCTTGAATACATAATTGATGCGCATTTCCTTTATTTCGGTTTGGCATATTCAAATTTAAAACAAAATTGTTATTGCTAAATTTTGGACGACTCGGAGAGTAGTACGCTTCGTTGTTGCGTAAATTTTCCCCTATAGCAGCTTTGTCACGTTTTGACACTTTCACGCCCCATTAAAAATAAAATTCAGCACACATATATATATTAATACAGGCAATATTTCGAAAAAAAATTAGCGAAATCGGGTTAGGTTCACGCCCAATTTTATACGAAAGATTTTGAAAAGGATCATAGATATATTGAATATGCTATAACTTTGCTTAAACTAGCTGTATATAATTTATATTTCACCTCTGAAGTGTTCGTGGGCAAAGAAAGTCGAAAGCACAAAATTTTTGGAAAATGGGCGTGGCCCCGCCCTTTTATGGGGGATTATTCCACAAAACTTTCCATGCCATAACTCCGGTAAAAATTGACTTATTGAAACGATATTTAGAGAAAGTGTTCAACATATAAAGCTAACTCTTTGCTGTAAAAATAAACAAAATCGGTGAACGGACACGCCCACTATTTGAACACAGTTCTAAAAAATTTCTTCGTAAAATTAATTTCGTTCACCACACTCCAAATGATATTTTTCTATACTTCAAATAAAGTTTAGTGTGCACAATTTTTTTACAACGAATAGCAAAGACATGACAAATTGTCGTGACGTATACGTCACGTTGGTCCTGAATGGGTTAATTATGTATACTCTTTATACGTTTTAAACATGATAAATCTATACTATAAAAAATTTCTAGAAAAGTCGTAAATTAAAAATTTATTTGAAAAAACACACTGTGGATGACTTAGGGAATGCTGTAGAGTTCATCTTATCCATTTTTTAAATTATTGTCTGTCTGTTTGAACTTAAGGATCTCGGAAACTAAGGAATTTATTTTGATGAGAGTTTCACTAATGGACTGCTTCAAGCTTAGAAAGGGACATGCACTTTGTTTTATCAAACAAAAAAGATATACTGATTTTAAGGGTATGTACCTATGAAATTTTTTTTTCTCACACAAATTTATATGAAGAAAATTCACTTACTACCTAAGCGTGACTCTAAAATTTTTGTTCACTTTTTTTCAATTTCAGCTAAATTAAAAATCAATTGAATAGGTACACTGCCGTCCTATGTGGGTATCAGCATATCTTTAATAAAACTCTAGATAAGTTGTGTCTGTATATTTGAAATTTCTTTGAAAAATGACTGGGGATAACTTGGGGAATGCTATAGAGTTCATCTGATCCATTTTTAGAATTATCGTCTGTCTGTTTGTCTGTTTGAACTTAAGGATCTCGGAAACTAAGAAATGGATTTTGATGAGACTTCCACAAATATACTGCTTGAAGCTTAGGTAGGGATCTGCACTTTGTTTTATCAAAATCCGACCACAAGCAAAAAAGATACACTAATTTTTAGGGAGGAACCTATGAAATTTTATTTTTAAATAAATTTAAAAAAATATGTAGGTATCAGCATATCTATACTATAATAATTTCTTTGAAAAGATGACTGGGGATGACCTGGGGAATGCTATAGAATTCATCTGATCCATTTTTAAAATTATTGTCTGTCTGTTTGTCTGTTTGAACTTAAGGATCTCGGAAACTAAGAAATGGATTTTGATGAGACTTTCACAAATATACTGCTTGAAGCTTAGAAAGGGATCTGCACTTTGTTTTATCAAAATCGGACCACAAACAAAAAAGATATACTAGGGAGGAACCTATGAAATTTTTTTTCTTAAATAAATTTAAATAAATATTTATGTGGGTATCAGCATATCTATACTATAATAAATCTCTAGAAGGGTCGTGTCTGTACATTGAAAATTTCTTTGAAAAGATGACTGGGGATGACCTGGGGAATACTATAGAGTTCATCTGATCCATTTTTAAAATTATTGTCTGTCTGTTTGTCTGTTTGAACTTAAGGATCTCGGAAACTAAGCAATGGATTTTGATGAGACTTTCACAAGTATACTGCTTAATGCTTAGAAAGGGATCTGTGTTATCAAAATCGGACAACAAACAAAAAAGATATACTAATTTTTAGGGAGGAACCTATGAAATTTTTTTTCTTAAATAAATTTATATGAAGAAAAATTCACTTAGTTTATCAAAAAAAAAAACTAAGCGTGCCTCTCTAAAATTTTTGTTTACTTTTTTTTCAATGTCAGCTTAATCAAAAATCAATTGCATAGGTACATTCCCGCCCTATGTGGGTATCAGCATATCATACTACTTAAATAAAAATGAATGTGTGTCTGTGTGTCCTTTATAGGCGTCCAAAGTACTCAACCGATTTTTATGAAATTTTCACAGTATATTCTTGGGATCATGGGTTCAAGCATAGGCTATATTAATTTTTGAAAAAGTGGGCGGTGCTACGCCCCCAGGCTCTATAAAACTACAAATCTTCATAACTCTGAACATATTTGGTCCAAATAAATGATTTTTGGATATGTGTGTCCTTTGGTCAAGATTTATGTAATTTGGAAAAGTGGGCGGTGCCACGCCCACATATTTTGTGCTTTGTTTGTACTTCAATAATGTCCAAAGTTTATGGTGGATCTCTTCTAAACTTTCCAGATTGGCTCAGAAGATTATTGTGTACGATTTAGGCTATATTAATTTTTGCAAAAGTAGGCGGTGCCACGCCCCCAGGCTATATAAAATTTAAATTCTTCTTCATGTCCTTTGGTCAAGATTTATGTAATTTTGGAAAAGTGGGCGGTGCCACGCTCACATATTTTGTGCTTTGTTTGTACTTCAATAATGTCCAAAGTTTATGGTCGATCTCTTCTAAACTTTCCAGATTGGCTCAGAAGATAGTTGTGTACGATTTAGGCTATATTAATTTTTGGAAAAGTGGGCGGTGCCACGCCCCCAAGCTATATAAAATTTAAATCAATATAACTTTGAATATATTTGGTCTAAACTAATGATTTTTGGATATGTGTGTCCCTTGGTCAACAATTATATAATTTGAGAAAAGTGGGCGGTGCCACGCCCACATTTTTTGTATTCAGTACGTTGTTTGTACTTCAATAATGTCCAAAGTTTATGGTTGATCTGTTTTAAACTTTTCCAATACGTTAAAATCTTCGTTGGGTACGACATACATAGGCTACATTTGTAAATTTTTTCGTAAGTGGGCGGTTCCAAGACCACAAGCTAAGTAATATTTCAATTCGTTATATTCCTGAATGTATTTGCTTTAGTGACATTTTAACGTTCTTAAATCTTAATCAAAGCACTTAATTTTTTTTCCATAAAATCATAATAGTGGCGTTAAGTGGTAGGTATAGGATATAATTAAATAAATACTAACTATACATCGGCTTAGCAGCGCATAATGGTTTTTTTCATACCCATTGAGTTCAAAAGATCCGTTTTTTGCGTTGGACATCCAAGCTCCTTTCGGAGCCATAAAACGCTCTTTTCTCAGAGCTGTACTCTCCAAAATGAGCTTCTTTCGGATACCAAATGAAGCGATAAATCGCTCTACGCGGGCACTCCAACGGAGTCATAAAAAAGAGTCCGAAATGAGTCTGATTTCGATGAATTTGAAGGGTTTTATGACTCTTTTTGAATTAACTGCGCAGCCTTTAATTGGTGCTTTTCTGAACCTTTTTCGAAGCCCTTTATTCCTCCATTCTGAGGGTTTTTGGAGCCTTTTCAAAACATTCAAATAATTGAACGTTGTCGCTCATCTGCTCTCCAACGTTCATTTTCTCACAATTCTCTTTACGCCTACAACAAAAACACTCGAAATCTTTCATATAATTGAGCCTTGCAGTTCATTCGCTCTACAATATTTTTGGATGCTTTTTTTGGAGCGCTCCGACTTTGGAAAGCTGGGATTATTCGCACTTTTATGAATACATGGCTATAATTAAAGTCGGTTTAACATTGCAACTCTTCGAGGTACGGAAAAGAATTCCGTCAATACTCATGAAAAAAGTAGAAGTCAGCTGGTCACTTGACTCAACCTTAGCATCATTTGGCCATTACATCAATTGTACTTGTAAAAATTAGGGACGTGCGATGAACAGATTAAATCATATTTTGATTAGTCATAATTCTGATTCATCAAAACCTAATTAATCAGGTATACTGAATAATACTGTTTACAGTACTTGTTAATTGAAACTGCTCACTGTTTTCATTAGTAAAATTTTTACAAACATGCCCATACGCTACACAACTTTGTAATTTCGGAAAGCTCCAAGTGCAATTCAAAGTGCCGGACTTATGTATTGGCCAACCTTTTTCTATGCAACTTTCACCAATTTCTTTTTCCGTAAAATTATTTTAACTAATTTTGTCAAAAATTATGGGTCAAGATTCAATACGTGATTTATAAAGTGAATTTTGAAAATTTTTGCAAAACCATTGCAACTTAGGTTTCGCCATGGGGGGGCGGGGTTAATCCCCAAAACCCCCCGTGCGCACGGGCCTGATATACATACACATATATGTATGCTCACTGGACAGCTTAGCGGGCGGTCATTGACGGCCGATAAGTTAGCTGTCGTTGAGCGCACGTTTTCATCAACTCTTAATTATTACAATTAGATGATTACTTAAAATAAAGTTTGTGAAGTAGAAGTAGTAGAAGTGAAGATTAAATTAAAACTTTAAACCTATTTAATTATTAAAACTAAAGAAATACAGTGTTTTCACTTAAATAAAGGAATTGTGATAGTGCCCTTATCCCCCCAATAGTAAGTAAAATCAGATGGTCATACAAAATTTAATATACAATAAATAAAAGTTTTCTAACCTGCTTTATCAGTTTAGTAAAGAAAAAAACCGGTGTATGTATAATGGAATGATCTTGCGGCACCCTTCTCAAATTTTGTTTGCAGACAAATCGGTTTCGGCGATGTGCCATTTTAAGTGTCATTTTTCGTTCAACAAAACAAAATGAATAAAGGAAAAACTTTTATAGTGTGGATTTTTTGGCTTTAGATTTCCGACGCACGAGCACGACTCGAAATAATCTACACTTTGCTAAATCTGTACCCTGCTAGTATGAAAAAAAATATAAATGTTGACTTACGCCACTTTCCAAAATAATTTTTTTCTGCGTCTTTATTTTTTTTTTATAAACCAGGCAATTAATTTGATAATTTTTATTTTCAACCAAACTATATATTTTCATTGGTTATTTAAAAAACTTAAAATTTGTCAAAGTTAAGCTCTCCTACAAGAGTTCCATATGCGATTTTTTTTGGTTGTACACATTCAGTGTTGCCATTTTGGTGCTTTAAGAGCTAGATCTAGCTCTTTTTTTTGGCGTTTAGCTCTAAAATTCTGTTTTAGCTCCTAGCTCTTTTACTGGACCTTTCTTTTAAATTTTAGCTCTTTTTTGGCTACAAATTTATTTGGACAAATTGTATTGTAAAATGATTTCTTTCTTTTATAATCGATGTCGAAATTATTATATTAGTTTCATTGTGTACCATGTGGCAACTCAGTTTCCCTCACCGATAACAAATACCTAAATCGGTTAACTTGGTCGAGTAACATTCCTAAAATGGAAAGTTAAGTTAATTGTGTGTAAAAAATACTTTCCTAATTTGCTAAAGATTCTGACCAACCTTACCCCCCGATTCTGTCTTCATGATAAATAATCAGAATAATATTTCAAGATTTTTGATTTGTGAGTCAGAAATAATATGACTTCATTTGGCTTTAACGCAAAACTAAAAATTATTTTTGAGTTTTATTTATTCAAAATTAAATATTTTTTCTTAACTATTTATGAAGCTTGATAATTTTTCAAGAACACACTTATTTTTTTTTTTTTTTTTGTTGAGTTAATTATGTATACTCTTTATACGTTTTAAACATGATAAATCTATACTATAAAAAATTTCTTATAAAGTCGTAAATTAAAAATTTATTTGAAAAAACACACTGTGGATGACTTAGGGAATGCTGTAGAGTTCATCTTATCCATTTTTTAAATTATTGTCTGTCTGTTTGAACTTAAGGATCTCGGAAACTAAGGAATGGATTTTGATGAGAGTTTCACTAATGGACTGCTTCAAGCTTAGAAAGGGACATGCACTTTGTTTTATCAAACAAAAAAGATATACTGATTTTAAGGGTATGTACCTATGAAATTTTTTTTCTCACACAAATTTATATGAAGAAAAATTCACTTACTACCTAAGCATGACTCTAAAATTTTTGTTCACTTTTTTTCAATTTCAGCTAAATTAAAAATCAATTGAATAGGTACACTGCCGTCCTATGTGGGTATCAGCATATCTTTAATAAAACTCTAGATAAGTTGTATCTGTATATTTGAAATTTCTTTGAAAAATGACTGGGGATAACTTGGGGAATGCTATAGAGTTCATCTGATCCATTTTTACAATTATCGTCTGTCTGTTTTTCTGTTTGAACTTAAGGATCTCGGAAACTAAGGAATGGATTTTGATGAGACTTTCACAAATATACTGCTTGAAGCTTAGAAAGGGATCTGCACTTTGTTTTATCAAAATCGGATCACAAACAAAAAAGATATACTAATTTTTAGGGAGGAACCTACGACATTTTTTTCGAATAACAAACAAGCAAGATTTACGGGCAAGTAGTTAACACCCTACTGCCTTTTTTATACCTAGTAGTGCTTCGCACACAAGGTATTTTAACTTCATTCGCCTAACGGTAGTATGTAACGGCATAAACGAATCGAGATAGATATTGACTTATATATATCAAAATGTTCATGTCCGTCCGTCCGTCCGTCTGTAAACACGATAACTTGAGTAAATCTTGAGATATCTCAATGAAATTTGGTATGCAGGTTCCTTTTTCTTCCTTCTCTGAGCGCTATTGAAAATAGGCAATATCGGTTAAAAGCCACGACCACTTTCTATACATATAATATTTTCGAAAATACAAAAAGAGTGATTATTCGGTACATAATACACCTATAAGGATAAAATTTGGTGTGTGCTTTAGCGTTAAAGCAAAAATTACATTTTTGAAAAAATTTTTAAAAAGGGGCGTGCCACCGCCCACTTTTGATTAAGTAAAATTTGGAAATATTATTAATCATAAATCAAAAACCGCTCAAGATAGCAAAATAAAATTCAGCTCACATATTTATATTAATACAGGCAATATTTCGAAAAAAATTAGCGAAATCGGGTTAGGTCCACGCCCAATTTTATACGAAAGATTTTGAAAAGGATCATAGATATATTGAATATGCTATAACTTTGCTTAAACTAGCTGTATATCATTTCTATTTTACCTCTAAAGTGTTCGTGTGCAAAGAAAGTCGAATGCACACAATGTTTGGAAAATGGGCGTGGCGCCGCCCATTTATGGTGGATTATTCCAAAAAACTTTTCATGCCATAACTCCGGGAAAAATTGACTTATTGAAACGATATTTAGAGAAAGTGTTCAACATATAAAGTTAACTCTTTGCTGTAAAAATAAACAAAATCGGTGAACGGACACGCCCACTTTTTAAGCACAGTTCTAAAAAACTTCTTCGTAAAATTAAAATCGCGATATTTCCATAATTGTATAAGCTATATAATTAAGATTTTACACGCATAATAAGCTTTTTAAGCAAAACTAAACTGTATAAAAATTTTGTGGATTTTGGTGAAGTAGGCGTGGCGCCGCCCACTTTTTAGCATAAAAGCTCTGCTATTTTCAAAAGCGATTGCATGGAATTTCAAGAATGTATTTCAATGAAATTTTGTGAGATACTTCCCAATAGTATGTAGTATACTCCTACCATAAATTACGCAAATCGAATAACAAACAAGAAAGATTTACGGGCAAGTAGTTAACACCCTACTGCCTTTTTATACCTTTCATGAACATGAAATGGTATTATAACTTTGGTCCGATGTTTGTAAGTATGAGAAGAAGAAGAGATAGACCCACCATTAAGTATACCGAAATGGTCAGGGCGACGAGCTGAGTTGATTTAGCCATGTCCGTCTGTCCGTCCGTCCGTCCGTCTGTTTGAACGCAAACTAGTCCCTGAGTTTTAGAGATATCTCGATGAAATTTTGCAAGCAGGCGCCATTTTGCATAGGATTAATCATTTGTCGGAACCAGCAAGATCGGACCGATACAAGGCATAGCTCCCATACAATCGATTGTTCCGATAAATGGGTTTTGGCCTATAACTCTTGCAATCAAAAAGCTAGGATAGCGAAATTTTGCAGGTTTAGTACATATTATATTTGTAACATGTGTAGTGAAAATCACCCAGATCGGACAAACAAAACATATAGCTCCCATATAATCGATAGTTTCGAAAAATGGGTTTTGGGCTATAAATTTTGCAGTTAAGAAGCTAGGAACGTAAAATTTTGCAAGGTTGGTACTTATTATAAATGTGATGTGTGTAATGAAAATCATACAGATCGGAGTAACATAACATATAGCTTCCATATAACCGATTGCTCCGATACAGGGGCGGATCCAGTAAAATTTTTCGGGGGGGGTCCAGATTTGAAATCTCCAATACAACATTCACAAGAAAATTTGGAAGATAATAATCGGAGGTATGAATCAAAGATGACTTGATTTGAGACTTCGTTTTACTCTCTCATTTTTTCGCTCTCATTAGCTATTTATTTGGCTTTGTTGCCAGCATAGAGTCGAAGGCCAGACTGAGACAACGAAAAAATGTATCGAAATAGTCGATAACTCTTTAGCTTTGGGGTCAAAGGGTAGAAGTTATGAAAAATGTTGAGTGCGGTATCAAAACACGCGGTTCGGTGTCCCTGATAATAATATGCAGGCGGAAGGTCAATACTATAAACCAATCAAAATTTATCAACAAAAAACCTTAACTACATTTTTTGCTTAGACTTTTGTTAACGATTTTGTTAGAAGAACTTCAGATATTTGTAGTGGAGGGCCGCCTCATCCACCCAATGACGGTTTACATAGTGCTTTTGATCCTGTCAATCCATTTTCTCAATAAATTCAATGTTTTATTATCAACTCATGGCAGTGTTATATGATGCATTCAAACTTCATTTGTACATATATGTTTGATTATTTATGTCTGCAGATACATTAATTTATCATATTTTTGAAAAACAAGTTACGAAAAATTTATTTAGCCCTACAAAAGTCTAATTAAAAGCAAAACTTTTAAAATTCCCAAAATATTTGATAAAAATACCCATACTTAGTTTTGTTCCACTTTCACGCACTGGCACCAATGCCAAATGTTATAAAAAATGTGCATTTTGACAGCGCTCTCTCGAAACAAAGAGTATGAAATCTATTTATCTATGGTATGAATAAAAAAGCTCACTTAAATTTTCCGATGACAGACGATATGTACATACATACATAGAACGCTACGGACTTAGTGCCATTGCTATACTTCTCTCATTATAATATTTAATTGTTGAGTAAAGATGTTCATTTCTATAAGCGATGACGAGATAATGCCAGATCAATTTACATACATTACCTATAGAGTAATATCAATTCTCCTTCCTTTTCTTGCCAGAATATCCAGTATCTGTTCATGAGTAACTTCGATATCTCTGTGAATACTCAACATTGCCAATCCATTCAAACGTTATTCTCCAGTTTTATTTCGCAAATAGGTTTTTACTCTCCGTAAAGTAGAGAATGACCGTTCGCTTGAAGCTACCCCTGGACCCCTCATCTGAATCCGTCCCTGCTCCGATAAATGTGGTTTGGCCATGTAGGACACTTAAAAAAGATATGCGTAATCATGAAAGGTATAAAGCCTTCGGCACAGCCGAAGACAGTCCTTTCCTTACTTGTTTTTTATTAATTTTTTTTATTTTCATACCTTTCATGAACATGAGGAAAGGTATTTGTATTTTGTTATTTAGTGATAGTTTAAATTACCACTTACAATAGAAATGTTTTTAATCGAAAACAATCAGTTGCCTTTATAACAACTTTTCCGTTTTTAAAATAGACCTGAGTAAATTAGGATACCAAAACAGATCACTACTATGTATTTAATGTTCGGTTACACCCGAACTTAGACTTCCTTACTAGTTTTTGTATGTTTTGGATTTTCTGGGACAAATCTAGCTCTTTTTCTCGAATCTAGCTCCAAAATAAGTTGTATCCTGGTAACACTGTACACATTTTTCTGTATTTGATAGAGAATTGGTGGGTGCAGTGAAATAACGCCCGGGGAAATAACGGCCTTCGGCCGCGCTTCAAAAAATAACCCTAGGCTACGCCATTCCAACTCCGGGTGTGTGCCATAGCCGTGGCTACCGCCACGGTGATGTCCTTCCTAAACATAGTTATAATGTGCAAACTGAAAATGTTAGCTTTGCTGTGCCCATAACTTGCTCCGGCGCTGTAAAATTATTTTTCAAAATGGAAATTAGGCCCGCGGGCGTTATTTCCTCGGGCGTTATTTCACTGCCCCGTTATAATTTGCAAACTGAAAATGTTAGCTTTGCTGTGCCCATAACTTGCTCCGGCGCTGTAAAATTATTTTTCAAAATGGAAATTAGGCCCGCGGGCGTTATTTCCCTTTCAAAAAGGAAATAACGCCCGCGGGCGTTATATCTTTTTGTCGACGGGCGCTATTTCATTTTAGAAAAGAAATAATGCCCGCGGGCGTTATTTCCTTTTAGAAAAAAAACAAAGCCCGCGGGCCTTATTTCCTCTTTTCGGCGGGCGTTATTTCCTTTTTATTTCACTGCCCCGAATTGGTGATATGATGGCATATCCCAGCTAACCAAAAGTGCAAAAAAATACTCCTTTCGGAGCCATAAAACGCTCATTTCTCAGAGCTTTACTCTCCAAAATGAACTTCTTTCGGATACCAAATGGAGCGAAAAATCGCTCTACGCGGGCACTCCAACGGAGTCATAAAAACGAGTCCGAAATGAGTCTGATTTCGATGAATTTGAAGGGTTTTATAACTCCTTTCGGAGCCTTTTATTGGTGTTTTTCTGAAGCTTATTGGGGTCGTAAATAATGAAAAATAAGGTTTATGAAGTTTTATTGACACAATTCGGAAAATATGAAATGTGCTGTGTTTATTTTCTACAGACTATTGATAAATATCCATGAAAAATGCGATCTTTATCTTCGGTTAGGTAAAATAAAAAAAACCTCAGAAAATGTTTGAAAACATTTAAATAATTGAACGTTGTCGCTCATCTGCTCTCCAACGTTCATTTTCTCACAATTCTCTTTACGCCTACAACAAAAACACTCGAAATCTTTCATATAATTGAGCCTTGCAGTTCATTCGCTCTACAATATTTTTGTATGCTTTTTTTGGAGCGCTCCGACTTTGGAAAGCTGGGATTATTCGCACTTTTATGAATACATGGCTATAATTAAAGTCGGTTTAACATTGCAACTCTTCGAGGTACGGAAAAGAATTCCATCAATACTCTTGAAAAAAGTAGAAGTCAGCTGGTCACTTGACACAACCTTAGCATCATTTGGCCATTACATCAATTGTACTTGTACAAATTAGGGACGTGCGATGAACAGATTAAATCATATTTTGATTAGTCATAATTCTGATTCATGAAAACCTAAGTAATCAGGTCCGGAATAACACAACTTTGTAATTTCGGAAAGCTCCAAGTGCAATTCAAAGTGCCGGACTTATGTATTGGTCAACCTTATTCTATGGAACTTTCACCAATTATATTAACTAATTTTGTCAAAAATTATGAGTCAAGATTTATAAAGTGTATTTTGAAAATTTTTGCAAAATCATTGCAACTTAGGTTTCGCCATGGGGGGGAGGAGGGGGTTAATCCCCAAAACACCCCGTGCGCACGGGCCTGATATACATACACATATATGTATGCTCACTGGACAGCTTAGCGGGCGGTCATTGACGGCCGATAAGTTAGCTGTCGTTGAGCTCACGTTTTCATCAATAATTATTACAACTAGATGATTACTCAAAATAAAGTTTGTGAAGTAGAAGTAGTAGAAGTGAAGATTAAATTAAAACTTTAAACCTATTTAATTATTAAAACTAAAGAAAGACAGTGTTTTCACTTAAATAAAGGAATTGTGATAGTGCCCTATCCCCCTGATAGTAAGTAAAATGAGATGGTCATACAAAATTTAATATACAATAAATAAAATTTTTCTAGCCTGCGTTATCAGTTTAGTAAAGAAAAAAACCGGTGTATGTATATTGGAATGATCTTGCGGCTCCCTTCTCAAATTTTGTTTGCAGACAAATCGGTTTCGGCGATGTGCCATTTTCAGTGTCATTTTTCGTTCAACAAAACAAAATGAATAAAGGAAAAACTTTATAGTGTGGATTTTTTCGCTTTAGATTTCGGACGCACGAGCACGACTCGAAATAATCTACACTTTGCTAAATCTGTACCCTGCTAGTATGAAAAAAAATATAAATGTTGACTTACGCCACTTTCCAAAATAATTTTTTTCTGCGTCTTTATTTTTTTTTATAAACCAGGCAATTAATTTGATAATTGTTATTTTCAACCAAACTATACATTTTCATTGGTTATTTAAAAAACCTAAAATTTGTAATCTTGAATAACTTTGGAATGATTAGATTATTGTTGAATTATACAAGGCTCGGCAGACTTTGACAGTTGTCAAAGTTAAGCTCTCCTACAAGAGTTCCATATGCGAATTTTGTAAAAAGACCAAAATCCCCAGTGGCAAAATTTTAGTAAAAATGGAAGAAATGCCGTTTTAAATTCTAATTTATTAAAGAAATCTGTATTTATCAATAAATATTCTATTTGATTGTGAGAAGTATTAATGTGCATTTTTAGTTTATAGCCTCATTGGATTAACACTTGAATGCTTTACATATGACCAAAGCCTCGAGTAATACGCGTTGGGAAATCATACTTTTTTTTTAATCTTTCTTCAAAAGCAATAAACTTTTAAACTTTTGTTATTTTAGCACATTAATGCTTCTGGCAACCGGGCGACGATATATATGTTATTTTTAACCTTAAGGACAACATCAATGCCGTTTTTGGGGGATAAAATGTTTACAATTCGAATGCTTTTTAAAAAAAATTTGGCTTTTTACAACAGACATTTTATTAAGGTATAAAGTTAGTTAAGAAAAGCTGATCTGTATAGCAACAAGGAACAGCATGTAACTGGTCTGGCGCAAGCTCTAGAAAGGTCACATAAGTGTCTTATAATTTTATCAGTTATGTAAGCTTTCGCAAAATGTTTCGTATGGGGACTTCATCTAATATCAAATGTAAAATGTATGTTTTGCAAATCAGTTATCTCGGATATTGCATTGTCGTTATAACCTAAGCGCGTTTTATTGTTTGTAGTTGAAAAGCAATTGCAACGACACTGAATAAGGGCGACACAACCGCCACCTATCCGGTAAATTTTTCAAGTTCTTAATTTTAAATAGATAAACGAGAAATAGAACCCGAAAATCAGCGGACATTGCCAATATATTACAAAAGCATTTTAGAAATTAAGGAAAATGTTTTTTGCTTGAATGTTTAATTTCCTACAAAAATGTCGATGGGCTATTCTATTATAAGATATAATCCTTTCATTTCCATACTTGGAGAGAAAATGAAAAAGTATGATGAGCATGTTATCATTATCATAATCATTTAATTTCGCTTAAACGTCTGGCGATTCTGACCTATGTCCTTCCCCTTAATACTAAAATCTCATATTTGATGTGTAGTCTTCTTGGAAGGAACTAAGCAAAACCATAATCGATTTCTTCATACTATATAAAAAGGTATACATAGCACAAGTGTTTTTTGGAATAGAGTTGTTTTTCTTAAATTTTTATAATACATTCGCTTAGTTAACTCCTATTGTTGGTTCTTGCCGAATTTCCGATTTGAGCTTTACGAACTCCTTAGCCACTTCGTCATTCGTACGTTGTGATAAAATACGCAATATAGTCCATCCCGTTTCGTCCATTTGAATGCGACGTTGTAATGGTAGCCAGCATGCAACAGACCCCTGAAATTAGAACAAAGTATAAATAAAAATAAAACTTTTACTGTTGTTCCTATTTACATGATTAGAAATTAACGGAGCAAATTTAGGAACAGAAGATGGACCTAATCCTATTCATTCATTGGCACTTATTGGCTTATCCGTTGCCTGTTCTGTAGATAAGTGTTCGTCTTTACAAGTAGTCACTGCGTAAAGGAGGAGGTCGATCCATGCCAAAATTAAAAGTAAGCAAATAAATTTACAAAATATTAAATGGAGAGATATGCTGGAGGTTTTAGATTGCTTTATGCTACAATAGGATTATAAAAGCTGTTAATTAATTTCTATTTCCTGCTGCAGCACTGCTGCAGGAGACGTGTTTCGGCGTTTAGAAATAGTTCATCAAGATACTGAATAAAGGGCAGCGAGTCTAGGACGAGATTGGTCTTGAAGTTCGTTGATAAGCTTGAAATTGGTTGTTTTGGTTTTCAGATCAGCGGATGCCAAGGTTTTATTGAACTTTTGAACTACTCTGCCGCTCATCCAAGACATTTCAAAACTTAAGGGTTTGAATAGGAGTTTTAAGCTTAAAAATGTATGCTCTATGTTCTTACAGATACGATAGTCGTGGGAAAAATTAAGCCATTTATAAAGGGATGAGAGCAGTTTTCACACATTGAGCATAGGTAATAGTGACACCGTTATTTATTTTTTTTTTTCGTATTTTCACATGGCAAACCCCTTAGATTTATTCCGAATTAGAAAAAAACTTTATATAAAAATGTTTAGATCGTTTGCATAATGATTGGGAGTGCCTTGAGCCCACAAAGGTTGTTAAAAATGCCATTTTTTTCCACTATGGCTCGCTTAAATTGTTCATAATTTCAGTAATATTTATTTTATAAAAAAACTTTGTGCACAAATATTCTAGGGACATATCTCATGAAAAATGTTGCTCTGTATTCGTTTTCTTTAACATTGATATTTAGTCCAGAAAACACCATATTAAAAAATAACAGCGAAATTTTCATATATCTTCTCAAATCTTTGAGTACGAACAATTTTAATAAAATTACTAGCTGACCCCAAAATAATTTTACTAACTAATTTCATTTTAAAAATTGTTATTGCACTGGTATTATTTTTAATAGAAAATTAACGATTGTTCATTACTTCATTGTGTATACAAATTGAAAAATATAGAATTTTAGGATTCAGTTTAAGGCTGCACGATACACAACATTTTTAGTTTTCTGCCACTGAGTGTAAATAAATAACGAGGACAGTTTTCCTACACGGGAACACACCACATAGAGCTATTGGTATCTTTAATCTCCTGATCAATCGCTAGAGCAGGAGCCTTATCGTTGGTGCGAAGGCTTAAGCCGACCCCCCTCTGGCAGGAAAGCTATGTGGGAAAATGCTATCCATTTTGCCCGTGGCCGAGCGATGGTGGTGGGTAACCAAGAACTGCAAAATCACCTTTCAAAACCCACCCCCCTCCCCTCCCTTCCACTGTCCTCCCCTCCCCTCTTCACTCTCCCACCTAAGACAGGGGGTAATATCGGCTGTATTTTTACGGTGCCTCTCGGCCACCGGGCCGCCTCAGAGTGTAACGGTACCGCAGTAAAGGGCGCTGCTGCGGCGGACGAAGTTTTTCCCCTATGAAAACTTTAGACCATTGAACCCGCCTTGTCGGGCAGGTGGTCGTACGACCAAGATGATGAAGTCAGCACCAATAAAAACAAACTATGGAAGAGAAGAGACGAAGGACGGAAGGAAGGGAGGGGACGAAAGGCTCTCCAAAGTTCGAGACAGAGCGCTCAGCGATGGCTCGGACTCGGACAGCAGTGCGGAGTTAGTGAGCTCAGTGCGGGAGCGAGTGCTGCTGAAAACCCCGACAAAGGAGGGGGGGCATTCCCACAACAGCCGGTTCTACGTACCGGAATGACCCGGGTTTTACCCGGCCAAGGGCTATTATTTCAGAGTAACCCTGTCCAATTTGTCCAGTCCCACTCCTAAACTGTCATCCTCGGAGCAATCCCTTGCAGCAGGGTTGCTCCAATGTCTCTTGTTACGGGCTGGTATCGAATCCAACCCCGGACCAAGAGACTGGATCTGCTGCGTCTGCTGGAAGAAAATATATGTCAAACGTTCACATTCCGTCCAATGCAGTAAATGCAAGAGATGGTTGCACAGATCTGGATGCTCAGGGCTTAACCCTGCCATCCCCAGAGCCCGTACTTTTTTCAGTACTTTTGAGGCAACATGTTGTTCGCGTCCCGCGGTTCTCGTCGCTCCGACTGCAACGGATTAGCTGGAAAGATCGCGGAGATAACAGACTTTATGAAGTCGAACAACATTAAACTGGCCGCCATTCAGGAGACCAAACTGAACGCTAACTCGGACTTACGTACTCGGGATGGGTACAATTTGCATAGGAAAGACCGTCCTAGCGGTCATGGGGGCGTCACACACGATACTGTACAGTATAACCTATTTGCCCTGGACGTTGACCCCAGGGACTCTACCCTAGAATGCCAGGGCATAGCAGTCCGGACAGGCGACGTCGACCTGCGTGTGATAAATATATACATTCCCCCTGTTACGTGCTGTCCCCGTGATTACCGCCCTGATATTAGTGCGTTGCTAAGGGGCGATAACTGCCTCATCCTAGGTGATTTCAACGCACATCACGATCTCTGGCACTCCAACTTGCCAGCAGATAGCAGAGGGCACGCACTCGCAGAGCAAATAGACAACTCGGCATTCTGTACACTGAATGGAGATGCCCCTACTAGGTTGGAAGGTAACTGCCACAGCTCGCCAGACATCTCCATTTCAAGTGCGGGCCTTATCAACCACGTTAACTGCCAACCAACGCTTACACTGGCATCAGACCACCTACCCATCCTACTAAGCATCGAACGACCGTCCGACTTCATAACGACAGAAAAACGAACGTTCATCAACTTTAGTAAAGCGGACTGGGACCGCTTCACGGACTTTACAGAGCACTCCCTCGATGCCCTACCCACACCGACGGACGTATGCAAAGGTGAAAAAGAGCTTCTCAAAGTCATCGATTCAGCATCCGGCCGCTTCATCCCTGCTGGCAGAATCCCGGAAATCCCGCCGAATTTCCCTGCGGAAGCAGCGGCAATGGCAAGAGAACGTGACCAAGTGAAACTCTTGAACCCCGCAGATCCAAGAATAAAGGATCTCAACGCAGAAATCCGTCGGACTGTCAATGACCACAAATTTAAAAAGTGGAAAAAAAACACCTAGAGTCATGCAACCTCTCCGGCGGTGTCGGCAAACTATGGTCTACAGTCAAGGCCTAATCCAATCCGACCAAATACAATGACAAGGTCGCCATTGCTTTCGCCGATAGCGTCAAATTGGACTACAGGAAATGCGCGAGCGCATTCTGCCGGCAATTTATACTGCATTCTCCTGCGGATAGGGCTAAGAGAAAAGTCATTCGACGTGCGCACAAACACAAACACACAGCCGCGCCCATTGTCGTCTCCGCTGCAGAGGTCAAGGAAGCTTTAAGGAAGGCGAAACCTTCTAGATCACTCGGACCCGACGGAATTGCCATGAAGATGCTGAAACACCTCGGCCACGAGGGGCACAATTACTTGGCGGCTCTATTCAACCTCTCACTGACCACCTTCGCTATACAAGATATCTGGAAACACGCGACTGTGGTCCCCCCCCCTAAAACCTAGGAAGCCGGCGAATCAAGGAGATTCTTATCGTCCGATATCTCTCCTCTCGCCGTTAATGAAGTTATTAGAGGCTATCTTGCTCCCATACTATACTGCAAACCTGCAGCTGGCCAACCATCAACATGGCTTCCGTAAAAATCACAGCACAACATCAGCTTTGAATGCCATCACGACGCAGATTAACTTCGGTTTGAACCAACACCAACCAAACCACAGGACCGTTCTAGTGGCGCTCGACCTGTCGAAAGCCTTCGACACAGTCAACCACGCCACGCTCCTTAAAGACCTGGAGACACCGCTTCCTGCCGGCCTAAAACTATGGACCGCCAACTACCTAAACGGTCGGCTGGCGTCACTGCAGTTTCGAAACGAGAGATGTAGACCTAGAAGAATTAGACAAGGGGTTCCGTAGGGTGGTGTCCTTTCACCCCTTTTGTTTAACTTCTACATCTCGAGCCTCCCTCCTCCACCAGAGGGGGTCTCCATTGTTTCGTACGCTGACGACTGCACTGTGATAGCCACGGGCAAAGGACCTTCCACGGACGAACTTTGTACAAGACTTAACCACTACCTGCGCGATCTTTCCAGCTTCTTCACAGAGCGGAACCTGACACTCTCCCCGACTAAATCTACAGCGACATTATTTACCACGTGGAATGCGCAGATGGGGCAGGAGTTGAATGTCCACGTGGATGGTGTTCCACTACCTACAGTCAACCACCCCAAAATTCTAGTGGTTACATTCGACAATAGCCTCACCTTCGCTAATCATGCCACCGCAATAGCTTCAAAGGTACAAAGCCGCAACAAGATCCTCAAGTCACTGGCCGGCAGTACTTGGGGCAAAGACAAAGAAACGTTGCTGGTCACCTATAAGGCTATCGCCTAACCTTCACGACACCAATTGGAGGAAATTGCAGGTCTGCCATAACACCGCCATCAGAACTGCGACCAGGAGGCTAAAATGCTCAACGTTCGCGGGCATGCGGAACTTTTAAGTAAGCAGTTCCTTCTGAACTGTCATAGACCCAGTCATCCAAATCGACAGCTATTGGATGAATTTCCGCCCCCCAAAGACATAAGGACACATCTCCGAAAGCATTATGATGAGATCCGGCATCACATCTCGTTGCCGTTTGATCCCTCAGATCCCGGCCGTTATTGGTGCCCAACCACCCGTTCTTGCTGAGGAAGAACGTGTCCTTCCGAGGGAGACTAGAGTCATGCTGGCTCAACTTCGGTCTGGATATTGCAATAGGATGAACTCTTATTTGTCCAGACTGAACCCCACCATACCGAACACATGCCCTGCATGCGGTATGGCCCCCACGACACGCAACATCTCTTTTTGTGTTCTTCGGAACATACTCTTCTAACTCCCCTATCACTTTGGTCCAACCCTGTTGAAACAGCGGGTTTCCTTGGACTTCCGTTAGAAGAGCCCGATGACAACTAGGAGTGTTCTGGCCCTTTGGGCAGGACGAAGCACTGCTAACAACAACAACAACAACAACAACAACAAAGGAGGGGAAGAAGGCGCGCAATAGAGAGTGGAAGAGAGCCCTATCGCAATACCGGGCGCTGCTTAAAATTATTCAATGCTTGGGAGCCGGCAGCCCGGATTACGCCGCTAGTAGTTCTCTATACTGCAAAAGTATCGAGGAAAAAAAGCTTAGCGGCAGTAAGAAACGGCCATCCAAGGCTGCGAGGAGGACTACTCGTCATGAGGGGGCAGGGAGTAGCCATTATGCCCAGGCTGTCAGCTCAAAGCCGACAACTGGAGAGGCAAAACCGGGCATCAGCTATAGTCAGGTAGTCGGCGAAAAACCGACAACATCTGAGGCGGGGAAATCAAGGCCAAGAGGAGGAAAGTTTGAGATTAAGGTCTCAAGGACCAGCCAGGTGTGCAAAGCAGCACCTTAAGGTGGCATTGCTTGACCGCTCCGATCCCTATGGACAGATGTCCGCTGACAAGTGGCGATCTGTAGAGAGGGAGCTGCTCAGCGCCATCATAAAAACTACCGAGCTTTGATGCAGCAGGCTGGTACAATGGCGTAAATAGTGTCAAGTTCGAAGTGGTGGAAAGAGCACTGATCCCGTCGATACCTAAAGCTAAAGTAGATCACGAGTGTGGTGCAGTCGGACTATGCGCTGAGCTTGCTGCAGCGCCAAAACCCGAATATAGCAACTCGGAATTGGAAAGTACTTCACGTATCTAGGCCCACGGAGGAGGGCCAGTGCTATTTCCTCCAAATCAACAAAGAGGCGGAAGACTTATTATACCCAGAGTTCGTGAAGGTGTCTTGGGGCGTTGGAAGTATTTTCCTGCGACTCAGGAAAAAAAGTCCAAAAGACGGTAACCACAACACGATCGAATCAGGGGAAGTCGAGAAGGAACTCGAGAGCCTGAGGATCGTGGAAGGCGAAAGAGGGACGAAGGTGATGGAGGTGGAGGGGGACAGTTACATTGATGATGTTAAGAGTTCTTCAAATAAACCTCCTGGCTCTAGGGGAGAAGTCGTTCGATGTGGTGCTAGTCCAGGAGCCATGGCTCTCTGCCGGGGGAAGGGTATCTGGACTTAACGCACATGGATATAAGACGTATCACGCTAACGTGGAAGGTAGGTTAGAGCAGCTGTTATGGTAGGTAAAACAATTAACTCATATTTGTTGTCTAATGGTACTGAATACCTTGCGGTTGTTGCTATAGAACGAGGAACAGGAAACGCTCTTTGTCATAGCATCCTGCTACATGGCGCACTATGCTGACGCTCCCCCGAGTGATTTAGAGATGCTGGGGGCAGGCAACAGGCGCGTAGGGCGGAATATCGTCATTGACGCGGATGCAAATGTACACCACCATGTGTGGGGGTGTGATGACATCAACGAACGGGGTGAGTCGCTTTTATGTTTCTTACTCCAAAGTAGTTTAGAAGTAGTTAATAGAGGGAACACTCCCACTTACGTGTGACCAACGTCCAAAAACGTGTTAGATATCACTCTTTATTCGGAACCAAGTCCAGCCATATCCGACTGGAGGGTCCCAAACAGACCCTCCTTCTCGGATCATGCGTACATTGGTTACAACATAGCTCTAAGTACAGTTAAAGGAGGGGAACTTTTTAGAAATCCCAAAACAACAAATTGGACCCGCTTTCAAGGGTATCCGAAATCAAAGCTTCGGCAACCACAACAACACTAACAGAAGCTTATTAATCAGCCTGTCCCATCAGGAAGCCCAGAAAAAAAACGAAACCACCATGGTGGAGTAAAGAGCTGACTAGCCAAACTAGAGACTTATTTAAGCTAGCAAAGCTAGCGGATTCAGCTGAGTGCTGGAACGAGTACAGAGATCTTCTAAAGATGTACAAGAAAGAAATTCGTATAGCAAAAAGAATCTCTTGTCAAATATTCTGTGGTGACATGGAAAGTTCCAATGAGACTGCGAGATTGAGAAAGGTTCTTTCGAAGGCCGTACAAGTTCCGGGCCTTATTAAAAAGTAAAATGGGGAATGGGCGCGTAATAGTGCAGAATCCCTCGAAGCACTCATCAATGCTCACTTTCCACCAGAAGAAGGCATTGACGGACAAATAAATAGCATAGGCTCATCAATACAGGAGCATGATATTGAAAGACTCACATTCCAAAATCAAGTGGGCACTAAACTCGTTTTCCAAGTTCAAGTCGCCAGGAACAGATGGGATTTTCCCCGCCATGCTCCAAATGGCCGGAAAGAGAACCATAGTTTGGTGTTCATACCGAAGGCAGGCAAGAGCAGTCACATGTACACTGGAGACTACAGGCCAATTAGTCTGACGTTATTTTTACTAAAAACCCTCGAGAGGTTAATAGGCATTCACATTAAATTAAATGTGAAGGAGGATTTAATTTCCAATACACAACACGCATACAACAAGGGCAGGTCTGTGGACGCAGCTGTGCATAGGGTCGTTATGCACATACAGAAAGCCCTAGAACATGAGGAATTTGCAATAGGTGTCTTCCTAGACATAGCAGGAGCATACAACAATCTTTCAAAGCGAGCCATAATGGACGGACTACGACACATTGAGGTGGATCCCGCCTTGGAAAATTGGATCGGCTGCATGCTGGGGTGCGGAAGATCAGTTCCACTCGGGGCGGTTACGAAACCACAAAAGTAGTACATAGAGGCACCCCATAGGGTGGAGTACTATTGCCGCTGCTGTGGAACCTGGCCCTTAACAAACTGCTCAAGCAATTCAAAGGGGGACCAGTAAAGCTGACAGCATATGCAGATGACGTCTCAGTCATAACAAGCGGGAAATATCTATCAACGCTCAGCTCGCTGATGAACCAGGCGCTTAGGGTCATCCATGACTGGGCCTGCGAGGTTGGGCTGAGCACAAATGATATCTCGAAAAAAAACGTGATAGCGCAGTTCTGTGACCAGATTTGAATTCACATCGAAAACCTTTAGGAAAGTATGGTCTGGTTTATGGTCAAATTTCTTGTCGGCCTGTGTAATCAGCTTGAAAAATTAAGATTATATAGCAGTTGCCACGCCCCCTCTTATTTTAAAATTTTTTTTTCGACTAAACCTTCGCTGGGTAACAACAAACAAACCCCCCTAAAGAAGTATTTGATTTAGTTCAGCCGTTTTATAGTTTTAGCGTTACAATTTAACATCAAATCATTTTTATATATGTATGAAGGGCTCAGAACCAAAAGGATCTAACTGACATTTTTTTTAAATTGATTTATACCCATATTTGTATAGCGAAATATGGTGTTTATTTGTTGGTAAGGAGATCCGAGTCAATTCGCACACTGTAGTGCCATCTATTTCCCATACAATAAACGCCCTACCCCAGATTTTACATAGAGTTTTCAAAAGGCAGTAAACTTTAAACTTGAATATCTCAAATCAATTTCGGAGTCACTTAGATCCATTTGGTTCTGGGCCCTGCATATATAGATTTGTAACACACAATTCGTGCAACCGTTTCCCGTAGTTCTCACTGAGTAGCAGAGCAGAATATTATTTACTCTATACCTACTCAGTGTTCGGTACAAAAGAATCGAGTACAAATTCACCTGGTATCGGAACAAAAGTATCGATACTTACTTGTATTTACTAGTATCGTTTCATCCCTAGTTGTTGCTTAACGACAACTACTTTTATTTTATTTTCGTGCATTGAAAGTAATTAGACATTAGATCAAGCGTGCGTGAAAAAATTCATTTGTTAGACTATTTTTCTCCTTCCTTAAGTGGGTGTAAACTACCTTCTAACAAAGAAGTTTTGAAGGTATTGTTTTTTACTTTACGAGCAGTAAAATTAAATTTACGTGAGAGTGCTAAATTAGTGGACGAGGAAGTGGTATATTTTGAAATAAAGCTCGAATCCCCTAGACCCAAGCAACACTGCATAACAAAACCTGAAGATTATATAATGCAGGGAGGAAGGTAGGTAGGTAGGTTACAGTGGCTGCTATCCTATGGGCTAGCACACATAGGCCCCGGAGGTCCCGTTGTGATACCACATGGATCGTTAAACGACCCTTCACTCGAACCACTTTACGGAATCCGCGAAGCGAAGGATGTCCTTTGGTTTAATTTAGGCTAGTTCGCCAAGATGGCGGAGAATACCCGACCCCAGATACTTCATCCTCTTACCCCACAGAGCGGGGCATTCATATAGGAGGTGCCTCACCGTTTCAGGGTCCTCCTCGTCTCTACAGCTTCTGCAGAAGTCATTAAAAGGGATACCCAACCTTTCTGAATGTCTGCTTAGACCTTTATGCCCCGTTAGAAGCCCCATAAATAGAGAGAGCTCTTCTCTTCTGAGTTTAAGTAGGTCTTCCGATCTTATCCCATCTGTCACTTGCTTCCTGGAGGAACATATGCCTCGTTAAGAGTTTGCTAGTCGCGAGGGGCATGCCTAGACCCTTCCAGCACTGTGAAAGCGGAGCGAATGTGCCTCCTCTAGCAAGCTCGTCTACCATTTCGTTACCCGGTATGCCCCTGTATCCCGGCACCCATACCAGGTGAATCGAGAGTTGCCCAGCCATCTCGTTAAGAGATTTGCGGCAGCCTTCCTCAGTCCAGGAATTGTACGTACTTGCCCCCAGCGCCTTGAGAGCTGGTTGACTGTCAGAGAAGATGTAGACATCACCATCCTGGTAAATTCCTAAGTCGCAATGCGGAACATGCCGCAGCTAGTTTACCGCTTAGATCAATCGGCAAAATGCCAATATTCCAGATTGCATTTGGTGCGTCCGCCGCAGTTGTGCGTAACGCCCGGCTGACACATATGAGCGCGCTTCTCTGCACTCTTTGCATTAGGATAGTATTGGAGTTTTTCTCCAGTCCCGTCCACCAGCCTAGGACTCCATACAAAATAATCGGTCTAACCACAGCGGTATAGAGCCAAAGTGTGACCACTAAAGCTTTTTTAGCACGCTCCTGGATATTCTCTTTCCATGAGAGCTTTTTATCGACAATAACACCCAGGAACATAGCGGAAACGCCAAGTTTGAGGGTGGTATTACCTAATGCTGGTAACTGCAGCGTCGGAATTTTATATTTCCTAGTAAACAGAACCAGCTCTGTTTTGGCCGTATTAACACCTATACCTTTGCCACCGGCCCACCTTTCCACTAATATAAGGTTTCTCTGCATAATGTCACAAAGCGTTTGCGGGTATTTACCACTCACCACCACCGCAAGGTCATCCACGTACGCAATGACTTTAGACTCCCCCTCCACCGCCAAGGTCTCCAGAAGTCCATTGACTGTAGCTACCCATATAAGAGGAGAGAGGATCCCACCTTGCGGCGTACCTCTGTTGACGACTTTACCGACTGTCACCCCGGCTAGAACAGCTTGCACCCTCCTGCTCGTCAGCATTTGGTTCACAAGAGACACTAACCAAGGTTCAATATCCAAAGTCGTCAGAACTTCCGTGATAGCTTCCGGCGTGACATTGTTAAAAGCCCCCTCAATATTCAAGAAGGCTACTAGTATAAATTCTTTGTTGGCCAAAGATTTTCCGATGTGCGTAACAAATTCATGTAACGCCGTTTCTGAGGATCTACCTTTCATATAAGCATGCTCCGAGAGCATGATTTTGTTCTCTAATATTCCCTGAGATACGATTCCATTAGCCGCTAAAGGACCTTGAGTTGGAATGACGCCAGTATGATTGGTCTGAAATCTTTCGGGCCAACGTGAGATATTCTACCCGCCTTAGGTATAAAGATTACGCTGGAACTCTTCCATTTAGGTACCTATTCTCGTTTTCCGCGTCTGGAAAGTGAGTATCAAGGAGCAGTTGCAACGTTTCCTCCCCCGTGTTCGTCCAAGTCCCATCCAGCCTTTTCAAACACCCCGGTCCACAACGAGGTGATTTTGATAGGATTTTCCGTAACCTTGAACCCTCCGACAAAGACTCTATACCACTACAGAAATCTCTCCAGGAGGTTCTCCTAAGTTTCCTGAGTATCCCTTTGTACTTACTTTGAAGCCTTAGCACTCAGGTTTGTTTTAATTAAAACCAAGTCGGAAAACCTTCTCTCCGCCTCGGCTGAACTATGTGGTAGTGACAACAAATTAAAAGCAAATAGCGAAGTCCCCATTCAAATAAATGTAGCTTTACAAACAGCAGACGCCTGCTCTCTGCCAGTTCCACTTTAAAGTGCGCCTCCTCTCAATTTTTAATAAGGTCCAGTGAATTTGCACTTGCCATTTGAAATAAGTCATCTAACTTCGACGTCAACGCCTCTTATCTTTTTCTTTGCGTTTCCGATTTAATATTAGAATTTTTATTCACTTTCCTCCGTGCATTATATAATCTTCAGGTCTTCTAATAATCTTCAGGTTCTAGTGGGGATTCGAGCTTTATTCCAAAAAATACTCACTTCTTCGTCCACTAATTTAGCACTCTCACGTAAATTTAATTTTACTGCTCGTAAAGTAAAAAACAATACCTTCAAAACTTCTTTGTTAGAAGGTAGTTTACACCCACTTAAGGAAGGAGAAAAATAGTCTAACAAATGAATTTTTTCACGCACGCTTGATCTAATGTCTAATTACTTTCAATGCACGAAAATAAAAGTAGTTGTCGTTAAGTAACAACTAGGGATGAAACGATACTAGTAAATACAAGTAAGTATCGATACTTTTGTTCCGATACCAAGTAAATTTGTACTCGATTCTTTTGTACCGGGTACTGAGTAGGTATAGAGTAAATAATATTCTGCTCTGCTACTCAGTACGAACTACTTTGGTTCTGAGCCCTTCATACATAAAAATGATTTGGTGTTAAATTGTAACGCTAAAACTTTAAAACGGCTGAACTAAATCAAATGCTTCTTTAGGGGGATTTGTTTGCTGTTACCCAGCGAAGGTTTAGTCGAAGAAAAAATTTTAAAGTATTAGGGGGGCGTGGTACCTGCCATATAATCTTAATTTTTCAAGCTGATTACAGGCCGACAAAAAGTTTGACCATAAACCAGACCATACTTTCCTAAAGGTTTACGATGAGCTGAATTCAAATCTGGACGCAGAATTTCTCTATCACGTCATTATTTTGAGATATCCTAACCCAATTGTGCGAAAACACCGTTTTTTGCCTATTTTTGAGGTTATATTCAAGCGCAAGATTTGTTTTTTTAAAAGCACACATATTATCTTAAAGAAGAAGTCTTTTTGTTACGAATGGCATTGAGTTTGCTCAAATATCTTTTTTTTCGCTAAGATAGAGCAATTTAAGGTTTATAAATTTGCTAATTTTCCTACAGCTGAAAAACCGCTGAATTAACGTAGGTATGATGCAGTAGAACACATACCTCTTACGATAAGTCTACAAATTTCAGGCTTATACATCTTAAGTCCAAATAACTCGATCCCACAAGCCCCAAGTGATGTAAAATTATAAGTTTTGCTTGATCTTGTATTGTAACGAAACAAAATATAGAAATAACAATAAAACTAAACAAATCTGCTCCCACTAACCCTTAAATTCACAAACTCTAAGTAAAGCCAAAAAATAAGTATCAGTAATGTTTCTAGATAGCGTTAGAAACAACATTTTTGATGTGTAAGCTTGAAATTTGTAGACTTATCTATTGTAAGAGGTAAGTGTTATATTTACTACATCGTACATACGTTAATTCAGTGGGGTTTCAGCTATAGCAAAATACAATTTTTGCGCATAAAAGTGGGGGTTATCGGAAAAGGGGGAATGCCACCTCCCATACAAACTTAATTTTTCAAGCTGAATATCTCTAAAAGGATTTAAGGCAGGTACCTGGAAATTGGTATAGAACTATATGATATCAAAAGCATTCCCACGCATAAAAGTGTGAACTTAATTTTTCAAGCTGAATATATCTAAAAGGATTTAAGGCAGGTACCTGAAAATTGGAAGCGCAGGCAAGGGACCGTGCCCCGTGGCATATAGCCTGTTTACAGTTGTTAACGCTATGTTCTTCGCCGTTATGTTTGCGGACGGTAGATGCAAAATGGCATGTAACGCTGCTGTAGGTGTGGTTTTAAGCGCACCCTTTATACTAATCATAGATGTTCTATACACTCGCTCTATTGACTTCATATGCGTTTTCACGTCCTCCCTGTTCTACGTAGAGCTGTTAACTATTTTATTACATACTTATCAAATGCCTGTATGAGATAGGTGGCGGCCACCGTGGTATGAAGGTAGTGTTGTCGGCCTACCACACCAAAGGTCCGGGTTCGAGCCCTGGTACATGTTACATCAAAAAGTGGTTTGGCAAACTCTCCGAGTGTATTTCTGCCATGAAAGGCTTCTCAGCAAAAATTCATCTGCTTTGTAGATGCCGTTCGGAGTCGGCGAAAAACCGTAGGTCCCGCCAATTTGTAGGAAAAATTTCAAAGCGGCACACCACAAATTTTAAGAGAAGCTCGGCGCAAAAATCTCCTAGGAGGTTGATGATATAACTGTTGTATATCGCGCCATATATATGTATATATATATATATATATATCTACAAAGCAGATGAATTTTTGCTGAGAAGCCTTTCATGGCAGAAATACACTCGGAGAGTTTGCCAAACCACTTTTTGATGTAACATGTTCCTATATATATATATATATATACATGTTTGTAAGGTGAGTCATTTGATGACACCCATGTTTTTCCTTAAAAAATCGGTTCCAATCCACTCTTATAACCTTAAACTAAATTCCTTTTTGATATAACTGTTGTATTTTAAAAGTTATATTAGTTTTAATGAGACATGGTCATTTTGGTGACTTGAAAAATTATATATATATAAATTGAATATGTGATGTGGTCATTTTGATAACTATATATATCATATATAGTGTCATGAAAATGACCATCTTACATATGTTTTTCGGTTTATATATTTGTTTATGTTACGTGGTCATTTTGGTAACTGTATATATCATATATAGTGTCATGAAACTGACCATGTAACATATGTTTTCTAAAAATATATATATAGTGTCATGAAAATGACCAGCTCACATATGTTTTTCCATAAATATGATAATGTAACATGATCATTTTGATAACTATATATGATATATAGTGTCATAATAATGGCCATTTGTTATCTGTCGTTTATGTTTATTGTTTTTTGCAATTTTTACCAACTTTAGCCTCAGTAGAATAATTTTAGCTAATTTCCTATATAAGTATGGATCAAGATCTAATGGATTCATTGTAAAATATATTTTAAAAATGTATGCAAAATTCGATAAAATTCGACGAATTTTCGTAAAAATTTTCAGGTTTTTCTCAGAATATTTAGAATGTTTTGTAGCCCATTTGGTATTGCTATAATAAGGCGTTAGTCGAATGGGATATAGAGGAAGAGGGGCGTGGTAGAAGGAAAGAGGGAATGAAGAGAAAAAGGGAGAGAGGTAGAGTGAAAGCGAAGAAAGATAGAAAGAAGAGTTGTACTAGGTGGCAAGTCTGCTTGAAATTGACATATTTGAGATAGGGTCGCAAATGCCTCACTTGATACCCATATTGGCATATCATGCTAAATATTTAAAAAAAAAAAATTACGGTAGGTGGCAACCCTGTGAACGGCCGCAAGTGGCAACACCCACACATTTAATCTTAGAATGAATCATACTATCTACATATTAGGACAAAATTTATCCAAATCGGTAGAGCGGTTCCTAAGCTATCAAGAAAAATTACGAAAAATGCGGTTAGGTGGCAATCCTGTTTAAGATTCACATATTTGGAATGCGGTCGATAATAAGCGTGTTCGAGTTTGCTGACCTGGGTTGGATCACGGTCATAATTTAACAGAACGTTGCGGGTCAGCTGCATGAGAGTTGTTTGTGTAAATCAGCGTGTATGTTTGTGCTACTAAGCAAATAAGGGTTGGCTGTCAAAAAATCTACTACTACGGATCCGAAATTGACCCAGAAAAATATCAAGATCACAGCGTTGTTGTTGCAAATTGATATGTGGCAACCCTGTCTTATCTTAGAATGCATCATACTATCTATAATGCCAAATTTTATCCAAATCGGTCGAGCGGTTCCTTAGATATCAAGAAAAATTAATAAAATGCGGCTAGGTGGCAATCCTGTTTAAGATTTACATATTTGGAATACGGTCGAAAATACCTCTCCTTTTATACCCATATTGGCATATCTGGCTCAATATTAACAACACCCACGCACATAATCTTAAGCTGTCATTATGGATGCTTAGCATAGACTTGACTTGACTTGAGAACTGTCACTTAGCACTTAGAAAAATAACAAGAGAGCACACTGGCCCGTTTGAAATCAGAGTAAAAGTATCCCATAGGAATTGCTTTTTAAAAGTAATCGTGTGATTTTTTACATATAACTCAGTGAAAAGTGCCAAAACGCATTTTTTTGGTATTAGGTTTCGATTTTCTGAGCTTATCTACAATCAGTATATAGTCAATGCCAAAAAAAAACTATAAAGCATTTTGGGAGGAAAAAAATTTTTTTTTAGGTTAGGCTTATTTGAATTCAATTTATTTGACAGTAAGTTTTGTGGCTGCCATATGAATAATATACATCCAAAAAATCTTATCTCTATAGAATAGTTGGAGGATTTTATTCAAAATGTTTAAAAAAATGGATGGCATCACACATTTCTCTCACGGCGCTTACTAAACTAAGAATTTACGTAGAAAATCAAAAAAAAGTGCGCACTTCGGCTACGACTATCAAACACAGCAACTCTTGTAAATAAAATTGGTAATTAGCAGGCTTACGCTCTAGGCCCACGGTATACTGTTTTGTACCATGTATTGGAGGAAACAATACAAACTATTTTTTTTTTTTTTATTGTACGGACGTACACTCTGCACAGAAGTAAACTGTTTAATTACCGGTTTCGGGTCAATGATTCCAAAGTCAAAAGCCACTTTTGATACGTCCCCGACATTTTTAGACATGTTTTAGCAGTTGTGAACCAAAGTAAAGAAATACCAAAGATTCAAACTCTTGCTAAAAACTGTTTCTAATTTAATTAGGCGATGTTTCACTTGAAGATGTACTACAGGCAAATTTAAACGACCTTGAATGACCAGGAGCTGAATGCAAGTTTAGAAGACAACGAGGATGAAACTGATGTTGGTGGTTGTTCATCTTCTGAAGCGGTAATCGTTTACGTGGGCTACCGAGCGCTAATACACAACCAAAAATGTTGGGATATGTATGAGGAGACGCGCTTTGGTCTCAGGAGCATGAATATAACTCCGCTGAAGAAATATTTTCAGAAGTGTGCGTGATATTTGCAATCAAAGTTCACAATTTTCTGGATATGAAATAATGAAAATATTGATTCAGCGGAGTTATATTCATGCTCCTGGGACCGAAAGGCGTCTTTTGATATCCCTGCCGACATTTTTGGACGCGTATTAGCACTCGGTAGTCCACGTAAACGATTACCCTTCAACAAATCGTACCAATTTCTGAGTCCACCGAAAACGAGAACAGCTCGATTTGAAGTTTTTTATTATACTTTAAAGTTAAATTAAATATATTTAATGTATTCTTCACATGTCTTGCAAATATATACATCATTTCCTGGGGTAAAATCTCGTTGTTGTTGTTTTTGTTGTTAGCAGTGCTTCGCTCTGCCCAAAGGGCCAGTTCACCAGAGTAATAATGGTGTTAGAAGAGTGTGTTCAGTAGAACCGGAGAAGCGATGTTGTGTGTCATAAGGGACCATACCGCATGCAGGGCATAAGTTCGGTATGGTGGGGTTCAGTCTGGATAAATAGGAGTTCAGCCTATTGCACTATCTAGACCGGAGTTGTGCCAGCATGAATTTAGTAAAAAGTAAAAAACACCAAACGGAGGAGGTTAACACCATGTTGTCGGAAAATAAAGGAAAGGGAATGAAATGAAATGAAAGGAATACAAATAAAAGGAAAATAAAGGATATACGGAAAGGGCCGGAAAGGGGTAGAAAGGAAAGGAAATAAGGGAAAGGGAAGGAAAGGAAAGGTAAATAAAGGAAAAGGAAGTAAAGTAGAGGAAAGTGAAAGTAGAGTAAAGGAAAGAAAAGGAATCGAAAAGAAAGAAAAATAAGGGATAAGAACGGAAAGGTAAAGAAAGGAAAGGAAAATAAAGGAGAGTAATGTAAAGAAATGTAAACAAAGCATAGGAATGGAATGGGAAGGAAAGGAAAGAATAGCAAAGGAAAGGAAGGGACAGGAAAGGAAAGGAAAAGAGAGTGAAGGAAGAGAAAGGTAAATAAATGAAAAGGAAGTAAAGGAAAGGAAAGGCAAGGAATGGAAAAGAAAGGGAAGTAAAGGGAAGTAAAGGACAGGAAGGGAGAGCAAAGGAAAGGTAAGGAAAGAAAAGGGAAATGTGTCAATAACCGGTCGGCCAATAGGCTTATATGGGTCAAGCAACTTTTCTTTGTCTTTGCCCCAAGTACTGCCGGCCAATGAGGTTCTTGTTGCGGCTATTGTCGAATGTAACCTCTAAGATTTTGGGGTAGTTGACTATAGGTAGTGGAACACCATCTACGTGGACATTCAACTCCTGCCCCATCTGTGCAGTCCATGTAGTGAAAAGTGTCGGTGTCGATTTAGTCGGGGACAGTGTCAGGTTCCGCTGGAAAGATCCCGTAGGTAGCAGTTTAGTCTTGTGCACAGTTCGTCCGTGGAAGGTCCCTTGCCCGTGGCCATCACCGTGCAGTCGTCAGCGTACAGAACGATGGAGACCCTCTGGTGGGGGAGGGAGGCTCGATATGTAGAAGTTAAACAGGAGGGGTGAAAGGACACCACCCTGCGGAACCCCTTTTCTGATTCTTCTAGGTCTACATCTCTCGTTTCGGAACTTCACTGACGCTAGCCGGCCGTTTAGATAGTTGGCGGTCCATCGTTTAAGGCCGGCAGGAAGCGGTGTCTCCTCCATGTCTCGAAGGAGCGTGGCATGGTTGACCTTGTCGAAAGCTTTAGACAGGTCGAGTGCCACGAGAACCGTCCTGTGGTTTGGTGGGTGTTGATGCAAACCGCAATTGATCTGCGTCGTGATGGCATTTAACGCCGATGTTGTGCTGTGATTTTTCCGGAAGCCATGTTGATGGTTGGCCAGGTGCAGGTTTGCAGTATAGTATGGGAGCAAGATAGCCTCTAACAACTTCACTACCGGCGAGAGGAGATATATCGGGCGATAAGAATCTCCTTGATTCGCCGGCTTTCCATTTTTTAGAGGGGGGCCACAGTCGCATGTTTCCAGATATCTGGTATGACGAATGTGGTCAGTGAGAGGTTGAATAGAGCCGCCAAGTACTCGTGCCCCTCGTGGCCGAGGTGTTTCAGCATCTTCATGGCAATTCCGTCGGGTCCAAGTGATCTATAGGGTTTTGCCTTACCTATAGCTTCCTTAACCTCTGCGACGGACACGACAATGGGCGCGGTTGTGGTAGGAGGATGCAGTAAGAATTTCCGGCAGAATGAGATAGCGCATTTCCTGGGGTCCGATTTGGCCCTGTCGCCGAATGCAATTCCGACCTTGTCGTTGTATTTGGTCGGGTTTGATAGGGCCTTGACAGTTGACCATAATTTGCGGACCCCGCCGGAGAGGTTGCATGACTCTAGGTGTTCTTTCCACTTTGTCAACTTGTGGTCATTGATTGTCCGACGGATTTCCGCGTTGAGATCTTTTATTCTTGGATCCGCGGGATTTACGAGTCTCACTTGGTCACGTTCTCTTGCCATTGCCGCTGCTTCTGCGGGGAAATTAAGCTGAATTTCCGGGATTCTGCCAGCAGGGATGAAGCGGCCGGAGGCTCAATCGATGACTTTGCGAAACTCTTTCTCACCTTTGCGTACGTCCGTCGGTGTGGGTAGTTCAGCGAAGGAGTGCTCTGTAAAGTCCGTGAAGCGGTCCCAGCCCCCTTTACTAAAGTTAATGTATGTTCGTTTTTCAGTCGTTATGAAGTCAAACGGTCGTTCGATATAAAGTAGGATGGGTAGGTGGTCTGATGCTAATGTAAGCATTGGTTGCCAGTTTACGTGGTTGATTAGGCCCGCGCTTGAAATGGAGATGTCTGGCGAGCTGTGGCAGTTACCTGCCACCCTAGTGGGAGCATCTCCATTCAGTGTACAAAATACCGGTTGTCTATTTGCACTGCGAGTGCGTGCCCTCTGCTGTCTGCTGGCAAGTTGGAGTACCAGAGATCGTGGTGTGCGTTGAAGTCAGCTAGGATAAGGCAGTTATCACCCCTTAGCAACGCACTAATATTAGGGCGATAATCGCGGAGACAGCACGTAACAGAGGAAATGTATATATTTATCACTCGCAGGTCAACGTCGCCTGTCCGGACTGCTATACCCTGGCATTCAAGGGTAGAGCCCCTGGTGTCGATGTCCGGGGCAAATAGGTTATACTGTACAGTGTAGTGTGTGATGAATGCAAGGCCCCCATGACCGCTGGGACGGTCTTTCCGATGCACATTGTACCCATCACGAGTACGTTAGTCCGAGTTTGAGTTCAGTTTGGTCTCCTGAATCGCCGCGAGTTTAATGTTGTTCGACTTCATAAAGTCTGTTATCTACGCTATCTTTCCAGTTAATCCGTTGCAGTTCAGCTGTGATTTTGAAGTGTGTCGTTAGGGAAGGTGAAGGCATGCTGGGCGTGGTGGACGGATGTGGTTGCCTAGATGGAGGTAGGCTTAGTCCCAGGCTATGCCGCAGTCTGGGGTTCAGCGCGCCTTGGCCGATGTTGTGTGGCGTGGAGGGCGGCTGAGTTCTGCAGCAAGGGGCTACAAATAGTCTTTGCCGACAGACAGTGCACGTGGTGAAAGGTACGGGGAGGTTATGTTTCTGACCCACGTGCGTGCTGGAAGTAGGGGGGACCAGGAGAGCAGAGAGAGTGGGGACTGACGCTCGGCGTTGTTCACAACTTGCCTATTCCGAAGGAGATAGGAGTGTTGGATGGCCGTGCCAGATGGAAGCGCTGGTGAGCGTGAGCGACAGTCGGGAGTAGGTGAGGCGGGAGCAGCAGAGCTGCTAGTCGTGGAAACTGGGCCACTACTGTGAACAACATGGTGCCTCATAAGTACTGAAGAAAGTACGGGATCTGGGGATGGCAGGGTTAAGCCCTGAGCATCCAGATCTGTGAAGCCATACCTTGAATTTACTGCATTGAAAATAATGCGAACGATTAACACATATTTTCTTCCAGCAGACGCAGTAGATCCAGTCTCTTGTCCCGGGGTTGGATTCGATACCAGCCAGTAACATGAGACACTGGAGCAACCCTGCTGCAATTGATTGCTCCGGGGATGACAATTTAGGAGTGGGACTGGACAAATTGGACAGGGTTACACTGAAATAACAGCCCTTGGCCGGGTAAAACCCGTTTCATTCCGTTACGTAGAACAGGCTGTTGTGGGAACGTATGAGAGATAAGGCATCACATCTCGTTGCCGTTTGATCTGCGGGACCACAGGCGGGCCCTAGAGGACCTCCACACCGAGTCGGTGGACATATCTCGGCCTGTGAACTCCGTTATTGACACCCAACCACCTGTTCTTGCTGAGGAAGAACGTGTCCTTCCGAGGGAAACTAGAGTCATGCTCGCACAACTCCGGTCTGGATATTGCAATAGGCTGAACTCCTATTTATCCAGACTGAACCCTGCGGTATGTCCCCTCATGACACACAACATCTCTTCTCCTGTTCTACTGAACACACTCCTCTAACCATTATCACTCCAACCCTGTTGATACTGCGCGTTTCCCCGGACACCCGTTAGAGGACCTTGATGACTATTTAGAGTGAACTGTCCCTTTGGGCAGGGCGAAGCACTGCTAACAACAACAACAACAACAAGGGGAAGGAATCGAAAAAAAAGAAAAGTAAGGGATAACAATGGAACGGGAGAGAAAGGAAATGAAAGGGAAGGAAAGGAAGAGTTAGGAGGGTAAAGGAAAGGGAAGGAAAGCAAAAGAAATGAAAGGAAAATAAAGTATATTATTGGAAAGGGAAGGAAAGGAAAGAAGGGAGCAGAAATGAAAAGTAAGGAAAGTAAAGTTCAAGAAATGAAAGGAAACAAGTTCGGGTGAACCGAACATTTAATACCCAGCGTTAGTTTCCAGAAAAAGGGGGCGGGGTTTTCATCCGATTTCGCCCATTTTAAAAACCAATCTATTCCCACCCTAAACAATAGCGAATTTGGTGGGCGCGGCCACGGCCCTTGCTTATAAAGCATTAACCGCTTACATGAGCCAAAAGTACTCAATCAATCTTTTCAATGGTGATACCATGTCCTATATATAACTTTGGAAAAGAAGGCGTGCCATGCCCATAACTTTTAACGTATTTTGTGAAATTTTTGATATACGGATATATGTGTCCATTAATCAATATTTACATAATTTTAAAACAGTGGGTGGTGGCACGCCCACGGATTTTATTATGTTGTTTGTCCCTATTTGAAGATCAGTTTTCATTGCAGATCTTTATGATACTTTCACAGTGGCTTGTTAATAGTGAAATCATGATATTTTGTTTATTCACTTGTAGGCGGTGCCACGCCCATTTTCCAAAATATTACCAAAAAACCTTTAAACAACACTAAAAACATCATCAAGTGAATGAGTGTACTAAATTTTAGCATTATATCTTTATCAGTTAAACAGATATTGCATATTCCGGTTTCCTAACTCTCGTTTAGAGAACTTTAGTCCAAAAGTGGGCGTGGTCGTTCACCGATTTTTCTTATTTTCTATGGTAGTACTCTACATAAACATAAGATGCCTGGTACCTAGTTTCGTAAATCTATCTCACACCGTTCTGAAGTTATTAGCAGTCGAATTGGAAAATTGCGTGACTCATAAGTGGGCGGTGGCACGCCCACTTTCCAAAATTTTGCAAAAATAATGTAAAGAATATGAAAATTGATGTATGTACCAAATTATATTATTATAGCGGTATCAGATAATTAGATATGGACTTTTCAATATTTCCACCTCCTTTCAATATAACTTTTATGAAAAAGTAGGCGTGGTCGCTAAGCGATTTCGTTTATTTTCTATATCTGAATTTAACACAACAATAGTATGCCCTCTACAAAATTTCGTTGTACTAGCATAAACTGTGCTGAAGTTATTGAGAGTCAAAATTTGAAAATTTCTTCAAATATATGTGGGCGGTGCCACTCCCCTTTTAAAAAAATTTGATAAAATCGGCCTTAGAACATCTAAATCAATACATATTGCAAATTTTATCATTGTAGCTGCTTCTGATATTGAATTAACCCGTTTTATACGTTTTTCGAAATTTTCGATATCGAAAAAGGGGCGTGGTTATGGTCCGATTTTACCCATTTTCAATAGCAATCTATTCTGAACCCAAATAAGTACGCATGCCGAATTTGGTGAAGATATCTCATTATTTGCTCAAGTTGTCGTGTTAACGGACAGACGGACGGACGGACGGACGGACATGGCTCAATCAAATTTTTTTTCGACCCTGATGATATTGATATATGGAAGTCTATATCTATCTCGATTCCTTTATACCTGTACAACCAACCGTTATCCCAACAAAGTTATAATACCCTTGTACTAGTACTAGTACGCTGGGTATAAAAAGGGATGTAATGGAAAGGGAAGAAGGGAAAGGAAACGAAAGGAAAAGAGAGTGAATGAAGAGAATGCTAAGTAAAGGAAAGGAAAGGCAAGGAATGGAAAAGAAAGGAAAGGAAAGAAAAGGGATTTAAACTAAAAGGAAAGGAAAGCGATGGAAAGGAAAGGAGAGAAGAAAAGGAAAGGGTATTTGTTTGAAGCGCTGCCAATGCAGAAATACTGAAATATGCATGAAAGGTGAGGCTGTTTTAGAACGTCACGCCCAAGATTTTAGGCTGTGACACCATCGACATGGATGTCCAGCTCCAGGGTCATGTGTTTATTCCATTTCGTGAACAGTGTCGCCGTGGACTTGGTCGGTGACAAAGTTGGATTGCGTGCGGATTTCGTCTACTAGCTCATTATCGTTCTGGTGGGGAAGGAAGCTTTGATATGTCGAAGATAAACAATAGTGTGGAAAGGATACTACCATGTGGGTCTAGAAAGGCACCGGACGACCATTCAGATAACACTGGATCACAAATTCCAACTTTTTTTCTGCACCAGAGACGCCATAGTGAAATTCCTATGTAAAATCACCTCCTAATTCCGAAAATCAAAGTTATTTTTAATTGAATGGTACCGTTTTTGAGATATTTACAAATTACCGTTATTTCAAACAACAAAAAAGATGGCTCCACTTAATCGTGTATATCTCAAGAACAAATTGAGCTATTCGAAAAAAAAAATTTGAAAGCTTATAAAACTTACTATAATCAGTACATACAACACTTTTTGCTACAATCATTACGGATTTTTAAAATTTTTTTTGTAAAAATAAAAAAAAATTTGTACTTTGCGAGGAAGCATCTCGAAAACTTTTTGTTTTTTGTAGATATTTTTTCCCCCTCTAAGCTCTGTTTTATTACAAAAAAAAAGCTATCAGTGAACAAAATCGGGGTCGGCAAATTATGGTCAACTGTCAAGGCCCTACCTATCAAACCCGCCCAAATACAACGACAAGGTCGGAATTGCATTCGGCGACAGCGTCAAATCGGACCCCAGGAAATGCGCTATCTCATTCTGCCGGAAATTCTTACTGCATCCTCCTACCACAACCGCGCCCATTCACAGATGGGGCAGGAGTTGAATGTCCACGTAGATGGTGTTCCACTACCTATAGTCAACCACCCCAAAATCTTGGAGGTTACATTCGACAATAGCCGCAACAAGAACCTCATTGGCCGGCAGTACTTGGGGCAAAGACAAAGAAAAGTTGCTTGACACATATAAGCCTATTGGCCGACCGGTTATTGACTATGCCAAACCTTCAAGACACCAACTGGAAGAAATTGTAGGTCTGCCAAAAAAAAAACACATTTCCCTTTTCTTTCCTTACCTTTCCTTTGCTCTCCCTTCCTGTCCTTTACTTCCCTTTCTTTTCCATTCCTTGCCTTTCCTTTCCTTTACTTCCTTTTCATTTATTTACCTTTCTCTTCCTTCACTCTCTTTTCCTTTCCTTTCCTGTCCCTTCCTTTCCTTTGCTATTCTTTCCTTTCCTTCCCATTCCATTCCTATGCTTTGTTTACATTTCTTTACATTACTCTCCTTTATTTTCCTTTCCTTTCTTTACCTTTCCGTTCTTATCCCTTATTTTTCTTTCTTTTCGATTCCTTTTCTTTCCTTTACTCTACTTTCCCTTTCCTCTACTTTACTTCCTTTTCCTTTATTTACCTTTCCTTTCCTTCCTTTTCCCTTATTTCCTTTCCTTTCGACCCCTTTGCGGCTCTTTCCGTATATCCTTTATTTTCCTTTCATTTCATTTCATTCCGGTCTAGATATTGCAATAGGCTGAACTCCTATTTATCCAGACTGAACCACACCATACCGAACTTATGCCCTGCATGCGGTATGGTCCCTCATGACACACAACATCGCTTCTCCGGTTCTACTGAACACACTCTTCTAACACCATTATTACTCTGGTGAACTGGCCCTTTGGGCAGGGCGAAGCACTGCTAACAACAAAAACAACAACAACGAGATTTTACCCAAGGAAATGATGTATATATTTGCAAGACATGTGAAGAATACATTAAATATATTTAATTTAACTTTAAAGTATAATAAAAAACTTCAAATCGAGCTGTTCTCGTTTTCGGTGGACTCAGAAATTGGTACGATTTGTTGAAGGGTAATCGTTTACGTGGACTATTGAGTGCTAATACGCTGTATGAGGGGTATCAAAAGACGGGTTTCGGTCCCAGGAGCATGAATATAACTCTGCTGAACTAATATGATACCAAAGTCAGAAGGCCATTTTTGATACGTCCCCCACATTTTTAGACATGTTTTAGTAGTTGTGAACCAAAGTAAAGAAATACCAAAGATTCAAACTCTTGCTAAAAACTGTTTCTAATTTAATTAGGCGATGTTTCACTTGAAGATGTACTACAGGCAAATTTAAACGACCTTGAATGACTAGGAGCTGAATGCAAGTTTAGAAGACAACGAGGATGAAACTGATGTTGGTGGTTGCTCATCTTCTGAAGCGGTAATCGTTTACGTGGGCTACCGAGCGCTAATACACAACCAAAAATGTTGGGATATGTATCAGGAGACGCGCTTTGGTCCCAGGAGCATGAATATAACTCCGCTGAAGAAATATTTTCAGAAGTGTGCGTGATATTTGCAATCAAAGTTCACAATTTTCTGGATATGAAATAATGAAAATATTGATTCAGCGGAGTTATATTCATGCTCCTGGGACCAAAGCGCGTCTCCTCATACATATCCCAACATTTTTGGTTGTGTATTAGCGCTCGGTAGCCCACGTAAACGATTACCGCTTCAGAAGATGAGCAACCACCAACATCAGTTTCATCCTCGTTGTCTTCTAAACTTGCATTCAGCTCCTGGTCATTCAAGGTCGTTTAAATTTGCCTGTAGTACATCTTCAAGTGAAACATCGCCTAATTAAATTAGAAACAGTTTTTAGCAAGAGTTTGAATCTTTGGTATTTCTTTACTTTGGTTCACAACTACTAAAACATGTCTAAAAATGTGGGGGACGTATCAAAAATGGCCTTCTGACTTTGGTATCATATTAGTTCAGCAGAGTTATATTCATGCTCCTGGGACCGAAACCCGTCTTTTGATACCCCTCATACATACATGGTACAAAACAGGGTATTTGTTTTCTTTGGCACTCAACTGCTAATAAATTAGCGTTTTGACCTCGGTATCAATTTTGCGAACTCGAAATAAAATTTTTTTGTTTTAGTGAAAAGTTATTAGCAAAAAACCAAAAAATTACCCACTTCAAATCCTGATTTAGGAGCCCGATCCATGTTTTTTATAGGCAGAACACCTTTCCGCGTAGGCGGCCTTCGGCCGCGCTTCAAAAAAATAACCCTCAGCCGGTCCAACAACGGCTTCGTGATCCCAATTATTTCCGCGCAGAACACACTTTTGCATTTTTTTCTCACAGTGTGATCTGTGATTACAACAACCACATGAAAATGACAGAAAATTGTGAACTTTAAGTGCTAATATCTCTTCACAAAAACAAAAAAATTAAATTTCGAGTTCGCAGAATTGATACCGAGGTCAAAACGCATCTTTTGATACCGCTATCATATTATTAGCAAATTTATTAGTAGTTGAGTGCCAAAGGAAACAAATACCCAAAACAGTATAGGTACCGTAGGCTTAGAGCGTAAGCCTGCTAAATACCATTTTCATTTACAAGAGTTGCTGTGTTTGATAGCCGTAGCCGAAGTGCGCACTTCTTATGCGAAAATGTCATCAAACTAAGCACCTTACGTGTTATTTTTATTTACAAGAGTTGCTGTGTTTGACAGCCGTAGCCGAAGTGCGCACTTCTTATACGAAAATGTCATCAAACTAAGCACCTTACATATTATGTAGGCATAAAGAAGTTACTGAAAAGTATTTTGCAAAGATTCACTAATTTTTTACTGAAAATCGCACAAAGACATAAATCCAAACTAATTAAAAGGAAGTAAAATACCTTGGCGGTTTGTTTGCGATATTTTTTGGATAGTAGAAAATAATATTATTCTGGGAGAAGCTCCAAAACCACTTGCGTTGGTCAAACCAAAGTAAAAAAGATACTTTGTGTTTCAATTTATGGTAAAACTTTCCATCCAACGATAAGTGTAAATACACGAAAATTGTGAACTTTAAGTGCTAATATCTCTTCACAAAAACAAAAAAATTAAATTTCCAGTTCGCAGAATTGTTACCGAGGTCAAAACGCATCTTTTGATACCCCTATCATATTATTAGCTAATTTATTAGTAGTTGAGTGCCAAAGGAAACAAATACCCAAAACAGTATAGGTACCGTAGGCTTAGAGCGTAAGCCTGCTAAATACCATTTTCATTTACAAGAGTTGCTGTGTTTGATAGCCGTAGCCGAAGTGCGCACTTCTTATGCGAAAATGTCATCAAACTAAGCACCTTACGTGTTATTTTTATTTACAAGAGTTGCTGTGTTTGACAACCGTAGCCGAAGTGCGCACTTCTTATACGAAAATGTCATCAAACTAAGCACCTTACATATTATGTAGGCATAAAGAAGTTACTGAAAAGTATTTTGCAAAGATTCACTAATTTTTTACTGAAAATCGCACAAAGACATAAATCCAAACTAATTAAAAGGAATTAAAATACCTTGGCGGTTTGTTTGCGATATTTTTTGGATAGTAGAAAACAATATTATTCTGGGAGAAGCTCCAAAACCACTTGCGTTGGTCAAACCAAAGTAAAAAAGATACTTTGTGTTTCAATTTATGGTAAAACTTTCCATCCAACGATAAGGTATCAATAGACGCGTCTTCACCTCAATAACAATAATCTGGAGGGGAAAATCCGATATTTTTAGAATTTTGCGCAATATTTGCAGTTAAAGTTCACATCTTTTTCTGTCATTTTCATGTGGTTATTGTAATCACAAATTACCCTATGAGAAAAGTGGCACGCGGAAGGATATCACCGTGGCGGTATCCCGCAGGATTTTTCGGGAATATTATTGGATATTCTCCTATTCTGTCCAGAGAAGAATCTGAATTGGTGTCAACCATCCAAATCGGTGGAGGCGTTCTTGAGTTATGAGCGTTTGAACGTTCTTTTATATATATATATATCCCATACAAACGATCGTTCAGATACGAGGATTTTTATATGAACTTACTTTTTCCTGAAATAAAAATTATCAACACCATAAAACAGTCGAAGACAGACCGTCCTTACTTGTTTTCCTTTGCCAGAAGGAACGGTGGGCACTTTGATGACAGTCACGGAACAGCAACAGGTGAAGTGTCATCAAACTATTCACTTTAAGCTAAAGTGCTTTGTTTGATAACCGTCACCAAACACGTCACCTTAGGTAAGATGGGTAGTTTAATAACCGTCACCAAACAACTCAGTTTATCCTTCGATTTTACTTTTGATGACTGTCACCAAACTAAGCACTTTACATAAAGAGCTAATGGTGACGGTCACCGAAGTATCCAGAAGTAGCCGAAGTGCGCACTTCTTATCTCAAAAGGTCATCAAACTAAGCACCCTACAAACATATATATATATATACTGATAGGTGCTGCGAATTGTATTGTTTTCAACGACATCAAAACTGTGTTGATATAATAAACAGAAACAAAGTTATGGGGCAAAACAAGCCTTAACCTAGTAAAAAGGTGTTCTTGGCCCCTATCTGGGAAACTGTACCTAGCATTAAAAAGTAAGTACATATACAGTTTTTATCAGGATACCGAATATACTTGAAATCAGTTTTACATTTAGCTGCACCAAAACTACTGTTGATCTGTGTAATAAAATAAATAACGAAAAACTATTTTTTCCCACACTAAAAATTTACTAAAATAGAATATATAAGGTAGATTTGTCTTTGAAAACAGAATTAATAGGAGATTGTTTTGAAATAACTTTACATAGGCTCTGGTTAACAAATTATTCGAGAAAACCGTGATCAGAAATGAAAAAATTTAGAAAAAAATTTTTCACATTATTTTTGCATTTCTCTGACATTTATCAAGATATATTAACAACTTGTATACTGATAGAGGCGGCCATACATGGCTTAACCTATTAAAAAGTGGTTCTTGATACTATCTGGAAACTGTAAGTAGCAATAAAAAAGTATGTATAAAGTTTTTACCAGGGTGCCGAATATACTTGAAAGCAGTTTTACTTTTAGCTGCACTAAAATCACTGTTGACCAGTGGATTGATTATAACAATAACATTAATGTAGGATGTGAATTCATTTATTTATTAAATAAAGTACATTGATGGTTACATTAATAAAGTTAATTAAACATTTGATGGTTAAATTTTTAAAGTTGATAAAATATTGGTATTGGCGTGTTACTTCGTTGAAACTCCTACGTCGACTAACTTGTCGTGCTTTTGGTTTTTTCTCGCTCGTTTTAGTTTTGATTCGAAAGTCAGGGTTGTAGTTGTACGTCTGTGTTTTAGTCGCTATCAGAGTTGTGTGCCACTATCCGAGTTGTGTGTCACCATAAGTACGGCCACTTCTGGTACGTGCCCTATCCGCTCCTACAATCGGCCGTCCTGACATTCGTTCGTCCCCGAACGAAGCCGACCATTTTTTCATAAATTCCGCTACCGTCGTCGTCCGGTTTGGCCCTTCGTGTTCTCCTACCTTTTCGTCATCATACCGACCGTGATTTAATTTGCGTACAACTTTATAAGGACCTAGGAATTTTTTCTTAATCTTCAGAGCGGGACCATACTGCTTTATAGCTACTAGCTCGTTAACTTCATACGTTTGTTCGGCTTTTCGTTTTGCATTAAAATTTTTCCGATGCTCTTCTTGAATTGCCTATATACTACCTCTTGAACTCATTTAAATCTATATCTTTTGCTAAACGCATATTAAGCCCTGTCAACAGTTTAAAAGGGGATACTTTCGTGCTACGACTGGCATATTTGTTTATAAACTGCAGTACATTCGCGACGTGTTTATACCATTGGTCGGGATTGTTCAAAGAAAGTTTCGTCAACATTGGAATTACGGTTCGGTGGACCTGCTCCACTTGACCGTTACCCCTCGGAACTCCCGTCGCTATATAGAGTTGCTGTATACCTTGCTCACTACAGTAATCTTTAAAAACTTGTGACATAAACGCGGCACCTCTGTCAGTTACAATTCGTTTTGGGTTTCCAAAAACGGCGGCAAGTTTGCCCAACCTATCAACTACTGCTGATGCTCCCGTATCTTTTGTTGGGTATAACCAAACAAACTTGGAGAATGCATCTACGACTGCCAAAATATGGTTATAACACTTTGTTGTAACTGTCAGAGGTCCTAAATGGTCTAAATGGTACGTGCATAACGGTTGATCATCTTTGGGAATCGGTGTGAGAAGCCCCTCTTTCTTGCCCATTTTTGTATTTGCCACAATGCACTCTACGCAACTGGTTACAACCTTGGCTACTTTTTGACTAAGCTGTGGAATATAGTATGACTTTTATATTAACTCCTGCGTTTTACGCGCAGCATAATGACCCTGCCTATGCACGGTTTTACTATATCCTCTTCCGTTAGACAAGGCACAACCACAAGCTCTTTGGAAGGATCTTTGCATAAAATGCCATGGGATATATACAAATAGTCATAGGGTCCCTTTTCCAAAATGGTCCTGACAGCTTTTATCCAGTCATCGTTCAACTGAGATTGCAACAACCGATGCCTTAAGGTATCTTCCATCTGCAGGCAATGCATCCTGCTTAAGGCATCTACATGCCTCATCTGAGTTCCAGATCTGTGTATAATTTGATAGTCAAATTCTTGTAAGAAAATCGCCCATCTTGCAATACGAGGCGGCACATCTTCTTTGCGCATCGTAAGAGCAAAAGCGTTACAGTCAGTAACGATCGTGACCTTAACACCTTTCAAACAAATTCGCCACTTTTTAAGAGCAGCGATGACTGCCAAAACCTCCAACTCATATGAACTGTAGTACTCTTCTGCCTGACTTGTTTTCCTACTTAAAAACTGCACGGGATGAAAATTTTGGTCTTCACTACATTTTTGCCTGAAGATCGCCCCATAACCAAATTTCGATGCATCCGTGTGGATCTCAGTCGCTGCGTTGCGATTGTATAACCGAAGAACCGGCGAAGTTGTTCAACCGCTTTTTAACTTTTTGAAGGAATCTACTTGCTCTTCTCCCATTTTAAAAATACTATCTTTCTTCAACAAGTCAGATAAAGGTTTTGCTAAAATTGCATACTTGTTTATAAACCGCCTAAAGTATGACGTTAGCCCAAGAAAACGTTCGATGGTTTTTTTATCCCTCGGTATTGGATAGGAATCAATCGCTTGAATTTTTTCTTCAGACGGCCTAATTGTACCTGCCTCAATGATGTAACCCAAAAAGTTAACCCTTTTCTCTAAAAATTGGCATTTCTTCCATTTGATACGAACACCGTACCGCGACCCTACTTCCAAAACCCGTTTTAATTTAAGCAAACCCTCATCAACATCTTGCGATGGAATGATGATGTCATCCATATAGATCGCAATAGTCCCATCTTGTATGAGTTCTCTGAAGACAAAGCTTACAAACCTACAGAAAACCGCCGGAGAATTGATGAGAAAAGATGTGTACTTCCTTGAATCTTTGGCTACTGGAACATGGAAGAACCCATCTTCCAAGTCCAGTGTTGTGAAAACCTTACCTCATTGCAACCTGTCCAGCACGTCATCAATGCGCGCCATGGGAAAATTATCTCTGATAATTTTCTTGTTTAACAATCGGTAGTCACAACACAACCTTTTCGACCCGTCTTTTTTGCCTACTATTACGATGGGTGATGCATAGTTTGAAAAGCTTGGCTGGATAATATCTGCTTTCAACCATTTTTCAACTTGTTGGCTCACAAACTTTTTATCATCCAAGGCTAATCGCCGTGGACGCTGAAATACAGGTACTTCGTCACTCAAAAGTATCTTCATTTCAGTTTGACACTTTTCGATACGCTGAGGTTTGTAACTTTGTATCAACTCTTGAGCAACTGTGTTTTCGCTGCAGACTCCTGCAGTCATACATAGCTCCTCAAACTCTTCTAATAACTCCATCTTCTTCCCCTGACTACCCACTTCTGATCCTGATAACCTCTTCTCGAATTTCGTACCCTCTGGTTTTACACTGATGTTCACTTTATCGGGTACCGATGTGCCAATAAATACTGAATACGGGATCGCGTTTTCACTAAAGCATCCGTTTCCAAACCTCCTACCTTCACAATTTTTACTGGCAAATGTATTTTTTCTTTTTCAACCTTTACAACATTAATTTTGTCAGACTCTTTTTTAACTTTCACACTTTCGTTACCCTTGCACTCAAAAGACTTGTGTCCAATGCCATTGCACTTAAAGCATTTGGTTTGTTGACTGGTGAAGTCACGAATGAGATGTGTACTACTTCCACATCTAAAACATGGTCTTGACACCTTTTGAGTACTAGGAGTACTTGCTGAACTCTGGGCTGCCTTAGAGATTTGACTGGTTGTTTTGAAATGAATTTTCTCATAAATTTTAATTTTATCTTCAAGTTCACCAACGGTTTTTGCCTCGTACAAAACCGCTTTGTTTATCCTAGTGTCTACTATTCCCTCTATAAAATATGATATCAAACTTTCAGTGTCAATATTTATTGGTTTACCTATTTCTTTAAGTACATACAAATACTCACTAAACGTTTCGCTTGCTTTCTTTTTACGGTTTCTTAATTTGCTATGTACTTCAGATGAAGAAATTTTTTTCCCAAATTCTTCGATAAGTGCATCTTTTAATAACTCCCAACTGACTAAACCTCGCTGACTTCTAATGAATAATTTTGCTGCCCCTCTTAGCAACTGCTTTCCATATATGAATTTTTGCACACTATTCCACCCTACTAATACGGCATTCTCTTCAAATTCATTTATCCATAGCTGTACATCAACGTTATCATCACCATTGAATTGTGTTAGACTTTCCTGTATGTCTCTAAAGGTAAAGAATGGTCTACCAGCCGGTGCGGCGGCGACAACGGAATTTAAGTCGTCTGGCGCGTCTTCATAAGAGCTACCCCTTTCGTCATTATCATCGTCGTTACTTGTCTCGTGTACATAATGTGCTAGCTATAGTGGTAACCAGAATGAAAACGGCAAACGACAAGCGGCATCTGTCAAATTATTTTTACACGTGTTCTTATGCACCTGCCCCTGCTCTCATTATAATCACGTCGCGAATGCTTGACGGCAAATATCGTCAAGCTTCAGTTTTTCGTCGTTGTCGTTCGCCGACATCGTGTTCATTGTGGACGGGCCTAATCTTTACTGTAGCACCGCTTTACTTCCCGCAGTAGATTGGTCAAGTTCACGCAGTGCTTGCTGCAACTCTTTTAAATTAAACGTCAGAATTTTCTGTCTGTCCATTTTTCAGTCTACGCCTTTTAAGAATTTTGGAAAGGGAAAAATATTCAAATAATAAAACAAAGATAAATTAAACAAACTACTTTAAATGAAATACATAAAATATGTAAATTCTTTTCCTCGCTTTGTTGTGATATTGATTTCCACTTATCTGTTGTCTGTCTTTTCCTTTAACTTCAATTTTTCGTATCGCTTTGTTTACTTCTACTTCGATTTGCCTTCGCTTATATGTGTTTTGTTGTTGGTTTCTCTTATTTAATGTCTATTCTTTACTTTGTGCCTTTGATGTCTCAAATTTATTTCTTTACCTTGACTTTGCCTTTCTATTTTCTCGTTACTTGTACTGCCACGTTTTGCTTTTTATTCTGATGTCTTCTCCTATTGACTTTGTTTTGATTTTGATTTCTTTACTTCATTTGATGCTGATTTATTTACTTCATTTGATGCTGCACAACTTCGCATCGTTTTGTTTTCTCTCTTTTCTGTTGCTACGTTTTCTCTGCTCTGCTTTGTTTCTTATGGTTTCTGCTACTGACTTCGTTTTACTTCTTTTGATGCTGCACAACTTTACATCGTTTTATTTTCTCTCCACTTGTGCTTCTTCGTTTTCTCTGCTCTGCTTTCTTTGATGTCTTCTACTATTCCGCTTAACAACTTTTGCCTTCTCTTTTACTCGCTGTCGTTATGTTTGCTCTGCCTCGGTGCCCCTATCCACGAGCGTTTGATGACGCTTGCTTAACTTCGCAAATTTTATGCTGCGAACGACTGTACAGCGTTTGACGACGCTTTTATGTCTTTCACCAGCTTTATCAGCGTTGAAAATTAGATAGTGCTTGGAGACGCTTCTCTTCTTATTATTTCCTTGACGTACGTATAAAGTCTGCACAAATAATTTACTGCGTTTGATGACGCTTGTGTAAATTTTGCGCTTAAAAACGTTCACGACTTCAACTTTTCAGCGTTTGGCGAAGCTCACACTTAGCACAATACACATTTTATACCACCATCCCGGTTGAGCCCCCAATTTGTAGGATGTGAATTCATTTATTTATTAAATAAAGTACATTGATGGTTACATTAATAAAGTTAATTAAACATTTGATGGTTAAATTTTTAAAGTTGATAAAATATTGGTATTGGCGTGTGACTTCGTTGAGACTCGTTCGTCGACTAACCTGCCGTGCTTTTGGTTTTTTCTCGTTCGTTTTAGTTTTGATTCGAAAGTCAGGATTGTAGTTGTAAGTCTGTGTTTTAATCGCTATCAGAGTTGTGTGTCACCACGTACTTCTGGTACGTGCCCTATCCGCTCCTATATTAATTAAGGTAAGTGGCTATAATTCCGTGGTAGTACCTTATTCCGTGGTATTTCGATTTTTTATGCCAAATAAGGAATTAGAAGAAATTTTAGTTAAATTAAAAATGCAATTATAAAGATCTATCTTTAAGAGATACAAATCGATATACGTTTTTGTTTTCTAGGCTATATTTATTTTATATGACACGATCAAAAGTAGTTAGTCTAGAGAAAAAGTGTTTTGTATGACGGTGTCTTAAGCAAAATGTTAAGGAGACCAATGAAAATTCTTAAGGCTGTAAAATTTTAACCGTATACTTTTGTTTCATGATTATTACATTTAGGTGCTCAATGAACATTTATTAACTATTTTTTATAACCACCATATACATTGAAATAGTTTTTTTTACTTTTAATTCATTATTTCTGATCCACGGAATTAGGTACACATTTCGTTTTTCAATGTACGTAATTCCGTGGGTACCACGGAATTAGGGTAATTTAACACTTTTTTTTTCTTTATTATAGTAAACTTTTTATAAGAAACCCTTGTAGTGTACTCATACAAACAGACATGCATGTAAGTCGTGGCTGTTGCACGCTATGTATGTGTGACAAGCTCTTTTCACCAAATACCTTTGCAAAACGACTCGAGACCACCCACAGCATTTTCGACTCAAGATGGTCACTACCAATTCAAACGTCTACCATTCGGATTAAAAATATCCTCAAATAAGGTAAGTGGCTATAATTCCGTGGTACTAAGGATTTTTCTGACTTTGTACTCCTCCCACGTTGAAACAAAAAAGTTAAACCTGAAAAATCGAATTGTTCCTATTTAATTGATTAATTTTGTTTAATTTCCAATTGCCAAAATTCGAAAATACCTAATAATATTTTTATAATAATTAAAATTAATGACTAACTCAGATGTCCCTAATTCCGTAGCAAAAAATTTCATGATGTACATAACTCCGTGGGAAATTGTCCCTAATTCCGTGGTATGAAGCAAGCCACATATTCCATTGCTAAGAATGTAAGATAAACTTAATTATTGCATTCAAAAACAATTTGTTATCAAGCAACAAAATAGGTTTTAAAGTTTTTATATTTATTTATTAAAATTTATACTTTTTCGCTTCTTTTAAAAGGTTTTTTTTTGTTTTTTTAAAATGCATATGCTTTGAGCTCTAAAACAAACTAAAAATTTAATTCAGTTATACTTTTTTGTTTGTATAAATAAATAACATATAAATTAAAAATTTTAATTCAATATCATTTTTTTTTTTATTAGAAGTTCTTGAGAACTTTAACAATTTATAAATAAAATTGCTTTCAGTAAAAATAAAGCCAAAAACTTTCATTTTATAGTTTTTAGTTTTATACTTTTTTTTATAATTTTTATTTTATTTTTTTTTTGTTTTTTTAGTGTTTTTTACTAAAATAAGTTCTTAAGAACTTTAAGAACCTATACAGAAAATAGAAATTTAAATGAAAATTAAAAAAAATTGAAGTTTAAAAATTTCATTCAGTATTTTTTTTCTTTGTTTTTATATATTTTGTTTGTTTTTTTTTCATTTTTGTTTCCTTCGTGTTTTTTTAATTTTTTTTCTGTGTGTTTTTTGTTTCTGTAACAAAACATGTATATAAAAAAACAAAACAACATATGTATAAAAAAAATAAATAAAACTGTATTCAATAATGAAGTAAAAAAATTGCATTCAATGTTTTTTTGCTGTTTTCTTTTTTGTTCTTTTGGTTTTTTTTTTTAATTTTTTTTATTTTTTTTTATTTTTTTTATTTTTTTTTTATTTTTCGTCTAGCTACTGCAACGTAAATGCGTAGCATACCACGGAATAAGGAACATTGTACAATTTAGTGGTACATAAATCCGTGGTAGCGATTTAAAGGGCAAATCAATCATTTTATTATTATTTCTATTTTTTATTACAAATATGCATTCAAAATAACGGTAGGGAACTTAAAAGCTTCATCATATTTTTAGTCTTTATTAGAAAATATCGAATTAATAAAAATTCAATAATGTCAACATTTCGTTAAAATATTGTGTGCCACAGATTTTTCCAGGTCATATATTCACGAACAGGTGAATAAAATTATACCACGGAATTACGTCAAGATCTTCTTTGGGGCTTTATTTAATGATTAAACGACTTTTTGGGGTAGGGTTTCTTATAAAAAGTTTACTATAATAAAGAAAAAAAAAGTGTTAAATTACCCTAATTCCGTGGTACCCACGGAATTACGTACATTGAAAAACGAAATGTGTACCTAATTCCGTGGATCAGAAATAATGAATTAAAAGTAAAAAAAAACTATTTCAATGTATATGGTGGTTATAAAAAATAGTTAATAAATGTTCATTGAGCAACTAAATGTAATAATTATGAAACAAAAGTATACGGTTAAAATTTTACAGCCTTAAGAATTTTCATTGGACTCCTTAACATTTTGCTTAAGACACCGTCATACAAAATACTTTTTCTCTAGACTAACAACTTTTGATCGTGTCATATAAAATAAATATAGCCTAGAAAACAAAAAAGTATATCGATTTGTATCTCTTAAAGATAGATCTTTATAATTGCATTTTTAATTTAACTAAAATTTCTTCTAATTCCTTATTTGGCATAAAAAATCGAAATACCACGGAATAAGGTACTACCACGGAATTATAGCCACTTACCTTAGTTTCCAAAGAATGCTAACGATTGCACTAAGCGGTTTAAAATCCGAAGCATTCCTCTACGTAGACGACATCATCGTTTTCGGATGCTCCTTGAAGCACCATAACAGAAACCTCATAAGAGTTTTCGATAGGTTAAAATATTACAACCTCAAACTTAATGCAAGCAAATGTCAATTTCTTAAATCAGAAGTGATTTATTTAGGACATTTAATAACAGATAAAGGCGTAAAAACAGACCCAGCCAAATGCGAGGTAGTACGCAACTATCCCAAACCGACAAATCCAGACGAGACAAGACGATTCATAGCTTTCTGCAATTACTACAGGCGTTTTATACCAGATTTCGCAAAAATAGTAAAATGCCTCAACTCACTATTACAGAAAGGAAAACCTTTTATTTGGTCAGAAGAATGCGAAAAAGCATTCAACAACTTAAAAGACAAACTAATTAACCCGCCCATTTTACAGTATCCAGACTTTGACAAACCTTTTATACTAACAACAGATGCTTCTGATTTTGCATTAGGAGCCATACTATCACAAGGAGAAATTGGGCACGATTTACCAATTTCCTATGCAAGCAAATCTCTACAAAAACATGATATCAACAAGCCAATTATCGAAAAAGAACTGTTGGCAATTCATTGGGGAATAAACTATTTTAGAACATACCGGTATGGTAGAAAATTTATTGTTGTAACTGACCATAGACCCCTAGTATCACTATTCTCACATAGAAATCCGTCATCGAAAATGACGAGAATTAGAATAGATCTATCAGAATATGATTTTGAAATTGTATACAAACAAGGTAAAATTAACACAAATGCTGACGCACTATCACGAATTAAGTTAGATAGTGACGTACTTAAATCAATGATTCCCACTAGTAAAATTGAAAAAGAAGAAACATTCCGTAAACACATTGAAATCCTTTTTACTGAATTAGAAGCCATAAGGAGCATTTCCAATGCACATTTTGAAAAGCTCACCAAAGAGCACAAAGGAATTGTATTGGACATATTCTGGCACAAAAGAGACAAAATATTAAAAATTACATCAAAATACGAATATGAGATAGAAATCACTCATAAAATTTAACAAAATATCGAACTTCCAGCAGAAATTTTTAACCACAGCCCAGATATTCATATAGTCACAATGTCACAATTTAATCTACAATTAGCTTCGAAATCAATTCCCAACTTTTCAGGAAATTACAAAGAGTTAGATGCATTTCTGAAAATTATTGAAATCATCTACAATGACTTGGAAAACACTGTAAAACCGGCATTGGTTGATTTTGTAATTTACGTAAAGCTAAGTCAGACGGTGAAGACAAATATCACCGCAATATCAATCCCAAAAACCTTTCAAGAGTTGAGTACATCCCTTAAAAATAAATACAAAAGTACAACTACAATACCCCCAAATTCTTACGGTCTTTAAAAATGGGCTAAACGAAAGCTCAAAACAGACGGTATTTGCAGCACTACCTAAAACTTTTGACAGCGCTGTTAACCTGGCTCTAGAGCTAGAGCAAGGAACACAAAACAGCAGCCGAAATGTAATGTTCTTCAGAAATGAAAGACACAACTGGAACAACAATTACCAGAATACGTATAGGCAGCAAAACAATGGAAATAGAAACCATTATCAGCCTAGGTATTCCAGTAATAACAATGCTAAACAACAGAATTTTCCAAGGAATTTGCCCAACCAAACACAGAACGGCAATTCCAATAGGTATGTGAATACTCCCAGACCCAACTCGCACAACAATTTCCCAAGGCAGGGAAATAATAACCAACAAAGGCGAGAATACAACAACTACCAAAGACAGGGAAACTCCAATTACAATAGTCGCCGAATGAACGTCGTCCAATTCCAGGGAAACGTGGACGACCCGGAGGACTACGATGGCAATCTTCCGGGGGACAGGGACATGTAGATAAAAATAAGTCCAGAAATATTTTTGTCATCACAGAAAATCTAACAAATTACCTAACACTAAATAACTCTGAATTTAACAAGCCGATGTCCTTCCTGATTGACACAGGAGCAGACATTTCAATTTGCAAAAACCCATTTCACGATGAATTCGACATCGATACTGAAGCTAGATGTAAACTTACGGGCATAACAAAAGAAGAAATTTACTCGATTGGTACGTCTAAGCTAAATTTCTTAATAGACAATAATAAAACATGTATACATTTCCAATTAGTAAACGAGAATTTCCCAATAGCAACTATTGTACACTACACCCTACTCCAAAAAGTCGTTTAATCATTAAATAAAGCCCCAAAGAAGATATTTACGTAATTCCGTGGTATAATTTTATTCACCTGTTCGTGAATATATGACCTGGAAAAATCTGTGGCACACAATATTTTAACGAAATGTTGACATTATTGAATTTTTATTAATTCTATATTTTCTAATAAAGACTAAAAATATGATGAAGCTTTTAAGTTCCCTACCGTTATTTTGAATGCATATTTGTAATAAAAAATAGCAATAATAATAAAATTATTGATTTGCCCTTTAAATCGCTACCACGGATTTATGTACCACTAAATTGTACAATGTCCCTTATTCCGTGGTACGATACGCATTTACGTTGCAGTAGCTAGACGAAAAATAAAAAAAATAAAAAAAAAAATTAAAAAAAAATAAAAAAAAAAAAAACAAAAAAAAGTAAAGGAACAAAAAAGAAAACAAAGCAAAAAAACATTGAATGCAATTTTTTTACTTCATTATTGAATACAGTTTTATTTATTTTTTTATACATATGTTGTTTTGTTTTTTTATATATGTACCTATTGAAAGTAGAAAGAAAACACAATTCTAATTAGAAGTTGACAGTGTAGATAAAGCAGTTGCAAATATAATTGGAATTCATGCATCTATGTGTATTTATTTGGCGTGAATGTTTTGAAAGTAAAAACCTTGGTTACTATGCACATATGTGCAGATGTAATGCGAAATTGAAGCTGTAAGAATTTTACGGGAGTAGATGCGCCAATAAATAATCACATACACATATAAGCATACCAATTAGAAATATAAACTAAAAACAAACATCTGTGAAATGAAATTTCTGATTAGAATGTGTTTTTAAAAGATGTCTATGCTTTAATTAATATTCAAATTGATTAATTTGGTTTTATAAAACACGAATTAAAGCGTATACGATTTCAGGTGTAATTAAATTACCTACGTATGTTTATTTGCGTGTAATTTGTCTAGAATTTAAATACGATTTAAAGTGTATAAGATTTCAGGTGTAATTAAATTACCTACGTATGTTTATTTATATGTAATTTGTCGACCATTTAAATTTTATTCACAACGTACAATTGCTTATATATCGTTTTATATGTTTGAAAATACTGTCGATGATAACAGAGCGAAATTACTTTGATTTTTATTTACGTTAAAACAAAACCACTATAATTATACGCCCGCAAGATATATTTAAAAAAAAAAGGGTTGCATTCAGATTTAAGGCCCAATAATAATATATTCGATACTTTTATATTATAAGTAAAACAAAATGAGCACAGGTGCCATAGACGCGGACGCAGTCCTAAAAATGACGGTAGTAACGCTAAAAGAAAAATTAAGGGAGCTAGGGTTAGGAGTGGTAGGACGCAAACATGAACTTAGGGAAAGACTACTCCAACATTTAGGCCTGATTGATGATGGTGACGACGAAGATGAAGACGGTGATTCCCAGCCGAATCAATCCGTAATTGAAGTTCCATTTAGACCATCACCTGCGCCGGCAAGTACCGCGCACTTCACATTTAAAGATATTCAGGAAAGTCTGTCAACTTTTGATGGTTCCGACACATCCGACATAAAGAAATGGATCGAGCAAATAGAAGAGAATGCCGAAATCGTGAACTGGAACGAGGTTCACAAATTTATATACGCAAAACAATTGTTACGTGGTGCTGCTAAACTTTTCATAAGCAGTCAAACTGGGTTACGGGATTGGAGTTCCTTAAAATTATCTCTCAGCAAAGAGTTTGGTAATAAGCTGTCCGCAGCTGATGTTCACAAAATATTAGGGAAAAGACACAAGAAGCAGGGCGAATCATATCGCGAGTATCTGTATGCGTTAATGGAGATAGGTAAATCGGTTCGATTGGATGAAGAAAGTTTATTGGAATATTTTATTGATGGTATTCCTGGTTCTAAATTCAGTAAAGCCGTACTTTATCAGGCAAAAACCATAAGCGAGCTGAAAGAGCAAATAGTCATTTTCGAAAAGATTAAGCAGGAATCACGAGTAGATAGTTTTAAGAAGGTTGAACCATTTAACAGGCCCAAACAAGAAAACGCAAATTCTTCTTTGCCAGCAAAAATCGAAAAGAGGTGTTATAGATGTGGCGAATTCTCGCATTTAGCGAAAGATTGTAAACAAAGAGAATTTAAATATTTTAAATGCCAACAAATGGGGCATAGGTCTTTCGAATGCAAAACACAACCGGGTACAGGTACAAAGCGTGAACATCAACAGGGTACGGGCACAAAGCGTGAACAGAGTCACGTTAATTCAATTGGCGAAGCACCCAAAACTAACTTAAAACTCAAAAAGATAAAAGTTTGCAACATTGACGTATGTGCTCTAATCGATACGGGCTGTAGTTTATGTCTAATGAGATGCGACATATTTAACAAGTTGGATAAATCTATTCAACTGACTCCAGAAAGACGGCAACTGTTTGGCATTGGCGCATCCAGAATATCGACTAGGGGTAGTTTGGAAATGGAGGTACTAATAGATAAAAGGCCAGTAAACTTGAAGTTTCACGTAGTAGAAGAGGGTGACATAAGCTATGAAATTATTCTTGGCACTTCCATTCTTAAACATTTTGACATGCTGGTTCGAGACGATAATATTGAATTTAAAGAAAGAGTTGTGGTGTCGAGTAACGTCGATAGCGAGGATGTTGCAAAAGCTGTACCAAAAGACGACGATCCGATGGCAAATATTTTTTCAAACTCATGTTTTAATATAAGTAGGGAGGAACCGGATTATGATTTAACTCACCTTAATAAGGTATTGGCTAGTGAGGTAAGGCAGATTATAGAAGAGTACAAGCCAAAGAAAGAGAATAGCCCTCCAGTGGACATGAAAATCATTCTTACTGACGAAGTCCCTGTCTATCAACCACCGCGAAGGGTGTCATACGAGGAACAAAAAATTATAGACAAACAAGTCGAACAGTGGCTGGATGAAGGCATAATACGCCCAAGCTGTTCGAGCTATGCCTCGCCTGTGGTACTCGTGTCGAAAAAGAATGGCACAAAACGACTCTGTTGCGACTATCGTAAGTTGAATTCAAAAATCATACGCGATAACTTCCCTATGACCTTAATCGATGACGCACTAGAGAGGCTTAGCGAAGCGAATGTATACACCACTTTAGATTTAGCCAATGGTTTTTTCCACGTACCGGTGGATGAAAGTTTCCGCAAATATACAGCGTTTGTAACTCATAGTGGCCAGTATGAATTTCAGTATGTGCCTTTTGGTATCTGTAATTCACCAGCAGTATTTTGTCGGTACATCCATGCAATTTTGAATGATTATATTAGGGATGGGACAGTGGTTGCCTATATGGATGACCTGGTGATTCCGGCTAAGACGGAGAAAGAAGGTATAGGGAAATTAAGAAAGGTATTAAAGCTAGCGAGCGACAAGGGCTTGAGGGTTAATTGGGAAAAATGCCAATTCCTCAAAAAAAGGATACAATTCCTTGGGTATATAATCGAGAACAGTACGATTAAACCTAGTACCGATAAAACCAAAGCTATAGATAATTTTCCTTTACCACAGACGAAAAAATCACTACAAAGATTTTTAGGCTTATGGTCTTACTTCCGCCGTTTCATCAAAAACTATGCCTTGATCGCGAGACCTTTGTCAGACATGCTGAAGAAAACCGAAGAGTTTAGAGTGGGCGATAAAGCCTTAGAATCTTTTAAACAGTTGAAGATGGCCCTGATCCAAGCACCTGTCCTGACGATGTTTAATCCTAAGGCAAAGACCGAAATCCACACCGATGCTTCTATGTATGGGTATGGAGCCATTCTTCTCAAAAAGAACTCCGAAGACCAGCAACTACATCCGGTGCAGTTCATGAGCCGCAAGACGTCGCCCGCCGAACAAAAGTATCACTCCTACGAATTGGAGGTACTCGCCATAGTCCAAGCGCTTCAAATGTGGCGCGTATATGTGTTGGGGTCAAGATTTAAGCTAATCACCGACTGCAACGCTTTCACAATGACGTTGCAGAAAAAGGACGTACCGTTGCGAGTGGCACGATGGGCTATGCACCTCCAAGAATTTGACTACGTGATCGAACACCGACGAGGAGCGCAAATGAGGCATGTAGATGCGCTCAGTAGAGTGCAGTGTATGATTATAGAAGAATCGTTGCGACATCGACTTAGAGAGGCACAGTTACGTAAGATTTTGGAGACGAACAGCTACGAAGATTTTTACGTGTATAATGACATCCTGTACAAAGACTCAGCTCGACAGCTAATTGTGGTACCTATGCCGATGGAGAGAGAGGTAATAGAGATGGCACATCGTCAAGGACACTTCTCTGTGAAGAAAACAAAAGATTGTATTGAGAAGGATTTCTATATATCCCGAATAGAGGCAAAAGTCGCAGAAATTGTTAACTGTTGTATAGCTTGTATAGTAGTGAATGCCAAAGCGGGCAAAAAGGATGGGTTTTTGGTACCCATAGATAAGGCAGATAAACCTTTGTTGACTTTCCATATAGACCACGTTGGTCCACTCGCGGCTACTCGGAAACAATACAATTACATCCTCGTTGTTGTTGATGCATTTTCGAAGTTTGTGTGGCTCTATCCCACAAAGGACACGGGTACTGATGCAGTGATCGACCGATTGACGAAGCAGGAAGCCACGTTTGGAAATCCCAGAAGAATCGTCACTGATAGGGGTTCCGCCTTTACATCACATGCATTTGAGGATTATTGTAAGAAAAACCACATACAACATTTACTGATCACAACTGGAGTACCGAGAGGAGACGGACAGGTGGAAAGGATGCACAAAATCGTTATACCCATGTTAGCAAAGCTGTCGCAGGATAACCCCGATCATTGGTACAAGCACATTGGAAGAGTTCAGAAGTACATAAACAACTCTGGCCCGAGAAGCACAAAAGTAGCACCGTTTAAACTATTGACAGGATGTGACATGAGGTTGTTAGAATCGCCAGCGTTGGATGAAATCGTTGAAAACGAAGCAATTGAGTCGGTCGAAACCGATCGCAATGAAGTTCGAAGATTGGCCAAGCAGGGAATTTCAGCAATTCAAGAAGAAAACCGTCGGAATTATAATCGCAAACGCAAGGAGAATGTAAAGTATGAAGTCAATGACGTAGTGGCTGTAAAGCGCACCCAATTTGGTACGAATTTAAAATTGAAACAGAAATATTTTGGACCGTATAAAATCGTCGAAAAGCTGCCTCACGGCCGTTACAGAGTGGAAAAGCTAGACGAAGTGGAGGGACCTAATTCTACCTCCACAGTGGCAGAATATCTCAAGCCTTGGCGTCCAGAATTCGGGTCGAATCCTAAGTCAGGAGGGCCGAATGTGGGAGTGACAGACGGACGTAGGACAAGAAGTGGACGTAGCTTTGACATAGTGACAACTACGTAAGGGATGCAACTCTGCAACGATAAGAGACGGACAAGATAATTGGAGAGATGAGAGGACGAAAGAGCGACTAACGACGACCACTTTATGAGAAGACAGCAAACGAACGAACGGACAGTTGACACTTTGGCACCAACCAGAACGCAGCTCATATATATTATTACTAAGTACGTGTGTAACTAAATATAAATCTTTCAATAAAGAGATCTTTAAATACCTTAAATAAAACCACGTATTAAACGAAACCACATATATGATTAAATTGAGGATTTGGAAAATGTTGTGTTCTATATAAATAAACACTATGTCCGATAGAATAAAGAAAAGAAAAGAATTTGAAACTCGGTTAAGCCGTTATTGAGTATTAGCTAAAAAAAATTTAAATTGAGATTAGAAAAAAAAAATTTATGTGGTAAATCAGAGCTGAAACAGATTGGAAACATTAAAGAAAAAATATTTAAAATCGGTTGCGCCGATACGGAGATCTTACGGTATATACGAACGCCAATTCATTTTTATATAGATAGATAGATTACAACTTCTTCACCATGACATAGATTATGAAAAAGCACGGAATAACAACCTATATTCACAATCAAAACTTTTGGTTGTTGCATTCACTTTTTCAACATTCGCCAAAGTAGCGAAGAGGAATTCAACATTTGTATTTAAATATAAAACGGAAAAAATCTGTATGGCATTAAGTTCCCTACAGGAACATTTCAGTTAGAATACCAGTGATCTCAACTGACTACAATTTATATGGTAGCTAAACTTCTTTAGCTAATATATGATTAAATTGAGGATTTGGAAAATGTTTTGTTCTATATAAATAAACACTATGTCCGATAGAATAAAGAAAAGAAAAGAATTTGAAACTCGGTTAAGCCGTTATTGAGTATTAGCTAAAAAAAATTTAAATTGAGATTAGAAAAAAAAAATTTATGTGGTAAATGAGAGCTGAAACAGATTGGAAACATTAAAGAAAAATTATTTAAAACTGGTTTAGCCGATACGTAGATCTTACGGTATATACGAACGCCAATTCATTTTTATATATATAGATTACAACTTCTTCACCATGACATAGGTTATGAAAAAGCACGGAATAACAACCTATATTCACAATCAAAACTTTTGGTTGTTGCATTCACTTTTTCAACATTCGCCAAAGTAGCGAAAAGGAATTCACCATTTTTATTTAAATATAAAACGGAAAAAATCTGTATGGCATTAAGTTCCCTACAGGAACATTTCAGTTAGAATACCAGTGATCTCAACTGACTACAATTTATATGGTAGCTAAACTTCTTTAGCTAATATATGTCCGATAGAATAAAGGAAAGAAAAAATTTTGAAAATCGCCGTTATTGAGTATTAGCTAAAAAAATTTTTAATTGAGATTAGAAAAAAAAAATGTATGTGGTAAATAAGACCTGAAACAGATTGGAAACATTAAAGAAAAAATATTTAAAATTGGTTGAGCCGATACGGAGATCTTACGGTATATACGAACGCCAATTCATTTTTATATATATAGATTACAACTTCTTCACCATAACATAGATTATGAAAAAGGACGGAATAACAACCTATATTCACAGTCAACAACCTATATTCACAATCAAAACTTTTGGTTGTTGCATTCACTTTTTCAACACTCGCCAAAGTAGCGAAAAGGAATTCACCATTTGTATTTAAATATAAAACGGAAAAAATCTGTATGGCATTAAGTTCCCTACAGGAACATTTCAGTTAGAATACCAGTGATCTCAACTGACTACAATTTATATGGTAGCTAAACTTCTTTAGCTAATATATGATTAAATTGAGGATTTGGAAAATGTTTTGTTCTATATAAATAAACACTATGTCCGATAGAATAAAAAAAAAAAAAAATTTTGAAAATCGGTTAAGCCATTATTGAGTATTTGCTAAAAAAATTTTAAATTGAGATTAGAAAAAAAAAAATGTATGTGGTAAAGAGACCTGAAACAGATTGGAAACATTAAATGAAAAATATTTAAAATCGGTTTAGCCGATACGGAGATCTTACGGTATATACGAACGCCAATTCATTATTATATATATAGATTACAACTTCTTCACCATAACATAGATTATGAAAAAGGACGGAATAACAACCTATATTCACAATCAAAACTTTTGGGTGTTGCATTCACTTTTTCAACATACGCCAAAGTGGCTAAAAGGAGTTCACCATTTGTATTTAAATATAAAACGGAAAAAATCTGTATATTAAGTTCCCTACAGGAACATTTCAGTTAGAATACCACTGATCTCAACTGACTTCAATTTATATGGTAGCTAAACTTCTTTAGCTAATATATGATTAAATTGAGGATTTGGAAAATGTTTTGTTCTATATAAATAAACACTATGTCCGATAGAATAAAGAAAAGAAAAGAATTTGAAACTCGGTTAAGCCGTTATTGAGTATTAGCTAAAAAAAATTTAAATTGAGATTAGAAAAAAAAATTTATGTGGAAAATGAGAGCTGAAACAGATTGGAAACATTAACGAAAAAATATTCAAAATCGGTTGCGCCGATACGGAGATCTTACGGTATATACGAACGCCAATTCATTTTTATATATACATATGTAGATTACAACTTCTTTACCATGACATAGATTATGAAAAAGCACGGAATAACAACCTATATTCACAATCAACAACCTATATTCACAATCAAAACTTTTGGTTGTTGCATTCACTTTTTCAACATTCGCCAAAGTAGCGAAAAGGAATTCAACATTTGTATTTAAATATAAAACGGAAAAAATCTGTATGGCATTAAGTTCCCTACAGGAACATTTCAGTTAGAATACCAGTGATCTCAACTGACTACAATTTATATGGTAGCTAAACTTCTTTAGCTAATATATGTCCGATAGAATAAAGGAAAGAAAAAATTTTGAAAATCGCCGTTATTGAGTATTAGCTAAAAAAATTTTTAATTGAGATTAGAAAAAAAAAATGTATGTGGTAAATAAGACCTGAAACAGATTGGAAACATTAAAGAAAAAATATTTAAAATTGGTTGAGCCGATACGGAGATCTTACGGTATATACGAACGCCAATTCATTTTTATATATATAGAATACAACTTCTTCACCATGACATAGGTTATGAAAAAGCACGGAATAACAACCTATATTCACAATCAAAACTTTTGGTTGTTGCATTCACTTTTTCAACATTCGCCAAAGTAGCGAAGAGGAATTCACCATTTGTATTTAAATATAAAACGGAAAAAATCTGTATGGCATTAAGTTCCCTACAGGAACATTTCAGTTAGAATACCAGTGATCTCAACCGACTACAATTTATATGGTAGCTAAACTTCTTTAGCTAATATATGTCCGATAGAATAAAGGTAAGAAAAAATTTTGAAAATCGCCGTTATTGAGTATTAGCTAAAAAAATTTTAAATTGAGATTAGAAAAAAAAAATGTATGTGGTAAATAAGACCTGAAACAGATTGGAAACATTAAAGAAAAAATATTTAAAATTGGTTGAGCCGATACGGAGATCTTACGGTATATACGAACGCCAATTCATTTTTATATATATAGACTAGCAGGGTACCCGGCGTTGCTCGGGATGTAAGTAGTTAGGGGGCCTTTCAAAATCAATAATATACTTTAAGATTTCATATTAATATAATATAGCAGGGTACCCGGCGTTGCTCGGGATGTAAGTAGTTAGGGGGCCTTTCAAAATCAATAATATACTTTAAGATTTCATATTTATATAATATAGCTGACCCGGCAAACTTCGTTCTTCCCATAATAGATTTTTTTATTAATTTTTCACTACTTCATTGTGCATACAACTTCAAAAATATAAAATTTTAGTATTCCGTTTAAGGCTACACGATACACAAAATTTTAGTTTTCTGTCCCGGAGCGTAAGTAAATAGCGAAAAAAATTTTCCTACACGGGAACACGCCACATAGAGCTATTGATATCATTGATCTCCTGATCAATTTTCAGGTCCTAACTTTAAACGCTTTTACGATAACCCTACTTTTATGCGGAAAAATTGTTTTGATATCATTTAGCTCTATACCAATTTCCAGGTTCCTGCCTTAAATACTTTTGGAGATATTTAGCTTGAAAAATTAGTATGGGAGGTGCCACGCCCACTTTTTCGTTATACCCAGTTTTTTTGGAGGTGGTAGGGATCGATCTCATATAATCTCTCACCAAATTTCAGTGGTCTAACCTAAATAGTTCAAGAGATATCGACTAAGAAGTATTTCATTCGTATGGGAGGTGCCACGCCCACTTTTTCGTTATACCCAGTTGTTTTTGGAGGTGTTAGGGATCGATCTCATATAATCTCTCACCAAATTTCAGTGGTCTAACCTAAATACTTCCAGAGATATCGACTAAGAAGTATTTCATTCGTATGGGAGGTGCCACGCCCACTTTGTCGTTATCCACAGTTTTTTTGGAGGTGGTAGGGATCGATCCCATGTAACCCCTTACCGAGTTTCAATGATCTAACAAAAATACTTCCAGAGATATCGACTAAGAAGTATTTCATTGGTATGGGAGGTGCCACGCCCCCTTTTTCGTTATCCCCAGTTTTTTTTGGAGGTGGTAGGGATCGATCTCATATAATCTCTCACCAAATTTCAGTGGTCTAACCTAAATACTTCCAGAGATATCGACTAAGAAGTATTTCATTCGTATGGGAGGTGCCACGCCCACTTTGTCCTTATCCCCAGTTTTTTTGGAGGTGGTAGGGATCGATCCCATATAACCCCTTACAGAGTTTCAATGGTTTAACATAAATACTTCCAGAGATACGGACAATGGAAAATTCCATTTGTATGGGAGGTGCCACGCCCCCTATATATATCAAAATATTTTTTAGCCTGTGACCATCCCTGGAAGATGTACAGTGGGTCTGTAAAATTTTTTTACGATCGGTTTATAAGTTTAGGACGCAAGTCGATCTATACCTATTTACATAATTTGAATTTTATATATATAGATTACAACTTCTTCACCATAACATAGATTATGAAAAAGGACGGAATAACAACCTATATTCACAATCAACAACCTATATTCACAATCAAAACTTTTGGTTGTTGCATTCACTTTTTCAACACTCGCCAAAGTAGCGAAAAGGAATTCACCATTTGTATTTAAATATAAAACGGAAAAAATCTGTATGGCATTAAGTTCCCTACAGGAACATTTCAGTTAGAATACCAGTGATCTCAACTGACTACAATTTATATGGTAGCTAAACTTCTTTAGCTAATATATGATTAAATTGAGGATTTGGAAAATGTTTTGTTCTATATAAATAAACACTATGTCCGATAGAATAAAAAAAAGAAAAAATTTTGAAAATCGGTTAAGCCATTATTGAGTATTTGCTAAAAAAATTTTAAATTGAGATTAGAAAAAAAAAATGTATGTGGTAAATGAGACCTGAAACAGATTGGAAACATTAAAGTAAAAATATTTAAAATCGGTTTAGCCGATACGGAGATCTTACGGTATATACGAACGCCAATTCATTATTATATATATAGATTACAACTTCTTCACCATAACATAGATTATGAAAAAGCACGGAATAACAACCTATATTCACAATCAAAACTTTTGGTTGTTGCATTCACTTTTTCAACACTCGCCAAAGTAGCGAAAAGGAATTCACCATTTCTATCCTACTAATATTATAAATGTGAATGTAGCGATGTTTGGATGTTTGGATGTTTGGATGTCCAGACGTTTGCTTTTGTTCCCTAAAAACGTGAGAATGGCTGGACGGATTTTGCTGAAATTTGGCACGCCTACAGGTTATAGTCTGGAAGGAGCTATAGGCTATTTTTTTTTTTTAATTTTGGGCGTTCTTACCCTGCTAGGGACCGTTTCTTTTCGAAATTTTTTTTATTCCATATAACTCTAAGTATATTGAACCTATACTTATGATATTTCGCATATAGGTATAGAAATATCGTACAATATGGGTATCAAACGAAAGGGGAGGGCCCCAGGTTTCATTTTGGCTTCGATATATTTCGATAAATTGATCGATAACTAAGTTATCGGTCAAAATTCGATTGCCCAAAAACCTTAATATTACCCTACAGTATGGGTATCAAACGAAAGGGGATGGCCCCAAGTTTCATTTTGGCTTCGATATATTTCGATAAATTGATCGATAACTAAGTTATCGGTCAAAATTCGATTGCCCAAAAACCTTAATATTACCCTACAATATGGGTATCAAACGAAAGGGGATGGCGCCAGGTTTCATTTGGGCTTCGATATATTTCGATAAATTTATCGATAACTGAGTTATCGGTGAAAATGTTATTGCACAAAAACCTTAAAATTGCCCTACAATATGGGTATCAAACGATAGGGGTAGCTCCAGGTTACATTTGGACTTCGATATATTTCGATAAATTTATCGATAACTGAGTTATCGGTGATTGCCCAAAAAACTTAACATTACCATATAATATGGGTATCAAACGAAAGGGGATGGCCCCAGGTTTCATTTGGGCTTCGATATATTTCGATAAATTTATCGATAACTGAGTTATCGGTGAAAATGTTATTGCACAAAAACCTTAAAATTGCCCTACAATATGGGTATCAGACGAAAGGGGATAGCTCCAGGTTACATTTGGACTTCGATATATTTCGATAAATTTATCGATAACTGAGTTATCGGTGATTGCCCAAAAAACTAACCATTACCCTATAATATGGGTATCAAACGAAAGGGGAGGCCCCAGGTTTCATTTGGGCTTCGATATAATTCGATAAATTTATCGCTAACTGAGTTATCGGTGAAAATGTTATTCCACAAAAACCTTAAAATTGCCCTACAATATGGGTATCAGACGAAAGGGGATAGCTCCAGGTTACATTTGGACTTCGATATACATATTTCGATAAATTTATCGATAACTGAGTTATCGGTGATTGCCCAAAAAACTAACCATTACCCTATGATATGGATATCAAACGAAAGGGGAGGGCCGCAGGTTTCATTTTGGCTTCGATATATTTCGATAAATTGATCGATAACTAAGTTATCTGTCAAAATTCGATTGCCCAAAAACCTTAATATTACCCTACAATATGGGTATCAAACGAAAGGGGATGGCGCCAGGTTTCATTTGGGCTTCGATATATTTCGATAAATTTATCGATAACTGAGTTATCGGTGAAAATGTTATTGCACAAAAACCTTAAAATTGCCCTACAATATGGGTATCAAACGATAGGGGTAGCTCCAGGTTACATTTGGACTTCGATATATTTCGATAAATTTATCGATAACTGAGTTATCGGTGATTGCCCAAAAAACTTAACATTACCATATAATATGGGTATCAAACGAAAGGGGATGGCCCCAGGTTTCATTTGGGCTTCGATATATTTCGATAAATTTATCGATAACTGAGTTATCGGTGAAAATGTTATTGCACAAAAACCTTAAAATTGCCCTACAATATGGGTATCAGACGAAAGGGGATAGCTCCAGGTTACATTTGGACTTCGATATATTTCGATAAATTTATCGATAACTGAGTTATCGGTGATTGCCCAAAAAACTAACCATTACCCTATAATATGGGTATCAAACGAAAGGGGAGGCCCCAGGTTTCATTTGGGCTTCGATATAATTCGATAAATTTATCGCTAACTGAGTTATCGGTGAAAATGTTATTCCACAAAAACCTTAAAATTGCCCTACAATATGGGTATCAGACGAAAGGGGATAGCTCCAGGTTACATTTGGACTTCGATATACATATTTCGATAAATTTATCGATAACTGAGTTATCGGTGATTGCCCAAAAAACTAACCATTACCCTATGATATGGATATCAAACGAAAGGGGAGGGCCGCAGGTTTCATTTTGGCTTCGATATATTTCGATAAATTGATCGATAACTAAGTTATCGGTCAAAATTCGATTGCCCAAAAACCTTAATATTACCCTACAATATGGGTATCAAACGAAAGGGGATGGCGCCAGGTTTCATTTGGGCTTCGATATAATTCGATAAATTTATCGCTAACTGAGTTATCGGTGAAAATGTTATTCCACAAAAACCTTAAAATTGCCCTACATATGGGTATCAAACGATAGGGGTAGCTCCAGGTTACATTTGGACTTCGATATATTTCGATAAATTTATCGATAACTGAGTTATCGGTGATTGCCCAAAAAACTTAACATTACCATATAATATGGGTATCAAACGAAAGGGGAGGGCCCCAGGTTTCATTTGGGCTTCGATATATTTCGATAAATTTATCGATAACTGAGTTATCGGTGATTGCCCAAAAAACTAACCATTACCCTATGATATGGATATCAAACGAAAGGGGAGGGCCGCAGGTTTCATTTTGGCTTCGATATATTTCGATAAATTGATCGATAACTAAGTTATCGGTCAAAATTCGATTGCCCAAAAACCTTAATATTACCCTACAATATGGGTATCAAACGAAAGGGGATGGCGCCAGGTTTCATTTGGGCTTCGATATATTTCGATAAATTTATCGATAACTGAGTTATCGGTGATTGCCCAAAAAACTAACCATTACCCTATGATATGGATATCAAACGAAAGGGGAGGGCCGCAGGTTTCATTTTGGCTTCGATATATTTCGATAAATTGATCGATAACTAAGTTATCGGTCAAAATTCGATTGCCCAAAAACCTTAATATTACCCTACAATATGGGTATCAAACGAAAGGGGATGGCGCCAGGTTTCATTTGGGCTTCGATATATTTCGATAAATTTATCGATAACTGAGTTATCGGTGATTGCCCAAAAAACTAACCATTACCCTATGATATGGATATCAAACGAAAGGGGAGGGCCGCAGGTTTCATTTTGGCTTCGATATATTTCGATAAATTGATCGATAACTAAGTTATCGGTCAAAATTCGATTGCCCAAAAACCTTAATATTACCCTACAATATGGGTATCAAACGATAGGGGTAGCTCCAGGTTACATTTGGACTTCGATATATTTCGATAAATTTATCGATAACTGAGTTATCGGTGATTGCCCAAAAAACTTAACATTACCATATAATATGGGTATCAAACGAAAGGGGAGGGCCCCAGGTTTCATTTGGGCTTCGATATATTTCGATAAATTTATCGATAACTGAGTTATCGGTGATTGCCCAAAAAACTAACCATTACCCTATGATATGGATATCAAACGAAAGGGGAGGGCCGCAGGTTTCATTTTGGCTTCGATATATTTCGATAAATTGATCGATAACTAAGTTATCGGTCAAAATTCGATTGCCCAAAAACCTTAATATTACCCTACAATATGGGTATCAAACGAAAGGGGATGGCGCCAGGTTTCATTTGGGCTTCGATATATTTCGATAAATTTATCGATAACTGAGTTATCGGTGATTGCCCAAAAAACTAACCATTACCCTATGATATGGATATCAAACGAAAGGGGAGGGCCGCAGGTTTCATTTTGGCTTCGATATATTTCGATAAATTGATCGATAACTAAGTTATCCGTCAAAATTCGATTGCCCAAAAACCTTAATATTACCCTACAATATGGGTATCAAACGAAAGGGGATGGCGCCAGGTTTCATTTGGGCTTCGATATATTTCGATAAATTTATCGATAACTGAGTTATCGGTGAAAATGTTATTGCACAAAAACCTTAAAATTGCCCTACATATGGGTATCAAACGATAGGGGTAGCTCCAGGTTACATTTGGACTTCGATATATTTCGATAAATTTATCGATAACTGAGTTATCGGTGATTGCCCAAAAAACTTAACATTACCATATAATATGGGTATCAAACGAAAGGGGAGGGCCCCAGGTTTCATTTGGGCTTCGATATATTTCGATAAATTTATCGATAACTGAGTTATCGGTGATTGCCCAAAAAACTAACCATTACCCTATGATATGGATATCAAACGAAAGGGGAGGGCCGCAGGTTTCATTTTGGCTTCGATATATTTCGATAAATTGATCGATAACTAAGTTATCGGTCAAAATTCGATTGCCCAAAAACCTTAATATTACCCTACAATATGGGTATCAAACGAAAGGGGATGGCGACAGGTTTCATTTGGGCTTCGATATATTTCGATAAATTTATCGATAACTGAGTTATCGGTGATTGCCCAAAAAACTAAACATTACCCTATGATATGGATATCAAACGAAAGGGGAGGGCCGCAGGTTTCATTTTGGCTTCGATATATTTCGATAAATTGATCGATAACTAAGTTATCGGTCAAAATTCGATTGCCCAAAAACCTTAATATTACCCTACAATATGGGTATCAAACGATAGGGGTAGCTCCAGGTTACATTTGGACTTCGATATATTTCGATAAATTTATCGATAACTGAGTTATCGGTGATTGCCCAAAAAACTTAACATTACCATATAATATGGGTATCAAACGAAAGGGGAGGGCCCCAGGTTTCATTTGGGCTTCGATATATTTCGATAAATTTATCGATAACTGAGTTATCGGTGATTGCCCAAAAAACTAACCATTACCCTATGATATGGATATCAAACGAAAGGGGAGGGCCACAGGTTTCATTTTGGCTTCGATATATTTCGATAAATTGATCGATAACTAAGTTATCGGTCAAAATTCGATTGCCCAAAAACCTTAATATTACCCTACAATATGGGTATCAAACGAAAGGGGATGGCGCCAGGTTTCATTTGGGCTTCGATATATTTCGATAAATTTATCGATAACTGAGTTATCGGTGATTGCCCAAAAAACTAACCATTACCCTATGATATGGATATCAAACGAAAGGGGAGGGCCGCAGGTTTCATTTTGGCTTCGATATATTTCGATAAATTGATCGATAACTAAGTTATCGGTCAAAATTCGATTGCCCAAAAACCTTAATATTACCCTACAATATGGGTATCAAACGAAAGGGGATGGCGCCAGGTTTCATTTGGGCTTCGATATAATTCGATAAATTTATCGCTAACTGAGTTATCGGTGAAAATGTTATTCCACAAAAACCTTAAAATTGCCCTACAATATGGGTATCAGACGAAAGGGGATAGCTCCAGGCTACATTTGGACTTCGATATATTTCGATAAATTTATCGATAACTGAGTTATCGGTGATTGCCCAAAAAACTAACCATTACCCTATGATATGGATATCAAACGAAAGGGGAGGGCCGCAGGTTTCATTTTGGCTTCGATATATTTCGATAAATTGATCGATAACTAAGTTATCGGTCAAAATTCGATTGCCCAAAAACCTTAATATTACCCTACAATATGGGTATCAAACGAAAGGGGATGGCGCCAGGTTTCATTTGGGCTTCGATATATTTCGATAAATTTATCGATAACTGAGTTATCGGTGAAAATGTTATTGCACAAAAACCTTAAAATTGCCCTACATATGGGTATCAAACGATAGGGGTAGCTCCAGGTTACATTTGGACTTCGATATATTTCGATAAATTTATCGATAACTGAGTTATCGGTGATTGCCCAAAAAACTTAACATTACCATATAATATGGGTATCAAACGAAAGGGGAGGGCCCCAGGTTTCATTTGGGCTTCGATATATTTCGATAAATTTATCGATAACTGAGTTATCGGTGAAAATGTTATTGCACAAAAACCTTAAAATTGCCCTACAATATGGGTATCAGACGAAAGGGGATAGCTCCAGGTTACATTTGGACTTCGATATATTTCGATAAATTTATCGATAACTGAGTTATCGGTGATTGCCCAAAAAACTAACCATTACCTTATAATATGGGTATCAAACGAAAGGGGAGGGCCCCAGGTTTCATTTTGTCTTCGATATATTTCGATAAATTGATCGATAACTAAGTTATCGGTCAAAATTCGATTGCCCAAAAACCTTAATATTACCCTACAATATGGGTATCAAACGAAAGGGGATGGCGCCAGGTTTCATTTGGGCTGCGATATATTGCGATAAATTTATCGATAACTGAGTTATCGGTGAAAATGTTATTGCACAAAAACCTTAAAATTGCCCTACAATATGGGTATCAAACGATAGGGATAGCTCCAGGTCACATTTGGACGTCGATATATTTCGATAAATTTATCGATAACTGAGTTATCGCTGATTGCCCAAAAAAATTAATATTACCCTATAATATGGGTATCAAACGAAAGGGGAGGACCCCAGGTTTCATTTTGGCTTCGATAAATTGATCGATAACTAAGTTAACGGTCCAAATTCGATTGCCAAAAAACCTTAAACTTGCTCTACAATATGGGTGTCAAACGAAAGGGAATGGCTGAGTTATCGGTCAAAATGCGAATGCCCGAAAACCTTAATATTACCCTACAATATGGGTATCAAACGAATGGGGATGGTCCCGGGTTTAATTTTTACTTCGATATATTTCGATAAATTTATCGTTAATTTAGCTATCGGTGAGAATGTGATTGCCCTAAAACACTAAAATTTACCTACAATATGGTATCAAATCAACTTTTGAATGTCCATTCATCCTGACACAATTAGTCAAAAAGCATTTAGTGTCAAAATTAAATAAAAATGTCAAAAAATTTGGTGTCATTTCATTACACCATTTACATTTTTTAGTGAATATATTTGAAATAAATAAACTACAAATTGTGTCAATTTCCAATAAATAAACTGTCTCAAGTGAATATAAGTGAATATTTTTAACAAATAACCGACTAATTGTGTGGAAAAAATATAAAAATATCATGATCTAAGTAAAAATTCAAAAAAGAAAAAAATGTGGTAGTCATGTAATAAGCTTTTTTATAAATTCTCAATAAAACTAAAGTGAAGTAGCACAGGTTTAATTTCGCCTTTGCCATACTCCAAGCTTGCTTAAAATACCTGCTAAATCCCGTTCTTAGCAAAATCCACTTTTTCATGCGGTTCGAAGGAGTAAACGATTCTGCAGTTGGCAAACAAAAGAAAAAAAGTAAAGTAAAATAAAATAAAATGCTTTTTTTTAAAGCTTTTTTGATAAATTTGCTTAGAAACTTACACCCTTTCAACACTTTTTTATGCTAATTTAACCGCTAATTTTGAAATGCCAACGAACACCGCAAAAGAAAATGTTTGAAAACCGTTTTTCAATACTCTTTTTTTCAAAATTTTAGCAATATTCGAATTAGGTAAATTCTTCAGTAGGCAATAATCTATATATATAAAATAGGACGTATGTACGTATGTATGTTATAGACTCCGGAAGTACAGCGTCGATTTTGTTAATGTTTACAGAATAGCTCAGTAGGAGTCCGGAGAGTGTTTATGTAAAGTTTTATTCCGGGAAGTGGACCAGGGACCGAAATATTCCAAACATTTTTATTTATGGTTCGATTTTCTTCAAATTTGGCAAAAAGGTAGTATTTTACTTTTGCTAAAATTTGGGGTAATTTTTTTCCGGGAAGTGGACCAGGGACCGAAATATTCCTACCTTTTTTATTTATCGTGCGATTTTTTCCCTAAATTTGGGCAGAACAATGTCTGCCGGGTCTTTCTAGTTTAAATATAAAACGGAAAAAATCTGTATGACATTAATTTCCCTACAGGAACATTTCAGTTAGAATACCAGTGATCTCAACTGACTACAATTTATATGGTAGCTAAACTTCTTTAGCTAATATATGATTAAATTTAGGATTTGGAAAATGTTTTGTTCTATATAAATAAACACTATGTCCGATAAAATAAAGAAAAGAAAAGAATTTGAAACTGGGTTAAGCCGTTATTGAGTATTAGCTAAAAAAAATTTAAATTGAGATTAGAAAAAAAAAATTTATGTGGTAAATGAGAGCTGAAACAGATTGGAAACATTAAAGAAAAATTATTTAAAATTGGTTGAGCCGATACGTAGATCTTACGGTATATACGAACGCCAATTCATTTTTATATATATAGAATACAACTTCTTCACCATGGCATAGGTTATGAAAAAGCACGGAATAACAACCTATATTCACAATCAAAACTTTTGGTTGTTGCATTCACTTTTTCAACACTCGCCAAAGTAGCGAAAAGGAATTCACCATTTCTATCCTACTAATATTATAAATGTGAATGTAGCGATGTTTGGATGTTTGGATGTTTGGATGTTTGGATGTCCAGACGTTTGCTTTTGTTCCCTAAAAACGTGAGAATGGCTGGACGGATTTTGCTGAAATTTGGCACGCCTACAGGTTATAGTCTGGAAGGAGCTATAGGCTATTTTTTTTTTTTAATTTTGGGCGTTCTTACCCTGCTAGGGACCGTTTCTTTTCGAAATTTTTTTTATTCCATATAACTCTAAGTATATTGAACCTATACTTATGATATTTCGCATATAGGTATAGAAATATCGTACAATATGGGTATCAAACAAAAGGGGAGGGCCCCAGGTTTCATTTTGGCTTCGATATATTTCGATAAATTGATCGATAACTAAGTTATCGGTCAAAATTCGATTGCCCAAAAACCTTAATATTACCCTACAGTATGGGTATCAAACGAAAGGGGATGGCCCCAAGTTTCATTTGGGCTTCGATATATTTCGATGAATTTATCGATAACTGAGTTATCGGTGAAAATGTTATTGCACAAAAACCTTAAAATTGCCCCACAATATGGGTATCAAACGAAAGGGGATGGCCCCAGGTTTCATTTGGGCTTCGATATATTTCGATAAATTTATCGATAACTGAGTTATCGGTGAAAATGTTATTGCACAAAAACCTTAAAATTGCCCTACAATATGAGTATCAGACGAAAGGGGATAGCTCCAGGTTACATTTGGACTTCGATATATTTCGATAAATTTATCGATAACTGAGTTATCGGTGATTGCCCAAAAAACTAACCATTACCCTATGATATGGATATCAAACGAAAGGGGAGGGCCCCAGGTTTCATTTTGGATTCGATATATTTCGATAAATTGATCGATAACTAAGTTATCGGCCAAAATTCGATTGCCCAAAAACCTTAATATTACCCTACAATATGGGTATCAAACGAAAGGGGATGGCGCCAGGTTTCATTTGGGCTTCGATATAATTCGATAAATTTATCGCTAACTGAGTTATCGGTGAAAATGTTATTGCACAAAAACCTTAAAATTGCCCTACAATATGGGTATCAGACGAAAGGGGATAGCTCCAGGTTACATTTGGACTTCGATATACATATTTCGATAAATTTATCGATAACTGAGTTATCGGTGATTGCCCAAAAAACTAACCATTACCCTATGATATGGATATCAAACGAAAGGGGAGGGCCGCAGGTTTCATTTTGGCTTCGATATATTTCGATAAATTGATCGATAACTAAGTTATCGGTCAAAATTCGATTGGCCAAAAACCTTAATATTACCCTACAATATGGGTATCAAACGAAAGGGGATGGCGCCAGGTTTCATTTGGGCTTCGATATATTTCGATAAATTTATCGACAACTGAGTTATCGGTGAAAATGTTATTGCACAAAAACCTTAAAATTGCCCTACAATATGGGTATCAAACGATAGGGGTAGCTCCAGGTTACATTTGGACTTCGATATATTTCGATAAATTTATCGATAACTGAGTTATCGGTGATTGCCCAAAAAACTTAACATTACCATATAATATGGGTATCAAACGAAAGGGGAGGGCCCCAGGTTTCATTTGGGCTTCGATATATTTCGATAAATTTATCGATAACTGAGTTATCGGTGAAAATGTTATTGCACAAAAACCTTAAAATTGCCCTACACTATGGGTATCAGATGAAAGGGGATAGCTCCAGGTTACATTTGGACTTCGATATATTTCGATAAATTTATCGATAACTGAGTTATCGGTGATTGCCCAAAAAACTAACCATTACCTTATAATATGGGTATCAAACGAAAGGGGAGGGCCCCAGGTTTCATTTTGTCTTCGATATATTTCGATAAATTGATCGATAACTAAGTTATCGGTCAAAATTCGATTGCCCAAAAACCTTAATATTACCCTACAATATGGGTATCAAACGAAAGGGGATGGCGCCAGGTTTCATTTGGGCTGCGATATATTTCGATAAATTTATCGATAACTGAGTTATCGGTGAAAATGTTATTGCACAAAAACCTTAAAATTGCCCTACAATATGGGTATCAAACGATAGGGATACCTCCAGGTCACATTTGGACGTCGATATATTTCGATAAATTTATCGATAACTGAGTTATCGCTGATTGCCCAAAAAAATTAACATTACCCTATAATATGGGTATCAAACGAAAGGGGAGGGCCCCAGGTTTCATTTTGGCTTCGATAAATTGATCGATAACTAAGTTATCGGTCCAAATTCGATTGCCAAAAAACCTTAAACTTGCTCTACAATATGGGTGTCAAACGAAAGGGAATGGCTGAGTTATCGGTCAAAATGCGATTGCCCGAAAACCTTAATATTACCCTACAATATGGGTATCAAACGAATGGGGATGGTCCCGGGTTTCATTTTTACTTCGATATATTTCGATAAATTTATCGTTAATTTAGTTATCGGTGAGAATGTGATTGCCCTAAAACCCTAAAATTTACCTACAATATGGTATCAAATCAACTTTTGAATGTCCATTCATCCTGACACAATTAGTCAAAAAGCATTTAGTGTCAAAATTAAATAAAAATGTCAAAAAATTTGGTGTCATTTCATTACACCATTTACATTTTTTAGTGAATATATTTGAAATAAATAAACTACAAATTGTGTCAATCCTACTAATATTATAAATGTGAATGTAGCGATGTTTGGATGTTTGGATGTCCAGACGTTTGCTTTTGTTCCCTAAAAACGTGAGAATGGCTGGACGGATTTTGCTGAAATTTGGCACGCCTACAGGTTATAGTCTGGAAGAAGCTATAGGCTATTTTTTTTTTTAAATTTTGGGCGTTCTTACCCTGCTAGGGACCGTTTCTTTTCGAAATTTTTTTTATTCCATATAACTCTAAGTATATTGAACCTATACTTATGATATTTTGCATATAGGTATAGAAATATCGTACAATATGGGTATCAAACGAAAGGGGAGGGCCCCAGGTTTCATTTTGGCTTCGATATATTTCGATAAATTGATCGATAATTAAGTTATCGGTCAAAATTCGATTGCCCAAAAACCTTAATATTACCCTACAGTATGGGTATCAAACGAAAGGGGATGGCGCCAGGTTTCATTTGGGCTTCGATATATTTCGATAAATTTATCGATAACTGAGTTATCGGTGAAAATGTTATTGCACAAAAACCTTAAAATTGCCCTACAATATGGGTATCAAACGATAGGGGTAGCTCCAGGTTACATTTGGACTTCGATATATTTCGATAAATTTATCGATAACTGAGTTATCGGTGATTGCCCAAAAAACTTAACATTACCATATAATATGGGTATCAAACGAAAGGGGAGGGCCCCAGGTTTCATTTGGGCTTCGATATATTTCGATAAATTTATCGATAACTGAGTTATCGGTGAAAATGTTATTGCACAAAAACCTTAAAATTGCCCTACAATATGGGTATCAGACGAAAGGGGATAGCTCCAGGTTACATTTGGACTTCGATATATTTCGATAAATTTATCGATAACTGAGTTATCGGTGATTGCCCAAAAAACTAACCATTACCTTATAATATGGGTATCAAACGAAAGGGGAGGGCCCCAGGTTTCATTTTGTCTTCGATATATTTCGATAAATTGATCGATAACTAAGTTATCGGTCAAAATTCGATTGCCCAAAAACCTTAATATTACCCTACAATATGGGTATCAAACGAAAGGGGATGGCGCCAGGTTTCATTTGAGCTGCGATATATTTCGATAAATTTATCGATAACTGAGTTATCGGTGAAAATGTCATTGCACAAAAACCTTAAAATTGCCCTACAATATGGGTATCAAACGATAGGGATAGCTCCAGGTCACATTTGGACGTCGATATATTTCGATAAATTTATCGATAACTGAGTTATCGCTGATTGCCCAAAAAAATTAACATTACCCTATAATATGGGTATCAAACGAAAGGGGAGGGCCCCAGGTTTCATTTTGGCTTCGATAAATTGATCGATAACTAAGTTATCGGTCCAAATTCGATTGCCAAAAAAGCTTAAACTTGCTCTACAATATGGGTGTCAAACGAAAGGGAATGGCTGAGTTATCGGTCAAAATGCGATTGCCCGAAAACCTTAATATTACCCTACAATATGGGTATCAAACGAATGGGGATGGTCCCGGGTTTCATTTTTACTTCGATATATTTCGATAAATTTATCGTTAATTTAGTTATCGGTGAGAATGTGATTGCCCTAAAACCCTAAAATTTACCTACAATATGGTATCAAATCAACTTTTGAATGTCCATTCATCCTGACACAATTAGTCAAAAAGCATTTAGTGTCAAAATTAAATAAAAATGTCAAAAAATTTGGTGTCATTTCATTACACCATTTACATTTTTTAGTGAATATATTTGAAATAAATAAACTACAAATTGTGTCAATCCTACTAATATTATAAATGTGAATGTAGCGATGTTTGGATGTTTGGATGTCCAGACGTTTGCTTTTGTTCCCTAAAAACGTGAGAATGGCTGGACGGATTTTGCTGAAATTTGGCACGCCTACAGATTATAGTCTGGAAGGAGCTATAGGCTATTTTTTTTTTTTAAATTTTGGGCGTTCTTACCCTGCTAGGGACCGTTTCTTTTCGAAATTTTTTTTATTCCATATAACTCTAAGTATATTGAACCTATACTTATGATATTTTGCATATAGGTATAGAAATATCGTACAATATGGGTATCAAACGAAAGGGGAGGGCCCCAGGTTTCATTTTGGCTTCGATATATTTCGATAAATTGATCGATAACTAAGTTATCGGTCAAAATTCGATTGCCCAAAAACCTTAATATTACCCTACAGTATGGGTATCAAACGAATGGGGATGGCCCCAAGTTTCATTTGGGCTTCGATATATTTCGATGAATTTATCGGTGAAAATGTTATTGCACAAAAACCTTAAAATTGCCCTACAATATGGGTATCAAACGAAAGGGGATGGCCCCAGGTTTCATTTGGGCTTCGATATATTTCGATAAATTTATCGATAACTGAGTTATCGGTGAAAATGTTATTGCACAAAAACCTTAAAATTGCCCTACAATATGGGTATCAGACGAAAGGGGATAGCTCCAGGTTACATTTGGACTTCGATATATTTCGATAAATTTATCGATAACTGAGTTATCGGTGATTGCCCAAAAAACTAACCGTTACCCTATAATATGGGTATCAAACGAAAGGGGAGGCCCCAGGTTTCATTTGGGCTTCGATATAATTCGATAAATTTATCGCTAACTGAGTTATCGGTGAAAATGTTATTCCACAAAAACCTTAAAATTGCCCTACAATATGGGTATCAGACGAAAGGGGATAGCTCCAGGTTACATTTGGACTTCGATATACATATTTCGATAAATTTATCGATAACTGAGTTATCGGTGATTGCCCAAAAAACTAACCATTACCCTATAATATGGGTATCAAACGAAACGGGAGGGCCCCAGGTTTCATTTTGGATTCGATATATTTCGATAAATTGATCGATAACTAAGTTATCGGCCAAAATTCGATTGCCCAAAAACCTTAATATTACCCTACAATATGGGTATCAAACGAAAGGGGATGGCGCCAGGTTTCATTTGGGCTTCGATATAATTCGATAAATTTATCGCTAACTGAGTTATCGGTGAAAATGTTATTGCACAAAAACCTTAAAATTGCCCTACAATATGGGTATCAGACGAAAGGGGATAGCTCCAGGTTACATTTGGACTTCGATATATTTCGATAAATTTATCGATAACTGAGTTATCGGTGATTGCCCAAAAAACTAACCATTACCCCATGATATGGATATCAAACGAAAGGGGAGGGCCGCAGGTTTCATTTTGGCTTCGATATATTTCGATAAATTGATCGATAACTAAGTTATCGGTCAAAATTCGATTGCCCAAAAACCTTAATATTACCCTACAATATGGGTATCAAACGAAAGGGGATGGCGCCAGGTTTCATTTGGGCTTCGATATATTTCGATAAATTTATCGATAACTGAGTTATCGGTGAAAATGTTATTGCACAAAAACCTTAAAATTGCCCTACAATATGGGTATCAAACGATAGGGGTAGCTCCAGGTTACATTTGGACTTCGATATATTTCGATAAATTTATCGATAACTGAGTTATCGGTGATTGCCCAAAAAACTTAACATTACCATATAATATGGGTATCAAACGAAAGGGGAGGGCCCCAGGTTTCATTTGGGCTTCGATATATTTCGATAAATTTATCGATAACTGAGTTATCGGTGAAAATGTTATTGCACAAAAACCTTAAAATTGCCCTACAATATGGGTATCAGACGAAAGGGGATAGCTCCAGGTTACATTTGGACTTCGATATATTTCGATAAATTTATCGATAACTGAGTTATCGGTGATTGCCCAAAAAACTAACCATTACCTTATAATATGGGTATCAAACGAAAGGGGAGGGCCCCAGGTTTCATTTTGTCTTCGATATATTTCGATAAATTGATCGATAACTAAGTTATCGGCCAAAATTCGATTGCCCAAAAACCTTAATATTACCCTACAATATGGGTATCAAACGAAAGGGGATGGCGCCAGGTTTCATTTGGGCTGCGATATATTTCGATAAATTTATCGATAACTGAGTTATCGGTGAAAATGTTATTGCACAAAAACCTTAAAATTGCCCTACAATATGGGTATCAAACGATAGGGATAGCTCCAGGTCACATTTGGACGTCGATATATTTCGATAAATTTATCGATAACTGAGTTATCGCTGATTGCCCAAAAAAATTAACATTACCCTATAATATGGGTATCAAACGAAAGGGGAAGGCCCCAGGTTTCATTTTGGCTTCGATAAATTGATCGATAACTAAGTTATCGGTCCAAATTCGATTGCCAAAAAACCTTAAACTTGCTCTACAATATGGGTGTCAAACGAAAGGGAATGGCTGAGTTATCGGTCAAAATGCCCGAAAACCTTAATATTACCCTACAATATGGGTATCAAACGAATGGGGATGGTCCCCGGGTTTCATTTTTACTTCGATATATTTCGATAAATTTATCGTTAATTTAGTTATCGGTGAGAATGTGATTGCCCTAAAACACTAAAATTTACCTACAATATGGTATCAAATCAACTTTTGAATGTCCATTCATCCTGACACAATTAGTCAAAAAGCATTTAGTGTCAAAATTAAATAAAAATGTCAAAAAATTTGGTGACATTTCATTACACCATTTACATTTTTTAGTGAATATATTTGAAATAAATAAACTACAAATTGTGTCAATTTCCAATAAATAAACTGTGTCAAGTGAATATAAGTGAATATTTTTAACAAATAACCGACTAATTGTGTGGAAAAAATATAAAAATATCATGATCTAAGTAAAAATTCAAAAAAGAAAAAAATGTGGTAGTCATGTAATAAGCTTTTTTATAAATTCTCAATAAAACTAAAGTGAAGTAGCACAGGTTTAATTTCGCCTTTGCCATACTCCAAGCTTGCTTAAAATACCTGCTAAATCCCGTTCTTAGCAAAATCCACTTTTTCATGCGGTTCGAAGGAGTAACGATTCTGCAGTTGGCAAACAAAAGAAAAAAAGTAAAGTAAAATAAAATAAAATGCTTTTTTTTAAAGCTTTTTTGATAAATTTGCTTAGAAACTTACACCCTTTCAACACTTTTTTATGCTAATTTAACCGCTAATTTTGAAATGCCAACGAACACCGCAAAAGAAAATGTTTGAAAACCGTTTTTCAATACTCTTTTTTTCAAAATTTTAGCAATATTCGAATTAGGTAAATTCTTCAGTAGGCAATAATCTATATATATAAAATAGGATGTATGTACGTATGTATGTTATAGACTCCGGAAGTACAGCGTCGATTTTGTTAATATTTACAGAATAGCTCAGTAGGAGTCCGGAGAGTGTTTATGTAAAGTTTTATTCCGGGAAGTGGACCAGGGACCGAAATATTCCAAACTTTTTTATTTATGGTGCGATTTTCTTCAAATTTGGCAAAAAGGTAGTATTTTACTTTTGCTAAAATTTGGGGTAATTTTTTTCCGGGAAGTGGACCAGGGACCGAAATATTCCAACCTTTTTTATTTATCGTGCGATTTTTTCCCTAAATTTGGGCAGAACAATGTCTGCCGGGTCTTTCTAGTTTAAATATAAAACGGAAAAAATCTGTATGACATTAATTTCCCTACAGGAACATTTCAGTTAGAATACCAGTGATCTCAACTGACTACAATTTATATGGTAGCTAAACTTCTTTAGCTAATATATGATTAAATTGAGGATTTGGAAAATGTTTTGTTCTATATAAATAAACACTATGTCCGATAAAATAAAGAAAGGAAAAGAATTTGAAACTGGGTTAAGCCGTTATTGAGTATTAGCTAAAAAAAATTTAAATTGAGATTAGAAAAAAAAAATTTATGTGGTAAATGAGAGCTGAAACAGATTGGAAACATTAAAGAAAAATTATTTAAAATTGGTTGAGCCGATACGTAGATCTTACGGTATATACGAACGCCAATTCATTTTTATATATATAGAATACAACTTCTTCACCCTGACATAGGTTATGAAAAAGCACGGAATAACAACCTATATTCACAATCAAAACTTTTGGTTGTTGCATTCACTTTTTCAACATTCGCCAAAGTAGCGAAAAGGAATTCACCATTTGTATTTAAATATAAAACGGAAAAAATCTGTATGGCATTAAGTTCCCTACAGGAACATTTCAGTTAGAATACCAGTGATCTCAACTGACTACAATTTATATGGTAGCTAAACTTCTTTAGCTAATATATGTCCGATAGAATAAAGGAAAGAAAAAATTTTGAAAATCGCCGTTATTGAGTATTAGCTAAAAAAATTTTAAATTGAGATTAGAAAAAAAAAATGTATGTGGTAAATAAGACCTGAAACAGATTGGAAACATTAAAGAAAAAATATTTAAAATGTTTTGTTCTATATAAATAAACACTATGTCCGATAGAATAAAGAAAAGAAAAGAATTTGAAACTCGGTTAAGCCGTTATTGAGTATTAGCTAAAAAAAATTTAAATTGAGATTAGAAAAAAAAAATTTATGTGGTAAATGGGAGCTGAAACAGATTGGAAACATTAACGAAAAAATATTCAAAATCGGTTGCGCCGATACGGAGATCTTACGGTATATACGAACGCCAATTCATTTTTATATATATAGATTACAACTTATTCACCATAACATAGATTATGAAAAAGGACGGAATAACAACCTATATCACAATCAAAACTTTTGGTTGTTGCATTCACTTTTTCAACATACGCCAAGTAGCGAAAAGGAATTCACCATTTGTATTTAAATATAAATCGGAAAAAATCTGTATATTAAGTTCCCTACAGGCTCATTTCAGTTAGAATACCAGTGATCTCAACTGACTACAATTTATATGGTAGCTAAACTTCTTTAGCTAATATATGTCCGATAGAATAAAGGAAAGAAAAAATTTTGAAAATCGCCTTATTGAGTATTAGCTAAAAAAATTTTAAATTGAGATTAGAAAAAAAAATTTATGTTTACCACATAATCTTTTGGTTGTTGCATTCACTTTTTCAACATTCGCCAAAGTAGCGAAAAGGAATTCACCATTTGTATTTAAATATAAAACGGAAAAAATCTGTATGGCATTAAGTTCCCTACAGGAACATTTCAGTTAGAATACCAGTGATCTCAACTGACTACAATTTATATGGTAGCTAAACTTCTTTAGCTAATATATGATTAAATTGAGGATTTGGAAAATGTTTTGTTCTATATAAATAAACACTATGTCCGATAGAATAAAGAAAAGAAAAGAATTTGAAACTCGGTTAAGCCGTTATTGAGTATTAGCTAAAAAAAAATTAAATTGAGATTAGAAAAAAAAATTTATGTGGTAAATGGGAGCTGAAACAGATTGGAAACATTAAAGAAAAAGTACGCCAATTCATTTTTATATATATAGATTACAACTTCTTCACCATAACATAGATTATGAAAAAGGACGGAATAACAACCTATATTCACAATCAAAACTTTTGGGTGTTGCATTCACTTTTTCAACATACGCCAAAGTGGCTAAAAGGAGTTCACCATTTGTATTTAAATATAAAACGGAAAAAATCTGTATATTAAGTTCCCTACAGGAACATTTCACTTAGAATACCAGTGATCTCAACTGACTTCAATTTATATGGTAGCTAAACTTCTTTAGCTAATATATGATCAAATTGAGGATTTGAAAAATGTTTTGTTCTATATACATAAACACTATGTCCGATAGAATAAAGAAAAGAAAAGAATTTGAAACTCGGTTAAGATGTTATTGAGTACTAGCAAACCCGGCAGACGTTGTCCTGCCCAAACACTAACTTGTTTGCATTTAAAATATGTATGTATGTGATTCGCCCTCCTAATTTCAGCTCCACATCCTTCTCTCCGTCCATCCTCTTCATATGCTTTTGTCTTTTCATATTGCTTTTTAACTGTCATCCATATACCTATCCCTTTCTCAATCCCAATCCCAAAAGGATTTAAAATGACTCCATTTTAAAAATCGCATCAAGACCTTTTATTTTAGACCCATTTTTTTACAAAAACCTTCTAGCTCCAATTTTGGTCTACGTTTTGGTTAATATCTAAAAACCTTCGTTTTATATTGGAAAAAAGCTAAAACATGTTAAATCATTTGTCAGCACCTTTCATTTGATACCCATATCATACCAACACCATCGAGGGCCCCTCCTGGTTGACATTTTGACCAATATCTCGAAAACGGGCTCAAATTGAAAGAACACTTTATAAGGTTATCCTGGCCAACATTTTGAGGGAAATCTCCAAAACCTTTCCAAATGCCTTTATTTTTTTAGCGTATAACCATCTCGAGCGGATACAAAATTTACCTTCCAAATTTAGTTATGTGTATTAGGTCCAGCCGCTCTCAAAATAGATGTTTCCATAAATGAAGCAAAGTCCAAATGAAAACTGTGGTCTTCCCTTTTCGATTGATACCAATTTTGTGCGAATACTTCAAATTTTACGGAAAACAACATTTTGGCCGATAACTCTATTATCGATAAATTTATCGAAATTTCATGATGCCTGTTACCTATTCTACACTCCTAAAAACCTGTCTGCCAAATTTCGTAATGATCGCGCCATTTGTTCAGACGATAAAGAACCACAAACATCCGCAGTCACTCACAAACTTACGTTTTTATATATTAGTAAGATTAGCTAAAAAAAATTTAAATTGAGATTAGAAAAAAAAAATTTATGTGGAAAATGAGAGCTGAAACAGATTGGAAACATTAAAGAAAAAATATTTAAAATCGGTTGCGCCGATACGGAGATCTTACGGTATATACGAACGCCAATTCATTTTTATATATATAGATTACAACTTCTTCACCATGACATAGATTCTGAAAAAGCAAGGAATAACAACCTATATTCACAATCAAAACTTTTGGTTGTTGCATTCACTTTTTCAACATTCGCCAAAGTAGCGAAAAGGAATTCACCATTTGTATTTAAATATAAAACGGAAAAAATCTGTATGGCATTAAGTTCCCTACAGGAACATTTCAGTTAGAATACCAGTGATCTCAACTGACTACAATTTATATGGTAGCTAAACTTCTTTAGCTAATATATGATTAAATTGAGGATTTGGAAAATGTTTTGTTCTATATAAATAAACACTATGTCCGATAGAATAAAGAAAAGAAAAGAATTTGAAACTCGGTTAAGCCGTTATTGAGTATTAGCTAAAAAAAATTTAAATTGAGATTAGAAAAAAAAATTTATGTGGTAAATGGGAGCTGAAACAGATTGGAAACATTAAAGAAAACATATTTAAAATCGGTTGCGCCGATACGGAGATCTTACGGTATATACGAACGCCAATTCATTTTTATATATATAGATTACAACTTCTTCACCATAACATAGATTATGAAAAAGGACGGAATAACAACCTATATTCACAATCAAAACTTTTGGGTGTTGCATTCACTTTTTCAACATACGCCAAAGTGGCTAAAAGGAGTTCACCATTTGTATTTAAATATAAAACGGAAAAAATTTGTATATTAAGTTTCCTACAGGAACATTTCACTTAGAATACCAGTGATCTCAACTGACTTCAATTTATATGGTAGCTAAACTTCTTTAGCTAATATATGATCAAATTGAGGATTTGAAAAATGTTTTGTTCTATATACATAAACACTATGTCCGATAGAATAAAGAAAAGAAAAGAATTTGAAACTCGGTTAAGATGTTATTGAGTATTAGCTAAAAAAAATTTAAATTGAGATTAGAAAAAAAAAATTTATGTGGAAAATGAGAGCTGAAACAGATTGGAAACATTAAAGAAAAAATATTTAAAATCGGTTGCGCCGATACGGAGATCTTACGGTATATACGAACGCCAATTCATTTTTATATATATAGATTACAACTTCTTCACCATGACATAGATTATGAAAAAGCACGGAATAACAACCTATATTCACAATCAAAACTTTTGGTTGTTGCATTCACTTTTTCAACATTCGCCAAAGTAGCGAAAAGGAATTCACCATTTGTATTTAAATATAAAACGGAAAAAATCTGTATGGCATTAAGTTCCCTACAGGAACATTTCAGTTAGAATACCAGGGATCTCAACTGACTACAATTTATATGGTAGCTAAACTTCTTTAGCTAATATATGTCCGATAGAGTAAAGGAAAGAAAAAATTTTGAAAATCGCTGTTATTGAGTATTAGCTAAAAAAATTTTAAATTGAGATTAGAAAAAAAAAATTTATGTGGTAAATAAGACCTGAAACAGATTGGAAACATTAAAGAAAAAATATCTAAAATTGGTTGAGCCGATACGAAGATCTTACGGTATATACGAACGCCAATTCATTTTTATATATATAGATTACAACTTCTTCACCATAACATAGATTATGAAAAAGGACGGAATAACAACCTATATTCACAATCAACAACCTATATTCACAATCAAAACTTTTGGTTGTTGTATTCACTTTTTCAACATTCGCCAAAGTAGCGAAGAGGAATTCACCATTTGTATTTAAATATAAAACGGAAAAAATCTGTATGGCATTAAGTTCCCTACAGGAACATTTCAGTTAGAATACCAGTGATCTCAACTGACTGCAATTTATATGGTAGCTAAACTTCTTTAGCTAATATATGATTAAATTGAGGATTTGGAAAATGTTTTGTTCTATATAAATAAACGCTATGTCCGATAGAATAAAGAAAAGAAAAGAATTTTAAAATCGGTTTAGCCATTATTGAGTATTTGCTAAAAAAAATTTAAATTGAGATTAGAAAAAAAAAATGTATGTGGTAAATGAGACCTGAAACAGATTGGAAACATTAAAGGAAAAATATTTAAAATCGGTTTAGCCGATACGGAGATCTTACGGTATATACCAACGCCAATTCATTTTTATATATATAGATTACAACTTCTTCACCATAACATAGATTATGAAAAAGGACGGAATAACAACCTATATTCACAATCAAAACTTTTGGGTGTTGCATTCACTTTTTCAACATACGCCAAAGTGGCTAAAAGGAGTTCACCATTTGTATTTAAATATAAAACGGAAAAAAAAGTTCCCTACAGGAACATTTCAGCTAGAATACCACTGATCTCAACTGACTTCAATTTATATGGTAGCTAAACTTCTTTAGCTAATATATGATTAAATTGAGGATTTGGAAAATGTTTTGTTCTATATAAATAAACACTATGTCCGATAGAATAAAGAAAAGAAAATAATTTGAAACTCGGTTAAACCGTTATTGAGTATTAGCTAAAAAAAATTTAAATTGATATTAGAAAAAAAAAATGTATGTGGAAAATGAGAGCTGAAACAGATTGGAAACATTAACGAAAAAATATTTAAAATCGGTTGCGCCGATACGGAGATCTTACGGTATATACGAACGCCAATTCATTTTTATATATATAGATTACAACTTCTTCACCATGACATAGATTATGAAAAAGCACGGAATAACAACCTATATTCACAATCAAAACTTTTGGTTGTTGCATTCACTTTTTCAACATTCGCCAAAGTAGCGAAAAGGAATTCACCATTTGTATTTAAATATAAAACGGAAAAAATCTGTATGGCATTAAGTTCCCTACAGGAACATTTCAGTTAGAATACCAGTGATCTCAACAGACTACAACTTATATGGTAGCTAAACTTCTTTAGCTAATATATGATTAAATTGAGGATTTGGAAAATGTTTTGTTCTATATAAATAAACACTATGTCCGATAGAATAAAGAAAAGAAAAGAATTTGAAACTCGGTTAAGCCGTTATTGAGTATTAGCTAAAAAAAATTTAAATTGAGATTAGAAAAAAAAAATTTATGTGGTAAATGGGAGCTGAAACAGATTGGAAACATCAAAGAAAAAATATTTAAAATCGGTTGCGCCGATACGGAGATCTTACGGTATATACGAACCCCAATTCATTTTTATATGTATAGATTACAACTTCTTCACCATAACATAGATTATGAAAAAGGACGGAATAACAACCTATATTCACAATCAAAACTTTTGGTTGTTGCATTCACTTTTTCAACATTCGCCAAAGTAGCGAAAAGGAATTCACCATTTGTATTTAAATATAAAACGGAAAAAATCTGTATGGCATTAAGTTCCCTACAGGAACATTTCAGTTAGAATACCAGTGATCTCAACTGACTACAATTTATATGGTAGCTAAACTTCTTTAGCTAATATATGATTAAATTGAGGATTTGGAAAATGTTTTGTTCTATATAAATAAACACTATGTCCGATAGAATAAAGAAAAGAAAAGAATTTGAAACTCGGTTAAACCGTTATTGAGTATTAGCTAAAAAAAATTTAAATTGAGATTAGAAAAAAAAATTTATGTGGTAAATGGGAGCTGAAACAGATTGGAAACATTAAAGAAAAAATATTTAAAATCGGTTGCGCCGATACGGAGATCTTACGGTATATACGAACGCCAATTCATTTTTATATATATAGATTACAACTTCTTCACCATAACATAGATTATGAAAAAGGACGGAATAACAACCTATATCACAATCAAAACTTTTGGTTGTTGCATTCACTTTTTCAACATACGCCAAAGTAGCGAAAAGGAATTCACCATTTGTATTTAAATATAAAACGGAAAAAATCTGTATATTAAGTTCCCTACAGGAACATTTCAGTTAGAATACCAGTGATCTCAACTGACTGCAATTTATATGGTAGCTAAACTTCTTTAGCTAATATATGATTAAATTGAGGATTTGGAAAATGTTTTGTTCTATATAAATAAACACTATGTCCGATAGAATAAAGAAAAAAAAGGAATTTGAAACTCGGTGAAGCCGTTATTGAGTATTAGCTAAAAAATTTTAAATTGAGATTAGAAAAAAAAAATGTATGTGGTAAATGATGGCTGAAACAGATTGGAAACATTAACGAAAAAATATTTAAAATCGGTTGCGCCGATACGGAGATCTTACGGTATATACGAACGCCAATTCATTTTTATATATATAGATTACAACTTCTTCACCATGACATAGATTATGAAAAAGCACGGAATAACAACCTATATTCACAACCAAAACTTTTGGTTGTTGCATTCACTTTTTCAACATTCGCCAAAGTAGCGAAAAGGAATTCACCATTTGTATTTAAATATAAAACGGAAAAAATCTGTATGGCATTAAGTTCCCTACAGAAACATTTCAGTTAGAATACCACTGATCTCAACTGACTTCAATTTATATGGTAGCTAAACTTCTTTAGCTAATATATGATTAAATTGAGGATTTGGAAAATGTTTTGTTCTATATAAATAAACACTATGTCCGATAGAATAAAGAAAAGAAAAGAATTTGAAACTCGGTTAAGCCGTTATTGAGTATTAGCTAAAAAAAATTTAAATTGAGATTAGAAAAAAAAAATTTATGTGGTAAATAAGACCTGAAACAGATTGGAAACATTAAAGAAAAAATATCTAAAATTGGTTGAGCCGATACGGAGATCTTACGGTATATACGAACGCCAATTCATTTTTATATATATAGATTACAACTTCTTCAATATAACATAGATTATGAAAAAGGACGGAATAACAACCTATATTCACAATCAACAACCTATATTCACAATCAACAACCTATATTCACAATCAAAACTTTTGGTTGTTGCATTCACTTTTTCAACATTCGCCAAAGTAGCGAAAAGGAATTCACCATTTGTATTTAAATATAAAACGGCAAAAATCTGTATGGCATTAAGTTCCCTACAGGAACATTTCAGTTAGAATACCAGCGATCTCAACTGACTACAATTTATATGGTAGCTAAACTTCTTTAGCTAATATATGATTAAATTGAGGATTTGGAAAATGTTTTGTTCTATATAACAAAACACTATGCCCGATAGAATAAAGAAAAGAAAAGAATTTGAAACTCGGTTAAGCCGTTATTGAGTATTAGCTAAAAAAAATTTAAATTGAGATTAGAAAAAAAAAATTTATGTGGAAAATGAGAGCTGAAACAGATTGGAAACATTAACGAAAAAATATTTAAAATCGGTTGCGCCGATACGGAGATCTAACGGTATATACGAACGCCAATTCATTTTTATATATATAGATTACAACTTCTTCACCATGACATAGATTATGAAAAAGCACGGAATAACAACCTATACCACAATCAAAACTTTTGGTTGTTGCATTCACTTTTTCAACATACGCCAAAGTAGCGAAAAGGAATTCACCATTTGTATTTAAATATAAAACGGAAAAAATCTGTATATTTCAGTTAGAATACCAGTGATCTCAACTGACTACAATTTATATGGTAGCTAAACTTCTTTAGCTAATATATGTCCGATAGAATAAAGGAAAGAAAAAATTTTGAAATTCGCCTTATTGAGTATTAGCTAAAAAAAATTTTAAATTGAGATTAGAAAAAAAAAATTTATGTGGTAAATAAGACCTGAAACAGATTGGAAACATTAAAGAAAAAATATCTAAAATTGGTTGAGCCGATACGGAGATCTTACGGTATATACGAACGCAAATTCATTTTTATATATATAGATTACAACTTCTTCACCATAACATAGATTATGAAAAAGGACGGAAAAACAACCTATATTCACAATCAAAACTTTTGGTTGTTGCATTCACTTTTTCAACATTCGCCAAAGTAGCGAAAAGGAATTCACCATTTGTATTTATATATAAAACGGAAAAAATCTGTATGGCATTAAGTTCCCTACAGGAACATTTCAGTTAGAATACCAGTGATCTCAACTGACTACAATTTATATGGTAGCTAAACTTCTTTAGCTAATATATGATTAAATTGAGGATTTGGAAAATGTTTTGTTCTATATAAATAAACACTATGTCCGATAGAATAAAGAAAAAAAAGGGAAACTCGGTTAAGCCGTTATTGAGTATTAGCTAAAAAATTTTAAATTGAGATTAGAAAAAAAAAATTTATGTGGTAAATGAGAGCTGAAACAGATTGGAAACATTAACGAAAAAATGTTTAAAATCGATTGCGCCGATACGGAGATCTTACGGTATATACGAACGCCAATTCATTTATATATATATAGATTACAACTTCTTCACCATGACATAGATTATGAAAAAGCACGGAATAACAACCTATATTCACAACCAAAACTTTTGGTTGTTGCATTCACTTTTTCAACATTCGCCAAAGTAGCGAAAAGGAATTCACCATTTGTATTTAAATATAAAACGGAAAAAATCTGTATGGCATTAAGTTCCCTACAGGAACATTTCAGTTAGAATACCAGTGATCTCAACTGACTACAATTTATATGGTAGCTAAACTTCTTTAGCTAATATATGTCCGATAGAATAACGGAAAGAAAAAATTTTGAAAATCGCCGTTATTGAGTATTAGCTAAAAAAATTTTAAATTGAGATTAGAAAAAAAAAAATTTATGTGGTAAATAAGACCTGAAACAGATTGGAAACATTAAAGAAAAAATATCTAAAATTGGTTGAGCCGATACGGAGATCTTACGGTATATACGAACGCCAATTCATTTTTATATATATAGATTACAACTTCTTCACCATAACATAGATTATGAAAAAGGACGGAATAACAACCTATATTCACAATCAACAACCTATATTCACAATCAAAACTTTTGGTTGTTGCATTCACTTTTTCAACATTCGCCAAAGTAGCGAAAAGGAATTCCCCATTTGTATTTAAATATAAAACGGAAAAAATGTGTATGGCATCAAGTTCCCTACAGGAACATTTCAGTTAGAATACCAGTGATCTAAACTGACTACAATTTATATGGTAGCTAAACTTCTTTAGCTAATATATGATTAAATTGAGGATTTAGAAAATGTTTTGTTCTATATAAATAAACACTATGTCCGATAGAATAAAGAAAAGAACAAAATTGAGTATTTGCTAAAAAAATTTTAAATTGAGATTAGAAAAAAAATGTATGTGGTAAATGAGACCTGAAACAGATTGGAAACATTAAAGAAAAAATATTTAAAATCCATTTAGCCGATACGGAGATTTTACGGTGTATACGAACGCCAATTCATTTTTATATATATAGATAATACCAGAGTGTATCTCATAAAAACATGCATAATTCCAATTATTATATATTTTGATATCTTTTCATGGGCCAGGAGCTTTGCATAGGCACATTATATTTAACAAAAAATGCTTCATTAATTTGTAATAATTCATAAAATTTTCACCAAAAGCCAAAGCTGTTAACTACAGTGTCTGACTGTTTTATTGTACATACAGTAGTGGCGCAGGTGGTGAGGGTGCCGGCTATGACGCGGCCGTTCGCAAATTCAAGCACCGGTTCAGTTTTTTTTTTATTAAATTGAATTTGCCTTGAAATATATGAAAACTTTTTATCATAATAGTTTTTTTTTAAATTGATTATATTTGTAGCCCAATATTTCAATATTTGTCTGTTTCTTACCTCTATCTTGGAGTGCAAAACTCATTTTTTTTTAAATAAAATCTTACAAATTATTACAATTTATCAATATTTCTCTTTTTATTTTTTTTTTAAGAAATATATTATATTTAATATACAAAAAGTAAAAACACAATTTGTAGCTTCTTCAATTTTATATTTACGAAATAGTTAGAAATCGCGTTAATTTTCCTGAAGACATCAATTATTTTCTCCCTAAAAATTTTAATTTGTAAGAGTCGACATTTAACCGGAATCCTTACATATTTAGGATAAATTGGGCCAGTTAAGATATGTGTTTTCAATATTTCTGAGTTGACGTTTACGAAAAAAACCATAAAACCATCATATGTTGAAGTTGTAATATTCTCCCGCTATACGGACTTCAAAAAATCCAAAACTAAAGGAAAAATTGAGAAAACTGTCTGTCAAACCAAAACACCATTTGGAAACCGGCTAATGTTAAGAAGTTAGCGGGATCTCAAAATGAACGATCATTCGTTTCAATTCATATCGCTATGTTTGTATGTATATTCCTAGCGGTGGAAATATTTGCTGAACCTTTAACGCTTAGGTATAGCATTTCACATGGTATATTCATGTGTACCAATAGCTCATGCAGAATGGTCTCGGGTGGGACGCGTGCGTTCCATGGTTCGAGCCTAGCTTCGGACATAGCATTTTTTTTCCTTTTTCATATTAACTATGCAGGGAAATTACTTAAATTTACCATAACACAATATGTACTTAAATATATAGTTTTATGCATTTTTTTAAGGAATTTGCTTTTTTCTAATTGATATAGGACAAGGATAAACCTATGGGCACAGCCATAATAAATATAGCTCTATACATATATAAGTTGAGTTCATCTATATATTAATAGACTAACACTCTCCCCATAGTAACCCAACTTCATGTAGTATTTATAGATAGATCACTATAAAAGTTAGATTGCCATCTTGGTATGGACTATTTCTACTGTCTCGCGAAAAAAAATTTGAAAATTATGCTTTGTTTATTTGTTATTAAACAAAAAAGAACCCTACCAACTTTCCAAAACTCTCCAGTTATTTTGTAATCTCCAACAGCACAACATACATATATAAAAGCTTTTACCAAAAGCCAAAGCTACAGTATCTGACTGTTTCATTGTACGCTAGATGGACAGTGCGCGCCTTGCGCAAGAATTTCACCATTACCCTCAGCGACATCTACAACCCAGTAGATAAAGTCTCTGATTCACAACAGAAATGATATACATGATACAACAGTGGCGCAGGTGGTAAGGGTGCCGGCTCTGATGCGTGCGTTTACAGGATCAAGCACGGGTTCGGGGCAGGTTAAGTTTTTTTTTTTATAAATTAAATGTGCCTTGAAGCATATAACATATGAAAATCTTTTATTATAATATTTTTTTTTAAATTTATTGAAGATTGGCCAGAAAAATATTACCAATTGTCTCATTTAGAGTAGAGCTGTAAGTAGACGCTGGAAAGTATAAGTAGTTGCTGGTGTCATTTTAAATAATTTTCCTTGCTTTAAAAGAATTAAAAAAAAAAACAATTCCCATTTTTGTCTTCACCGAGAATCCCGAGAATCGAAGTCAGGTGTCCTGCAAGTAGTATACATTTATACCCATTTTGGTATAAAAATTGTACAATTAGTGTCTTCATAGGACATGCTCGAACAAATGTGACCAATTTATTCCATTTAAAATAGACTAAACATGATCCAACTATGGAAGGTCGTGGCATGAGACAGCTGATTAAAAAGTTTTTTCTTTAATTTTGACATTATGCCCATTTTTCAGTGTAATTTTGACAGTACGCACACAAAGTACAACAACAAAATACATTACACAAATTACGTACGCACGGGTGTATGTCACCATGCCATCACCTGTTTATTGCATCATGAGACTAAAAAAGTAGTAGTATACTACAATAAAATATTGGAAAAGCATATTTTCTAAGCAGAAAATGTATTTTTTATACTAAGAATGAAGTTAGTTATATAGAATAAAATATTTTGATAGCAACACCAGAAGAGGAATTTTCAAAAATAGAAGAGAAAAAAGAAAAATATCAAAATCCATGCAAAGAAATGTAAAGCAGGAGTTATTAGCTTTCAAATGTTGTTGAAAATAATCTATAGCCTTACTACAAGCCGAAGTCTAATCACTTCAGTTGGTGCATGTTTTCATTATATGCATACTTAGCATAGACTTGACTTGACTTGAGAACTGTCACTTAGCACTTAGAAAAATAGCAAGAGAGCACACTAGCCAGTTTTAAATAAGAGTAAAAGTTTCCCATATCGAATTGCTTTTTAAAAGTAATCGTGTGATTTTTTCCATATAACTCAGTAAAAAGTACCAAAACGCATTTTCTTGGCATTAGTTTTCGATTTTCTGAGCTTATCTACAATCGGTATATAGTCAATGCCAAAAAAAACTATAAAGCATTTTGGGAGGAAAAAAATTTTTTTTTAGGTTAGCCTAATTTGAATTCAATTTATTTGACAGTAAGTTTTGCGGCTGCCATATGAATAATATACATCCAAAAATTCTTATCTCTATAGAATAGTTGGAGGATTTTATTCAAAAATAAAAAAAAATGGTACGTATCACACAGTTCTCTCACGGCGCTCACTAAACTTAGAATTTACATAGAAAATCAAATTCAATTTATTTGACAGTAAGTTTTAATAATATACATCCAAAAATTCTTATCCCTATAGAATAGTTGGAGGATTTTATTCAAAATGTTAAGAAAAAGGTATGGCATCACAGAGCTCTCTCACGGCGCTCACTAAACTTAGAATTTACATAAAAAATCAAAACTCAACTTCTAAGTCAAGTCAAGTAGGGTAATCGGATACATGCAAACTTCATTAAACAGAACGCTTAGTAGCAGTTCCAAGTCAAGTCAAGTGTATGCTAAGTATGCATAATGGCTGCTTAAGTCAAGTCAAGTAGGGTAATCGGATACATGCAAACTTCATTAAACAGAACGCTAAGTGGCAGTTCCAAGTCAAGTCAAGTCTATGCTAAGTATGCATAAAGGCTGCTTTAAGGTAAATGTCCATAATTTCGTGGTACTAAGGAATTTTCTGACTTTCTACCTCTCTTGCGTAAAAATGGATGAAAGAAAACTAAAAAAGTAAATTTTTCCCATTGAGTTGATCTATTAAGATAGCTTTCCATTTAACTTCAAACAAAACTAACAAATGTTTTATTTTATATAAATAAAAATGTGTGAGTACCTCAAATGTCCCTAATTTCGTGGCAAAAATTTTCTGATGTACCTAACTTCGTGGTAAAGTGTCCCTAATTTCGTGGTATTTGGTTAAACTCTAATTTTATGGAAAATAAAAGTTATTTTAAACGCAAATTCCTAAAGATACACAAATTTATTTATTAAAATTTATGTTTAAAAATTTAAAATTTTAAATAATTTTTTTATTGTTATTGTATTTATGAAAAGAAAGCGTTTTAAGACCAAGTAAGTAAAAAATTACTTGTAAGCAGACCTGTTAAATTTGATTAGTAATTAGTAATAAATTGATTAGACGGATTTTTTAATTGTTAATGATTATTTCAATTGGTTTTCGAGAAAAGGCAATTAGTAATTGATTACGATTGAAAAAAATCAAAAAAAAAACCATAAAAACCATAAAACCAATAAAAAACTTTAACTGATGTAACTTGTACTTTTCTCAAAATTACTTTTATTTATTATTTTTAATTTTTGTGTTTTTTTTGGTCTTTAAGGTTTTTTTTTTATTTTTAAACAAAATAAAATAACATTAAATAAAAAAGTTTTAAAACAAAAATAAACAATAAAAAAAATTAATTCAATTGGTGTAACTTATTTATTTTATTATTTCAAAAAATGTTTTTTTTTTTTAATTTTTTTGTTATTTTTTAAATTTTTTTTTGTATTTTTAAATTTTTTGATTTTTTTTAAATTTTATTTGGTTTTTTTATTCTTTTTTTTATTTTTTGGTTTCTTGTTAACAATAAAAAAATGAATTCAATGATATAACATTTTACTCTTGCTTTTACTCGTGCTTTCCGTTTCACTGCTGGAATGTAAATGCGTAGTATACCACGAAATTAGGAGCATGCAATACAATTGATGTACGTAATTTCGTGGTATCGCTTTAAGCGTTAATATGAGTTTTATATTTAAATTTTTTTGTTTATTATCGCTATTCATTCATAACAAAAGCAAAAAAGTATAAATCTTGACATATTTTTTAAAATTAAATCAAAATTTATTGAATAAACAAAAGTTCTATAATGCCATTATTTCGTTAAAATGTTGTGCTTCGCAGAGCTTTTCGATTAAAATATTGACGAATGGGTTAATAAAAGTGTACCACGAAATTACGTCAAAATCTTCCTCAGGGGTCTATTTAATAATTAAAATACTTAAAATAATAGGGTATCCTATGAAATGTGAAAGAAAATAAGGAAAACATAAAGTATTATATTCCCCTAATTTCGTGAGTACCACGAAATTAGGTACATCACAAAAAACATGTGTCCCTAAATTCGTGGTATTTAAATATTAAATAAAATGTAAATGAAAAGTTATTGAAATAAGTTTTGCAGTAATAAAAACGTTTAAGAAATGTTAAATAAAACCAAAAAAATTATCATCAAAAAAAAAAATTTAAAGATACAATTTTTACAGGCTTAACAAAATCTACTGGTCTCCTTAACAGTTTCCTTAAGAGGCCTCCCTACAAAAGGCTCATTTTCTGAGCTTCCAACTTTATAATGCTTGTTATTTAATAGGTTTAATTTTGAAAAATTTGTAAAATATCCATTATTACACCCGAAAAGTTAATCTTTATTATGAAATTTTCAGTTTTAAAAAAAACTCGCCAAATTCCTTGTTTGAAAGAAAATATCGAAATACCACGAAATAACGTACTACCACGAAATTATGGACATTTACCTTAGTTATTTCTCCGCCTACTTACTTGGTATTGCATTTGTCACGGGAGATATGTATGTATGTTAAAGAAAAGATTGTTGCCAGGAAAATAGGTATTTTATTTCAAAGTTTTATTTTTAGAGGAGCTGAAGAAGTACTGTATAAATATGACAGAACATTATTGAAATTATATAAAAGTCAATATATAATGTACTTATATATATATACATATATCTAAATTGTTGAGGAAAAAACCCTTAAAAAGCCAAAATGGAAACCGGCCTAATGCTCATATTGAGAACTTTAACATAAACGCCAAATTAATTTTTAATAAAAAATATGTATATGTAGCAAAATCCTAACGATAAGATGGTTTCGTTCTGACATTTGCGACGGTTCGTATTTCATTTGCTCTCAGATTAACAAATTGAGTAAAGTATACACTTGCGTCGGCGCGTCTGTCCAATTTCATTTTGACCGAGCGTTGCCATCCCTTACAAAAATCTTGGCAAAACTTGAATGCTGATTGGAAGACTGCCCTATTTCAAAATATTTTTTAAAAAATGTCCTGTCTCAGAATTTGTTTCAATAAGGCGTTATTGAATATATAATAACGAAATAATGCATACAATTTTTAAATAGAGAGTTTTATTTATTTATAGTAGAACTATATTATTATTATTATTATTATTTTTTAGTAGAACTATATTATTCATAGTCTCTGCTATTCATGTAATTCAAAACTTTAATTCTTTTTTAAAAACGTAATCAAACTTCTATTTTTTGCAAAAAGCTATAATAAAATTGAGATTCGAAAAATAGTTCAAAGGTACCATTTTTCTGGAAAATACGACAAAATTTTTGTCTTCATTTTTTTTATTTATTTTTATTTTTCTTAAAAACGCAATCAAACCTCTATATTTGGTAAAATTCTATAATGAAAATGAGATTCGAAGTCATTCGCGACCACTATTTTCGGTCGGGTATTTATATGCATCCTATAATCCTGAAAAAACTGTTTTTTTATATTTAAATGTAAACTTTTACTGTTCATAAAACTCTAATAATAAAATGGGATTCCAAAGCACTCATGACCAGCTTATAATTCAAAATTTGAAGTAAAAAGAAAGCAGAGTCAAAGTAGTAAGAGCGTCGTTGAGTCGGATTTGCGAAACTGAATTTGTATAATGCTCCCGGTAAATGGATTTCAAAAAATACTGCCGGTATACTAACAACAAAAAAATTACAATATGGCAACCATGTCTAAACGGCGGACATAACTCACGAGCATCTGTTTCGCATGCAACGCAAATGAAATAAACTAAAGAAATAATTACAGCTTATGTCGCTCAATTACTAAGAATTATCTATATACTAGCAGGGTACCCGGCGTTGCTCGAGATGTATGTAAGTAGTTAGGGGGCCTTTCAAAATCAATAATATACTTTAAGATTTCATATTTTGAAAAAAGGGTATTGAAAACCGGTATTCAAAAATTTTCTTTTGCGGTATTCGTTGGTAACGTTAGGGGGCCTTTCAAGAATTCAATTTTGATACCATATTAAGGTTTTTCTACAATCGCATTTTTACCGATAACTCAGTTATAGATAAATATATCGAAGTCCAAATGAAACCTGGGGCCATCCAATGCCGATATGCGAAATATCATAAGTATAGGTCAATTATTGTATGGGGAAAAAAATATCAAAAAGTAATGGTCCCTAGAAGCGTCCGAACCACCAAAATTAATAAAAAAAAAAGCCTATAACTCCTTCCAGACTATAACCTGTATGTGTTCCAAACTTCATCAAAATCTTGCCATTCTCACGTGATTGAGTAACAGAAGCAAACGTCTAGACATCCAAACATCGCTACATTCACATTTATAATATTAGTATATATATTTATAATATTAATAACCATTACAGTAGACGCTCACAAATTAGAATCACTTTGTTTTTAGGGCAATTCTAATTTCTGAAAAATTCTAATTCCTGGACGTTTATTTATTTCAATAAAACCTTAAAATTTAAGTCAATTTGCATTGAAAAACTACAATGAAATTTTGTCTTATTCAATTTTATTCATAAAAACGAGAAAACAAGGTAAATGTCCAATATACATATATGTATTTATGCGCTAAGTCAAAAAAAGGTCCAAAAAACAAAAACTCCAATTACAGTAAATATATTGAAGCTGTGCTAGTGGCACATCATCGTCAAATATCAAGCAAACAATGCCGAAACACGTGCACGCGTATCGAATTCAAACAAAAGCTGACAAAAACTGTACAGAAAGCGACGAAAATCCAACGACTACCGAGGGTAACATGAATAAATTGGGGATTCCCCTTTTTATATCTCATTTTGCAACAAAAAACAAAATACGCTCGCAAATTAGAATTTTCGATTCTAATTTCAGAGCGTGTAATGTATTCAAAAAGTTGATTCTAATTTCTGGAAATTCTAATTACTGAGAGTTCTAATTTGTGAGCGACTACTGTATATGTATTATAAGTCTAACTATGTTGTTAATATATGTCCATGCAATTTAATTTTGTTTATTGAAATATTAATAATAATAATAATTCCCATCGGATTACCCACCATATCCGATTACCCACCGGCGCGAGGGGCGCATCCGCATGACGCGCGGATTATTCGTTCGTGCCAAGTCATTGAAAGGCTTTGGTTTGTTAATCGTCGAGATCTAAAACTGCTCAGCTACAGAGAAAACCTCATCAGATAAGTAAAGTAAATAAAAGATAGATTACACAATTAGCAAATAATTAGTTAACAGAAGAAAGTTATTGTTAAAAAAAAGACTCAAAGAATAAGAAAACAATTTGTTGCTATGTATTTAGGAGAGAAAGAATTGACTTTTTTATGCTACAGAGTGAGTCCGAAATATCAAATGCACCAGAATGGGAGTTATAATCTTGACACAAACAACGAAAAGGCTTATTTAATTCAAAATTGGTTCGGCACTGTTTCAAGATAAGTAGTTTAAAATGCCTTGATGGGCAAGAGGGCACATTGAAGTTCACTTCGCTCAGAAGAGACGGGCTCGAGATTGAACCATTTAGTAATTTGACCATAAAAACAATTCCAGGCATTTCTCTTCGGCTAGAAAGGGTGTGAAGATTAATTAGTTTTAAGCGACTCGTATACGGTGGTAAATTATACAAGGGATCCCAATGAAAATCTCTTAACGCAAACAGTAAAAATTGTTTTTGAACTGATTCAAGTCGATCTACATGAACTTGACTAATGTAGTAAAAAGAGCTTTAGTTACATAAGGGTCGCTAAATTCTTTAGGCCATCGTTTAACGAATGCAAGAACACCTTTAGCCTTATTGACTGTTGCGTTAATATGGCGGTTAAAACTGAGCTTGTAGTACATAGTGACCGCCAGGTCAACAAAATCATACGCTTCCTCAATACGGAATATGAAAGGAGTGGTGGTGGACTTTCAAACATTGCTAAGTACCGTTTTTGCCATCTCCGATTAATGATTACTGGTCTTTAATGGACGGATTTTTTTGGTTAGTTGTCAAATTACCCGTCTTTAGCGTAAACCAGCTTTTATGAAAGCGAATCTCAATAACTCAATTATATATAATTAATTTCAGCAATAAAAATGTCTCCAAAAAAAAAAGGATCTAATAAGTTAAACAATTTAAGGTGGTCGAATTTCGACCACAGGATATCCTAGTTTAATTTAAAACCGGTGTTTACTTTTGTATTAACTCACCACATATTTTTTCTTCTTCTTCCATACACAATTATTACGTGCGAGCGCGCCCTCCATTGCTACGTCTCCGCCCGTAACAGAGGGTATAGCGGAGTTTTCAAATGCCGTTTCGTGTTACACTTGACTAAATAAACAGTCTTATCTAGGTCGCTTGATGAGTGAAAATACACTGTAGCACAGTGTAATAGGGTGTGGCAGTACAATGGGGCAGTTCTGATATAACTACTAGGGGGAGTGGTTATTAGAATATATTATAAGTAATGACCTAGAGATCTACAATGTCGGTAGCAAACCGACGTTTGTTACAAAAGTCAGGGAAGAGGTCCTGGACCTCTCTCTAGGCAAAAACCTGGCGGGGAACTTGGTATCGATGTGATTGGTATCATCAGAGCCATCCCTCTCTGGCCACAGGATCATCCGTTTTGAGGTATGAGTGATGCCCATAGAGTTTCTCCCAAGAAGGAATCCCAGGAGAAACGACTGGGCAATTAAAATAGCATCCTTGGGGCAAACTTAGGTAATCTCCAGGCACTAGCTGCATAGAACTAGAGCATAGGGAAGAGACCGTAAACAACATAATTACGGAAGCGTTCCTCTCAAGCTATAGAACCACAAAGGCCAGGAGCGGTAGCAAGAACGCGACTTGGTGGTCCCGAGACCTCGAAACTATAAGGAAGAATATCCGCAAACTCTTCAATAGGCCGAAACGGACGGGCAGCTTTGATGAATACATAACACAGCTTATTCTATGCAATAGAGATATAAGGAGAGCCAAAAGAGCCAGTTTTAGGAAGTTCTGCGAAGGATTTTGTTCAAAACCTGCAGCGGCGAGGTTGCACAAAGTGCTAGGCAAAGAACAGAGACAGATAAGCCTAGCATTAAAGCTTCCCGATGGTACTTATACCAGCACCAAGGAAGAGAGAGCAAAGACCCTGCTGGCAGTACATTTCTCTGGCGTGTCCCAGGCCAAACTAGACCCGCCCCTTCGAGAACCGAGCCCAAGTCGGTCTGACTGGCATACGGCAAATAAACTCTTCTCGACAGAGGCGGTAAAGCGGGCAATAAACACATTTGACAAATGGCGGACGGAATTAACCAGCGTTGCTACAGCAGCGTAACCAAATAATTCCACACCTAGCTAAAATTGTGAGATAGAGCCTGGCCCTGGCATACATACCTACAATGTGGAGGAGAGCGACAGTGATTTTCATACCCAAAAAAGGAAAAAAGGACTAATCGTTAGCTAAGTCCTTCAGGCCTATAATTCTAACCTCCTTTGTGCGAAAGGCAATGGAGATAATAATAGACCAACACATTAGAGCGAACATCCTGAACCACTGGCAGAGGCCTGTCAGCATGCAGATCTACGGATACATCCCTCTATCAATTGTGAACTGAGATCCAGAGTGCGTTGGCCCACCAGGCAATGCTCTGTGCCTTCTTTGACATTAAAGGTTCCTTCGATAACTCGTCTCACGACAGCGTTAATCGAGCACTGCAGACCAGAATGGTTCAAGCGCCCGTTCAGAGATGGATAGACGCTTTACTCAGCACAAGAACCGATGAAACCTTGACAGGCAGCAGCATCATGCAGGCTACTACTACGAGGCAATGGAATCCGATGACAAGGCTATGCGGATGATATTGTCATAATTCCACGGACCAAATTCGAGAATACTCTTTGTGATATCATAAAAAGAGCATTGAACCTGACAAAGAGATAATATAAACCCCAATAAAACTGTTCCCCTTTACTAGGAAAATACCGCTTCCGGGACTCAGAACAATTACCTTACAGGGCATGCAAATAGACTTCGTGGCCAAAGTTAAATACTTGAGGGTAATTTTTGATAGCAAACTTCTGTGGAAGCAACAGGCCGCAAGAATGTCAAATAGGGCTACTAAATCAATCATGGTGTATAGAAAAATAGCGACCAAATGCTGGAGTTGCAGCCGGCAAATCCTCAGATGGATGTACACTATGATAGTAAACCCACTATCACCTATGGCTCGGTAGGATGGGCATCAAGAAGAGCACAATCTACGGTGAGACAAGCACTCCAGCGCCTAGCGTGCGTATGCATCACAGGGGCGATGAGAACGTGTCCAACCGTAGCGCTGGAGGCTATTCTTGATCTCTTCCCACTATACGTTGCGATAGAGCAGTCGGCCAAGAGAACCCTCTTGAACATCGCAAAGAAGGGTTCGGGCAGATGAAAAGTAATGCCGACCAACAACATGGCAAAACTGAGGGAAGCCATGGCGGTATCTCAATTACCAAGGGACGACATTATCAGGAAAATAGACTTTGAAAAGCGGTTCAGAGTCGAACTGGGAGATAAGATAAGCTGGAAACAATCCAGAGTATAAAATATACACCGCTCCCATACGATGGTATGGTACACGGATGGCTCGAAAACCCCAGTTGGAATCGGAGCCGGAGTCTTTGGCCCAAGAACAAAGATATCCGCTCCGCTGGGGACCTACCCGAGCATCTTTCAAGCGGAAGTATACGCCATATACCTCTGTGCAGAGCAATGTTATAAGAATAAGTGCATCGCTATACTTAACGACAGCCAGGCGATTTCATCAGTCGAGTTAAAATCTGAGCTTATCTGTGAGTGCGTAGGAAAACTGAACGACCTGGGAGCCAGAAATAGCGTACTGCTAGCATGGGTTCCAGATTACACTGGAGTTGAAGGAAATGAGAGGGCTGACAGCCTAGCAAGATATGCAGTAAGTATAAGGCCCATAGGGCTTGAACCAATGCTGCCAGTGGGCCCTAAAATGGTCAAGGACGTCTTGATAAAAGATGAAGAAAATTAACGAGAGAGGCACTGGCGTAATATACCGGGCTGACGGTAGTCCAAATTGCTCCTAGGCGGATATAATACCTCCCGATAACTTAAAAATTATCACGGGAATACTTACAGGTCATTGCAGACTCAAAAGCCACCTCCACAAAATTGATATAAGGGAGCACGACAACTGCTGGTTTTGTCACACGACGGCGGAGACTGCAGAGCATATCCTTATGATATGCGACGCCATCGCCAGAAAAAGAGCACAAGTCCTGGGTTAACCTTCCTAAAGGAAATTGGCTTGGATGAGGTGTTGTAAGTAGATGAGGTCAAAATAGACCATCCGGTCGCAGTGTTTTCTCAACCAATTTCCCGTATCACATCTTTTAAATGTAACTTTGAGCAGCAAAAAAATATAAAGCATTTACATCAAATTAATTGGATATGCGAATTTATTTATACATAAAGATAACTCAATGCTTCACGAAATACAATAAAAAAATCATAACCAACATTTTGTGATAAGTGTGAAGCTCCATTGTCTGATCAGGGTATGGCACGAAGTACGAAGCACTGGAAATTGCAGGATATTCAATGGTTTCCCTGGCCAAACATAAATTCCAAGATCGACTTAGAAGAAGTTGTCATTTCAAAGGCAGCTAAAAGCCACCCATGGATCCGCCACCTTTGTATAAATAACGAATACTACCTTGAAGTTATAAACCGTTTGCGCGAAGCAACCCGTCAGAAGCGCACAGAATTGTGGAAAAAACAATCATGGATTTTGCAAGCGCGTTTCAGAAGTGTTTCGCGTGTATTAAATTTGAGGGGAATACCTTGGAAGGGGACAAGAAGTTATTGATGAATACATAAATACTTGTTGTAAGAATTTAAAATAAATGTTACTTATTGATCAGACCTCGTACTGGTGGAAACTTTAAAGACGGTTTGTAACAAAGTGGAAATTGGTGAAGAGATCATTCGATTTTTCGAAATTCGAAAATAATTTTTTTAATTTTAATCAGTAGTCTTAAGCGTTATCAAATGGGTTTAAGAATTGTTAATTAATATTTTTTAGCTATTTAAAAGAATATCTTCTTTTTTCCCATAAACCAAAAAATTAAATTATTTCAAACTTGCAGGTTATGATAAAATGACTTTACAGAAATAACATTTTCATTACCACTTTATGTCTACCACTTTTCAAAAACATTTATTGTAAACAAATAATTTGTTTGTTAGCTTCTACTCTAATATATATTTTTTTCAAAAAAAAAAAACTCTGTAAACCCTATTGATGACTACTGAATATAATATACAAAAACACGACACCAATTCACGAGTTCCACTCAACATTGGAAATCGAGAATCACACAACCAAAACTTTCCGAAATGGCAGAGGTTGAAACTATCCAAAGCCAAACTATCTTATAAACCGGCTAACAAAGGATTTCCAAGTAATACACTGGTGACAATTGCGGTGGCGCGTCATAATGTCAGTGGAATTAGTGTCAGTGTCAATGACATTATTTCGATTTAGCAAAAAGAATTATTGGAATAAAAAACCGTGTGATTTTATATTCCAAATTTTCATTTTATAGATTACACAGCTCTACAAAAAAAAAATTGTGTTGCCCTGGGTATTTTTGCAAATTCTAATGCCTTCGGGTAGCCAAATAAAGACTGCGTTCAGGGAATTCCTCGATGTCCTCCAGTATTCAAAATAGGGGTCAAAAACCCCTTTTCCATAGGTTAGACCATATATTGCCCCATAACTTTTTTTCTGTTTCTTCTATCATGTTGATGTTGGTGTCGTTGGAAAGGTGGGACTCTACCGCTTCAATTACGTATACTAGTTGTTAATGTATCTTGATAACTGTAAGAGATGTTGTCAAAATACTGTGAAAAAAAAATTTTTTTATAAAGAAATGTAACTTTCAGTTATATTTTTCTCTAGTATTTTGTTGACCAGTGTAAAAATAAACTATTTTAAACGATCTCTAATTATTTCTCTTTCCAACAGAGTATAATTTGTTAATATCCAACCACGTGTTCCTAGGATATTCCAGTTTAATAAAAAAACGGGAAAATATGCATACCAAAAGTGCTTAGTAATGTGATGTCCATATTGCACTAAACTTTTTCCTTGTATATTTACTGCAATTTTTTTGTGGTTGTTATTGAAAACCTAAAGTCACAAAACCCAAAAATTTTTTTTCACAGTATTTTGACAATATCTCTTACAGTTATCAAGATACATTAACAACTAGTATACGTAATTGAAGCGGTAGAGTCCCACCTTTCCAACGACACCAACATCAACATGATAGAAGAAACAGAAAAGTTATGGGGCAATATATGGTCTAACCTATGGAAAAGGGGTTTTTGACCCCTATTTTGAAAACTAGAGGACATCGAGGAATTCCCTGAACGCAGTCTTTATTTGGCTACCCGAAGGCATTAGAATTTGCAAAAATACCCAGGGCAACACAATTTTTTTTTTTTTTGTAGAGCTGTGTTATATATCGACAGCCACACTGCAAAACCCTGTATGTCCAAAACCAAAAAGTTTTCAGGAGAGGGAAAAAACTGTGATAATTATAACGTATGTATATGAGCGACGGTTATTTCATTTCACCACTGGAAAGAACCGGGAAGTTGTAACCCGATTTTGACTGAATTTTAATGTGGGAAATATCAAGATCTATGGGAAAGGCTCAGAACCTTATTTTTGGAAAAATAGTGACTTACGGGGTTTTGCAGTGTGGCTGTCGATATGTACTATGTAGGTATGTTAGAGCGGTTCGATTTTTTTTGCATCAGGGGCACACGGAGATTATGATTATTTGGATCATTTCAAGTATTTTTGCCGAAGAAACTATAGGTCTAACATGAATTTCGAGCTAGCAGTTTTTTCGATAAACTAATTTTTTCTTGAAAAAGTTATTCACTTGTTTCAAAACCGTGTTGAAAATTAACAAAACTCATTCTCTATATGGATCTGGGGGTTTTTGGGGTCGAGGAATCCATTTCCGGTATTAATTTTTTATTTTGACGTCCGCTAGAGGGTGCTTTTGCTGTTTTCTTGGTTTGATTCTAAATCCTTTTTTTCGCAAATCGACAATATGTTCAAGAAATCTATGAAATTTAACTCTCTTATAAAGCAATTACAATTACTGAAACGCTCAGCGTTAAAATTAAAGTATTGGGAGGTGCATGTAAGCAAAACTTATATCGATATTATCTATATATGAGCATTTCCGTAGAATGGTCAACCAGAGCAAAAATTTTAAATGTTAATAAAAATAAATTCTTGTTTAACCCTGTTACACAAAATTACCCAAATTTTTATAAACATAAAGCTTTGGAAGTTGATTTTAAGTTTTTTTATGAAAAATTTGGCTTGAAACATGAAAATTTTTTTTTTTTCATTTCCAATTTCTTTTCAATTTTTTCACATGTTCGACTTATACTAGCGATCCTTTTTTGCAACAAAATACCGCCATGAATATCAGTTAAGACCATCAAAATGAAAGAAGAGTGAACGACGATGTCTTAACTGTAAATTTTTATTGAAACTTTTACCTCTGCCTGGATCGTACGTTCGCGACCAAAAAAATACATTTTTTGTTACCACTTCTCAAGGAGTGTAAGGAAATGTATAGAACTACATTTCTAAAGCCGGTTGAGTGCACTTAATTGAAAACCAAAACTACTTCTCTTGAAGGGTTTACCAAACCTTTTTTTTTAATTCTCAAAGTTGCGTACGTTCGCGACCGTTTTGCATTTTGATATATTTTTTCCTACCAAAAATTGAAGCAAGAAAAAAGAGGTTGTTAATATACTTTTTTTGTATGGTTAATAATGGATGATAGGGTTTTGAATAATTTTAATGAAGTTATTCATAAATTTTACAACCGTACATTATAGTGAGTATAATTTATGTTATGCAAGCCACTTTCGAGTCTTTCGGTGTGCGCCGCGGGATTTCAGTAGAGTCTAATAATTTATGCTATCTTCTTTCTTTATAAATACAACATATAAGATTTAAACTTGTGAATTAAGTGTTCCAATTCATATAATTTGTAAAACATTATGCCGAAAATAGGAAAAGAAAGTGTATGGAAAAATCGTACGTTCGCGACCCGTACGTTCGCGACCGGTATTTAAGCGTATATATAAAAATGTACTGAAGATATTTTAAAGCGAAATAAACGAAAAGAAAGTCACTTTATGCCACTTCAATATGTTATCAACCATTTTGAAAAAATCCATTCCATTTCGCTGAATTTTGAATTTTTCCAGTTGCACAAAAAAGTCACTTCCATTATGCGTACGTTCGCGACCACATGTTTATTGCCCCCACAGTCTAAACTAAAAATCGAACAAACCTGCCTCTTACACCTAAAATTGACCTTCCAAAATGCTATCGAAGTAGCAAAAAAAAAAAAACAAAAACCTATGTTTACTTTGTTTTTTGGCCCATAAAAGCGTACGAACGTACTGTTCGCGACCGTGGAAACACCCATATATAAAAATGTAGGGGGTTTTTATGTAATCAATTGGCTCAAAAACTACTAAACGGATTGTTTTAAAATTTTGACAGTTTGTTCCTTGGATACGTCTCACCAATAATACATATAATTTTTTCCGCTAGTTGGCGCAGGAGTCGCTATATTCAGAAAATCCGCATTTATGGTCCGATTTTAATCATATGGCACGTATGTTTAATATATGATCAACAATTGTGTTGCAAAAAATTTCCACGATAGGTGGCACTAGAGTCGAGATATTGAGAAAATCCCTATTTATGGTCTGTTTTTGGTACTTTTTACCACGTATGTTTCTTTTGGAAGGAAGAGCTCTATTACAAAAAATGTCCCACTAGGTGGGGAATAAGTCAGCATATTAATCAAAATTATTTAAAAAAATACTCTAATTACATGCAAATTCTCATCATTTCGCCTTATCTATATGTGTACATAGGTATGTATATAAAAATGAAATGTCTTTCGTATTACCGCGATTGCTGGCTAAACGTCTAAAACGATTTCTATTTTCCAAAAAAGTACTTTATTGGAGCTTCTTTGTAGAGGGTTTATAAAAAACAACCGATTCTGGCAAAAAATGAAGAAAGCTGAGAAGTCTATTGTACTTGACCCAAGAAAGCAACCAAATTAGAATACCTAAGACACTCGGAAAAATTGTCCACACAATAATATTGCACAAATATTACAGCGTCCGAATAACTGGCTTTACGAGCGAGCAATTTTAACGCCCAAAAATGAGTAGGTGGCGGCCATTAGTAGTAATATTCTGTCGCAAATCGAAGGAAATGAGAGAGTATATACCTCGATTAAACTGTAATCGATCAAGATGATGCAACTAACTATCCAGTTGAATTTTTGAATTCACTAACTGCAAACGGCTTACCTGCACATACAATCGTTTTGAAAATCGGTGTTCCAATAATGCTCCTGAGAAATTTAACGCCACCAAAATTATGCAACGGAACGAGACTTAAAGTACACAAGATGCAAGCGCACGTTATTGAAGCACCAATTTTAACAGGCTGTGGTGTAGGGGAGATTGTTTTCATACCACTTATACCCAGCAACTTCCCTTTCCAATTTAAAAGAATACAGTTTCCTGTTAGCGTTTTCTTTGCAATGACCATTAATAAGTCGCAGGGGCAGACACTTAATGCTGTTGGTGTCGACCTAAGGAGCAGTTGTTTCTCTTATGGCCAATTGTACGTTGCTTGCTCTCGAGTAACTAACCCGAATAACCTCTTTATTTTATCAATGGATGATACTACAAAAAAGATTGTTTATAAAGAAATTTTGTGAATAAATAATTTAAAATAGCGTAAAATAGATATTACAAATCTCTTAGTTTGTATTCAGAAACATATAGCCACTGATATGAGGTAAGTTCCGCAGACAAAGTCGCGGGCATCTGCTAGTATGGTTTATAAAAGTTAAATTTTTTTTTAATTTTTTTTATGAATTTTGCAAAACGATTTGTTTTCATTCCAATTAAAATTTCATTCTCTATATGTATGTGGGGGTTTTTGGGGTCGAGGAATCCATTTCCGGTAACAACAACAATGCTCCGAATATCTATGAAATTTGACTTTCTATATGAGAGCCTCTGCAATTTTTTGATGCAGCACAGTGTAATTATGATATATCTACATACTTTTAAATTTCTGCATTGTCTACACTATTATTACTTAAATAAATAAAAACACTATTAGTGCTTATACCAAGTTCTATATACCCACCAAAGACACCCTGCCCAAACCTACAAAGGGATTGCAAGTGCCCCTGTGCGTTATAAATATTTTAACAAAAAACCAGAACAGATTAGAAGTGAAAGTAATGCGTCCGAAACCATGGTCACTGCTATTAATTCGAAAACAAAAGCATTTTTAGTACTTCGCTCAGCTATTGATGTCATTGAGGCCAACATTCCCTCTTCATTGAAGGCAATTCCAAACACGCAAAAAAAGTTTCACTAACAGGGTCAAATAAAAGCATGCATAAATTGTTTTTGAACCAGTTGTCATGCTCGAATGACACTTTTATAAACCATATAACATCGATATAAGATTTGCTTAAATGCACCTCCCTATACCTTAATTTTCACGCTAAGCTGTGCAGTAATTGTAATTGCTTAATAAGAGAGTTAAATTTCTGGAACACAATGTCGATTTTCGATTGGGTCCATACAAATCGACCCACCCTAATGTATGTATATAAAAGGTAATTTTTTTAATGCATAAAGAATTGCTTGATTCCAAATATTCATTTTATACTTATATATATGTATTAAATAAAAAATGTTTAATTATTTTTTCATATTTTTCATAAAAGCGTCGCATTTAATGTACATGTGTATATCAGAAAAAAATATTAAATTCAATAAATAAGATTATTAAATCTATATATATAACAAGTAAGGAAGTCTAAGTTCGGGTGAACCCAACATTAAATACCCAGCGTTAGTTTTCAGATCGAGATACAAATAGCATGTCTTGGCAATGATATAGGCCCTAGAATCTTATTTGAAATTTTCTATATCAAAAAAGGGGGCGAGGTTAGCATCAGATTTCGCCCATTTTAAACACCAACCTGGTTTGGCCAGAAAGTAACCCTTGTACCAAATTTCATGCGAATATCTCAAGTTTTACACAACTTATGTTATTTTCGATATCGAAAAAGTGGGCGTGGTTATCATCCGATTTCATCCATTTCCAATAACAACTTTCCTTGGCCAAAAAGTAACCTGTGTAACAAATTTCATGCAAAGATCTACATTTTTACTCAAGTTATGTTAATTTATGTGATTTTCGAAGTTTTCGATATCGAAAAAGGGGGCGTGGTTATCATCCGCTTTCGTCCATTTTCAATAACAACCTTCCTTGGCCAAAAAGTAACCTGTATAACAAATTTCATGCAAAGATCTACATTTTTACATAAGTTATGTCAATTTATGTGATTTTCGATATCGAAAAAGGGGACGTGGTTATACTTCGATTTCGTCCATTTTCAACAGCAGCCTACCTTGGCCAGAAAGTAACCAATACACCAAATTTCATGCGAATATCTCAAGTTTTACTCAACTTATGTTAATTTCTGTTATTTTCGTAATCGAAAAAGTGGGCGTGGTTATCATCCGAATTCGTCCATTTCCAATAACAACCTTCCTTGGCCAAAAAGTAACCTGTATAACAAATTTCATGCAAAGATCTACATTTTTACATAAGTTATGTCAATTTATGTGATTTTCGATATCGAAAAAGGGGGCGTGGTTATAATTCGATTTCGCCCTTTTTCAACAGCAGCCTACCTTGGCCAGAAAGTAACCAATACACCAAATTTCATGCGAATATCTCATGTTTTACTCAACTTATGTTAATTTATGTTATTTTCGTAATCGAAAAAGTGGGCGTGGTTATCATCCGAATTCGTCCATTTCCAATAACAACCTTCCTTGGCCAAAAAGTAACCTGTATAACAAATTTCATGCAAAGATCTACATTTTTACATAAGTTATGTCAATTTATGTGATTTTCGATATCGAAAAAGGGGACGTGGTTATAATTCGATTTCGTACATTTTCAACAGCAGCCTACCTTGGCCAGAAAGTAACCAATACACCAAATTTCATGCGAATATCTCAAGTTTTACTCAACTTATGTTAATTTATGTTATTTTCGTAATCGAAAAAGTGGGCGTGGTTATCATCCGAATTCGTCCATTTCCAATAACAACCTTCCTTGGCCAAAAAGTAACCTGTATAACAAATTTCATGCAAAGATCTACATTTTTACATAAGTTATGTCAATTTATGTGATTTTCGATATCGAAAAAGGGGGCGTGGTTATAATTCGATTTCGCCCTTTTTCAACAGCAGCCTACCTTGGCCAGAAAGTAACCAATACACCAAATTTCATGCGAATATCTCATGTTTTACTCAACTTATGTTAATTTATGTTATTTTCGTAATCGAAAAAGTGGGCGTGGTTATCATCCGAATTCGTCCATTTCCAATAACAACTTTCCTTGGCCAAAAAGTAACCTGTATAACAAATTTCATGCAAAGATCTACATTTTTACATAAGTTATGTCAATTTATGTGATTTTCGATATCGAAAAAGGGGGCGTGGTTATAATTCGATTTCGCCCTTTTTCAACAGCAGCCTACCTTGGCCAGAAAGTAACCAATACACCAAATTTCATGCGAATATCTCAAGTTTTACTCAACATATGTTAATTTATGTTATTTTCGTAATCGAAAAAGTGGGCGTGGTTATCATCCGAATTCGTCCATTTCCAATAACAACCTTCCTTGGCCAAAAAGTAACCTGTATAACAAATTTCATGCAAAGATCTACATTTTTACATAAGTTATGTCAATTTATGTGATTTTCGATATCGAAAAAGGGGGCGTGGTTATAATTCGATTTCGCCCTTTTTCAACAGCAGCCTACCTTGGCCAGAAAGTAACCAATACACCAAATTTCATGCGAATATCTCAAGTTTTACTCAACTTATGTTAATTTATGTTATTTTCGTAATCGAAAAAGTGGGCGTGGTGTAATCGATCAAGATGATGCAACCAGGCCCGTGCGCACGGGGGGGGTTTTGGGGGTTAAAACCCCCCCCATGGCCAAATCTAAGTTGCAATGATTTTGCAAATGTTTTCAAAATACAGTTTATAAATCTTTTATTGAATCTTGACTAATAATTTATGACAAAATTAGTTAAAATAATTTTACGGAAGAAGAAATTGGTGAAAGTTGCAAAGAATAAGGTTGGCCAATACATAACGTTCCTATCGACGAAAAAGGGCGGAAAGCTGTTTGTCGACGAAGTTTGAAGAAAGACGCATTATAAATATCTTGAGAAAGAAAGGCGCTTTAAAATATTTTTTAGGAAAGAAAGACGCGCTTCGATAACTAGCTGCAATATAAGTTATTCAAAAAACGTAATACTAAATAAAAATACATACGTATAATGGGTACTTGGGCTGGCCCAATTTTTTTCAATCCAGCACCAAATCCCTTGTGAAGTTTACTGTAGATGTATACACTGCGCCTTTCTTCCTCGAAATATTTTTTAATGCGCCTTTCTTCGTCAAAATATTTTTTAATGCCCCTTTTTTCGTCAAAATATTTTTTAATGCGTCCTTATTTCCCGCAATATTTTTAATGCGCCTTTTTTCGTTGACAATTTGTTGAATGCGCCTTCTTCGTCGGTAGCGACGATAAGTCCGGCACTTTGAATTGCACTTGGAGCTTTCCGAGCATGGGCATTTTTTTTTTTAATTTTACTGATGAAAACAGTGAGCAGTTTCAATTAACAGAGCGAATGAACTGCAAGGCTCAATTATATGAAAGATTTCGAGTGTTTTCTGACCCTTTTTGTTGTAGGCGTAAAGAGAATTGTGAGAAAATGAACGTTGGAGAGCAGATGAGCGACACAGTTCAAATATTTGAATGTTTTCAAACATTTTCTGAGGTTTTTTTTTTATTTCACCTAACAGAAGGTAAAGATCGCATGTTTCATGGACGTTTATCAATAGTCTGGTTTTGGTTTGTTAATCGTCGAGATCTAAAACTGCTCAGCTACAGAGAAAACCTCATCAGCTAAGTAAGGTAGATAAAAAATAGATGACACAATTAATAAATAATTAGTTTACAGCGAATAGTTATTGTAAAGAATAAAGATAAGAATCAAAGGATATGAAAGCAAATTGTTGATATGTATTTAGGATAGAAAGAATTGACTTTTTTATGCTGCATAGTGAGTCTGAAATATCAAACGTACCAGAATGAGAGTTATAATCTTGACACAAACAACGAAAAGGCCCATTTAATTCAAAATTAGTTCGAGACTGTTTCAATATAAGTGGTTTAAAATGTCTTGATGGACGAGAAGGTACATTGAAGTTCACTTCGCTCAAAAGAAACGGGCTTACGATTGAACCATTTAGTAATTTAATCATGAAGACAATTCCAAGCATTTCTCTCCGACTAGAAAGGCTGTGAAGATTAATTAGTTTTAAGCGACTCGTATACGATGGCAAATTATACAAGGGATCCCAGTGAAGATCTCTTAAGGCAAATATTAAAAATTGTTTTTGAACTGATTCTAAGCGATCCACGAGGACCTGGTAACGTGGGTTCCAAATTATAGAACGGTATTCAAGTATCGGTCTGACTAATGTAGTAGAGTTTTATTTACATAAGGGTCGCTAAATTCTTTAGACCATCGTTTAAGAAATGCTAGAACGCCTCTAGCTTTATTGACTGTTACGTTAATGTGGCAGTTAAAACTGATTTTGTAGTCCATAGTAACCCCAAGGTCAACAAAATCATACATTTGCTCAAGACTATAACTGTTCCTTGTATAGGAAGCTGGCTGTGGTATTTACATTTCTTTAGATTAAGCGGCATATAATTTAAATCGCACCAAGTAACTAGTGTATTTAGATCTGATTGAAGCTTCTTCGAATGACAAAGCTTTACATCGTCGGCATACATTAAAATTTTCGAAAATTATATTACTGTAGAAATATCATTTCTAAACAACAAGAACAGAATCGGGCCAAGATGGCTTCCTTGAGGAACTCCTGAGGAGACATAAATAACATCGGATTCACAATTTTTAAACACTACTTTTTGTGCTCTGTCGCTAAGGCAAGAAGAGATCTAGCGATTGAGACCCGGCTGGATTCCAACTGATCCAGTTTATGAATAAGTAAAGAGTGGCACACTTTATCGAAAGCTTTACTGAAATCAAAGTAAATTCAAGTAAGTTTGTAACGGTGGACTTTCCCTTACAGAACCCGTGTTGACAGTCGGAAATCAAGGTAGAGATAGGATTCGTAAGCTGATTGGTAACAATAGCTTCACACACTTTTGGGATGGCAGAAAGCTTTGCTATGCCACGATAGTTCTCTATAGAAGCCTTGCTTCCGCTTTTATGAAGCGGTAGAAGAAACGACTCTTTCCATGCTTTTGGAAAAACAGCACACTTTAGTGACAGATTGAACAAATTGGTAAGGGGTTGGTAAATATTGTTAGCACACTTCTTCAAGAAGCATGTAGGAATCCTATCAGGACAGCATTTAAAAGATTCCTTCAAAGTTTTCATATAAATAAGAACATCATTGGCGCATATAGTTGGACAATTAATTAAATTGTTCCCATGTAGCTCATAGGGATAATTTAGAAAGTCAGAATTGGTGCCGGCAGAATAGTTAGAAGGGAAAAATTGCGCAAAGAAATTATGACCCAAAAGAAGTAAAAAACGACCCCAAATAAGCTTCAGAAAAACACCAATAAAAGGCTCCGAGCCCAAAAACCCTCTGAATGGATGAATAAAAGAAAAGCACCAATTAAAGGGCTCCGAAAGGCGTCTGAAAAGCCTCCAAAAACCCTCAGAATGGAGGAATAAAAGGCTCCGAAAAAGGTTCAGAAAAGCACCAATAAAAGGCTCCGCAGTTCATTTAAAAATAGTCAAAAAACGGTTCAAATTCATCGAAATCGGACTCATTTCGGACTCTTTTTTATGACTCCGTTGGAGTTCCCACGTAGAGCGATTTTTCGCTCCATTTGTGCTCCGAAAGAAGCTCAGTTTGGAGAGTAAAGCTCTGAGAAATGAGCGTTTTATGGTCCGAAAGGAGTCTTTTTTTGCACTTTTAGTTAGCTAATATACGGCATCACATCACCAATTCTCTATCAAATACAGAAAAATGTGTACAACCAAAAAAATTTTCTTGGGTATAGTTTTAGGTATCAGAGTATGCAGTTTCAGAAAAGTTAAAGAACATTTAAATTTATGATGTATGGGTCTAGGTATCTGTTTCAGCAAATATGTTTATCTTAGTGAAAAATGTATGTGAATGCAAATCTAAATTAAAACCCCCCCCAAGGCCAATTCCTGCGCACGGCCCTGGATGCAACTAACTATCCAGTTGAATTTTTGAATTCACTAACTGCAAACGGCTTACCTGCACATACAATCGTTTTGAAAATCGGTGTTCCAATAATGCTCCTGAGAAATTTAACGCCACCAAAATTATGCAACGGAACGAGACTTAAAGTACACAAGATGCAAGCGCACGTTATTGAAGCACAAATTTTAACAGGCTGTGGTGTAGGGGAGATTGTTTTCATACCACTTATACCCAGCAACTTCCCTTTCCAATTTAAAAGAATACAGTTTCCTGTTAGCGTTTTCTTTGCAATGACCATTAATAAGTCGCAGGGGCAGACACTTAATGCTGTTGGTGTCGACCTAAGGAGCAGTTGTTTCTCTTATGGCCAATTGTACGTTGCTTGCTCTCGAGTAACTAACCCGAATAACCTCTTTATTTTATCAATGGATGATACTACAAAAAAGATTGTTTATAAAGAAATTTTGTGAATAAATAATTTAAAATAGCGTAAAATAGATATTACAAATCTCTTAGTTTGTATTCAGAAACATATAGCCACTGATATGAGGTAAGTTCCGCAGACAAAGTCGCGGGCATCTGCTAGTATGGTTTATAAAAGTTAAATTTTTTTTTAATTTTTTTTATGAATTTTGCAAAACGATTTGTTTTCATTCCAATTAAAATTTCATTCTCTATATGTATGTGGGGGTTTTTGGGGTCGAGGAATCCATTTCCGGTAACAACAACAATGCTCCGAATATCTATGAAATTTGACTTTCTATATGAGAGCCTCTGCAATTTTTTGATGCAGCACAGTGTAATTATGATATATCTACATACTTTTAAATTTCTGCATTGTCTACACTATTATTACTTAAATAAATAAAAACACTATTAGTGCTTATACCAAGTTCTATATACCCACCAAAGACACCCTGCCCAAACCTACAAAGGGATTGCAAGTGCCCCTGTGCGTTATAAATATTTTAACAAAAAACCAGAACAGATTAGAAGTGAAAGTAATGCGTCCGAAACCATGGTCACTGCTATTAATTCGAAAACAAAAGCATTTTTAGTACTTCGCTCAGCTATTGATGTCATTGAGGCCAACATTCCCTCTTCATTGAAGGCAATTCCAAACACGCAAAAAAAGTTTCACTAACAGGGTCAAATAAAAGCATGCATAAATTGTTTTTGAACCAGTTGTCATGCTCGAATGACACTTTTATAAACCATATAACATCGATATAAGATTTGCTTAAATGCACCTCCCTATACCTTAATTTTCACGCTAAGCTGTGCAGTAATTGTAATTGCTTAATAAGAGAGTTAAATTTCTGGAACACAATGTCGATTTTCGATTGGGTCCATACAAATCGACCCACCCTAATGTATGTATATAAAAGGTAATTTTTTTAATGCATAAAGAATTGCTTGATTCCAAATATTCATTTTATACTTATATATATGTATTAAATAAAAAATGTTTAATTATTTTTTCATATTTTTCATAAAAGCGTCGCATTTAATGTACATGTGTATATCAGAAAAAAATATTAAATTCAATAAATAAGATTATTAAATCTATATATATAACAAGTAAGGAAGTCTAAGTTCGGGTGAACCCAACATTAAATACCCAGCGTTAGTTTTCAGATCGAGATACAAATAGCATGTCTTGGCAATGATATAGGCCCTAGAATCTTATTTGAAATTTTCTATATCAAAAAAGGGGGCGAGGTTAGCATCAGATTTCGCCCATTTTAAACACCAACCTGGTTTGGCCAGAAAGTAACCCTTGTACCAAATTTCATGCGAATATCTCAAGTTTTACACAACTTATGTTATTTTCGATATCGAAAAAGTGGGCGTGGTTATCATCCGATTTCATCCATTTCCAATAACAACTTTCCTTGGCCAAAAAGTAACCTGTGTAACAAATTTCATGCAAAGATCTACATTTTTACTCAAGTTATGTTAATTTATGTGATTTTCGAAGTTTTCGATATCGAAAAAGGGGGCGTGGTTATCATCCGCTTTCGTCCATTTTCAATAACAACCTTCCTTGGCCAAAAAGTAACCTGTATAACAAATTTCATGCAAAGATCTACATTTTTACATAAGTTATGTCAATTTATGTGATTTTCGATATCGAAAAAGGGGACGTGGTTATAATTCGATTTCGCCCTTTTTCAACAGCAGCCTACCTTGGCCAGAAAGTAACCAATACACCAAATTTCATGCGAATATCTCAAGTTTTACTCAACTTATGTTAATTTATGTTATTTTCGTAATCGAAAAAGTGGGCGTGATTATTATCCGAATTCGTCCATTTCCAATAACAACTTTCCTTGGCCAAAAAGTAACCTGTATAACAAATTTCATGCAAAGATCTACATTTTTACATAAGTTATGTCAATTTATGTGATTTTCGATATCAAAAAAGGGGGCGTGGTTATAATTCGATTTCGTACATTTTCAACAGCAGCCTACCTTGGCCAGAAAGTAACCAATACACCAAATTTCATGCGAATATCTCAAGTTTTACTCAACTTATGTTAATTTATGTTATTTTCGTAATCGAAAAAGTGGGCGTGGTTATCATCCGAATTCGTCCATTTCCAATAACAACCTTCCTTGGCCAAAAAGTAACCTGTATAACAAATTTCATGCAAAGATCTACATTTTTACATAAGTTATGTCAATTTATGTGATTTTCGATATCGAAAAAGGGGGCGTGGTTATAATTCGATTTCGCCCTTTTTCAACAGCAGCCTACCTTGGCCAGAAAGTAACCAATACACCAAATTTCATGCGAATATCTCATGTTTTACTCAACTTATGTTAATTTATGTTATTTTCGTAATCGAAAAAGTGGGCGTGGTTATCATCCGAATTCGTCCATTTCCAATAACAACTTTCCTTGGCCAAAAAGTAACCTGTATAACAAATTTCATGCAAAGATCTACATTTTTACATAAGTTATGTCAATTTATGTGATTTGCGATATCGAAAAAGGGGGCGTGGTTATAATTCGATTTCGCCCTTTTTCAACAGCAGCCTACCTTGGCCAGAAAGTAACCAATACACCAAATTTCATGCGAATATCTCAAGTTTTACTCAACTTATGTTAATTTATGTTATTTTCGTAGTCGAAAAAGTGGGCGTGGTTATCATCCGAATTCGTCCATTTCCAATAACAACCTTCCTTGGCCAAAAAGTAACCTGTATAACAAATTTCATGCAAAGATCTACATTTTTACATAAGTTATGTCAATTTATGTGATTTTCGATATCGAAAAAGGGGGCGTGGTTATAATTCGATTTCGCCCTTTTTCAACAGCAGCCTACCTTGGCCAGAAAGTAACCAATACACCAAATTTCATGCGAATATCTCAAGTTTTACTCAACTTATGTTAATTTATGTTATTTTCGTAATCGAAAAAGTGGGCGTGGTGTAATCGATCAAGATGATGCAACTAACTATCCAGTTGAATTTTTGAATTCACTAACTGCAAACGGCTTACCTGCACATACAATCGTTTTGAAAATCGGTGTTCCAATAATGCTCCTGAGAAATTTAACGCCACCAAAATTATGCAACGGAACGAGACTTAAAGTACACAAGATGCAAGCGCACGTTATTGAAGCACAAATTTTAACAGGCTGTGGTGTAGGGGAGATTGTTTTCATACCACTTATACCCAGCAACTTCCCTTTCCAATTTAAAAGAATACAGTTTCCTGTTAGCGTTTTCTTTGCAATGACCATTAATAAGTCGCAGGGGCAGACACTTAATGCTGTTGGTGTCGACCTAAGGAGCAGTTGTTTCTCTTATGGCCAATTGTACGTTGCTTGCTCTCGAGTAACTAACCCGAATAACCTCTTTATTTTATCAATGGATGATACTACAAAAAAGATTGTTTATAAAGAAATTTTGTGAATAAATAATTTAAAATAGCGTAAAATAGATATTACAAATCTCTTAGTTTGTATTCAGAAACATATAGCCACTGATATGAGGTAAGTTCCGCAGACAAAGTCGCGGGCATCTGCTAGTATGGTTTATAAAAGTTAAATTTTTTTTTAATTTTTTTTATGAATTTTGCAAAACGATTTGTTTTCATTCCAATTAAAATTTCATTCTCTATATGTATGTGGGGGTTTTTGGGGTCGAGGAATCCATTTCCGGTAACAACAACAATGCTCCGAATATCTATGAAATTTGACTTTCTATATGAGAGCCTCTGCAATTTTTTGATGCAGCACAGTGTAATTATGATATATCTACATACTTTTAAATTTCTGCATTGTCTACACTATTATTACTTAAATAAATAAAAACACTATTAGTGCTTATACCAAGTTCTATATACCCACCAAAGACACCCTGCCCAAACCTACAAAGGGATTGCAAGTGCCCCTGTGCGTTATAAATATTTTAACAAAAAACCAGAACAGATTAGAAGTGAAAGTAATGCGTCCGAAACCATGGTCACTGCTATTAATTCGAAAACAAAAGAATTTTTAGTACTTCGCTCAGCTATTGATGTCATTGAGGCCAACATTCCCTCTTCATTGAAGGCAATTCCAAACACGCAAAAAAATTTTCACTAACAGGGTCAAATAAAAGCATGCATAAATTGTTTTTGAACCAGTTGTCATGCTCGAATGACACTTTTATAAACCATATAACATCGATATAAGATTTTCTTAAATGCACCTCCCTATACCTTAATTTTCACGCTAAGCTGTGCAGTAATTGTAATTGCTTAATAAGAGAGTTAAATTTCTGGAACACAATGTCGATTTTCGATTGGGTCCATACAAATCGACCAACCCTAATGTATGTATATAAAAGGTAATTTTTTTAATGCATAAAGAATTGCTTGATTCCAAATATTCATTTTATACTTATATATATGTATGAAATAAAAAATGTTTAATTATTTTTTCATATTTTTCATAAAAGCGTCGCATTTAATGTACATGTGTATTTCAGAAAAAAATATTAAATTCAATAAATAAGATTATTAAATCTATATATATAACAAGTAAGGAAGTCTAAGTTCGGGTGAACCCAACATTAAATACCCAGCGTTAGTTTTCAGATCGAGATACAAATAGCATGTCTTGGCAATGATATAGGCCCTAGAATCTTATTTGAAATTTTCTATATCAAAAAAGGGGGCGAGGTTAGCATCAGATTTCGCCCATTTTAAACACCAACCTGGTTTGGCCAGAAAGTAACCCTTGTACCAAATTTCATGCGAATATCTCAAGTTTTACACAACTTATGTTATTTTCGATATCGAAAAAGTGGGCGTGGTTATCATCCGATTTCATCCATTTCCAATAACAACTTTCCTTGGCCAAAAAGTAACCTGTGTAACAAATTTCATGCAAAGATCTACATTTTTACTCAAGTTATGTTAATTTATGTGATTTTCGAAGTTTTCGATATCGAAAAAGGGGGCGTGGTTATCATCCGCTTTCGTCCATTTTCAATAACAACCTTCCTTGGCCAAAAAGTAACCTGTATAACAAATTTCATGCAAAGATCTACATTTTTACATAAGTTATGTCAATTTATGTGATTTTCGATATCGAAAAAGGGGACGTGGTTATAATTCGATTTCGTCCATTTTCAACAGCAGCCTACCTTGGCCAGAAAGTAACCAATACACCAAATTTCATGCGAATATCTCAAGTTTTACTCAACTTATGTTAATTTATGTTATTTTCGTAATCGAAAAAGTGGGCGTGATTATTATCCGAATTCGTCCATTTCCAATAACAACCTTCCTTGGCCAAAAAGTAACCTGTATAACAAATTTCATGCAAAGATCTACATTTTTACATAAGTTATGTCAATTTATGTGATTTTCGATATCAAAAAAGGGGGCGTGGTTATAATTCGATTTCGTACATTTTCAACAGCAGCCTACCTTGGCCAGAAAGTAACCAATACACCAAATTTCATGCGAATATCTCAAGTTTTACTCAACTTATGTTAATTTATGTTATTTTCGTAATCGAAAAAGTGGGCGTGGTTATCATCCGAATTCGTCCATTTCCAATAACAACCTTCCTTGGCCAAAAAGTAACCTGTATAACAAATTTCATGCAAAGATCTACATTTTTACATAAGTTATGTCAATTTATGTGATTTTCGATATCGAAAAAGGGGGCGTGGTTATAATTCGATTTCGCCCTTTTTCAACAGCAGCCTACCTTGGCCAGAAAGTAACCAATACACCAAATTTCATGCGAATATCTCATGTTTTACTCAACTTATGTTAATTTATGTTATTTTCGTAATCGAAAAAGTGGGCGTGGTTATCATCCGAATTCGTCCATTTCCAATAACAACTTTCCTTGGCCAAAAAGTAACCTGTATAACAAATTTCATGCAAAGATCTACATTTTTACATAAGTTATGTCAATTTATGTGATTTGCGATATCGAAAAAGGGGGCGTGGTTATAATTCGATTTCGCCCTTTTTCAACAGCAGCCTACCTTGGCCAGAAAGTAACCAATACACCAAATTTCATGCGAATATCTCAAGTTTTACTCAACTTATGTTAATTTATGTTATTTTCGTAATCGAAAAAGTGGGCGTGGTGTAATCGATCAAGATGATGCAACTAACTATCCAGTTGAATTTTTGAATTCACTAACTGCAAACGGCTTACCTGCACATACAATCGTTTTGAAAATCGGTGTTCCAATAATGCTCCTGAGAAATTTAACGCCACCAAAATTATGCAACGGAACGAGACTTAAAGTACACAAGATGCAAGCGCACGTTATTGAAGCACAAATTTTAACAGGCTGTGGTGTAGGGGAGATTGTTTTCATACCACTTATACCCAGCAACTTCCCTTTCCAATTTAAAAGAATACAGTTTCCTGTTAGCGTTTTCTTTGCAATGACCATTAATAAGTCGCAGGGGCAGACACTTAATGCTGTTGGTGTCGACCTAAAGAGCAGTTGTTTCTCTTATGGCCAATTGTACGTTGCTTGCTCTCGAGTAACTAACCCGAATAACCTCTTTATTTTATCAATGGATGATACTACAAAAAAGATTGTTTATAAAGAAATTTTGTGAATAAATAATTTAAAATAGCGTAAAATAGATATTACAAATCTCTTAGTTTGTATTCAGAAACATATAGCCACTGATATGAGGTAAGTTCCGCAGACAAAGTCGCGGGCATCTGCTAGTATGGTTTATAAAAGTTAAATTTTTTTTTAATTTTTTTTATGAATTTTGCAAAACGATTTGTTTTCATTCCAATTAAAATTTCATTCTCTATATGTATGTGGGGGTTTTTGGGGTCGAGGAATCCATTTCCGGTAACAACAACAATGCTCCGAATATCTATGAAATTTGACTTTCTATATGAGAGCCTCTGCAATTTTTTGATGCAGCACAGTGTAATTATGATATATCTACATACTTTTAAATTTCTGCATTGTCTACACTATTATTACTTAAATAAATAAAAACACTATTAGTGCTTATACCAAGTTCTATATACCCACCAAAGACACCCTGCCCAAACCTACAAAGGGATTGCAAGTGCCCCTGTGCGTTATAAATATTTTAACAAAAAACCAGAACAGATTAGAAGTGAAAGTAATGCGTCCGAAACCATGGTCACTGCTATTAATTCGAAAACAAAAGAATTTTTAGTACTTCGCTCAGCTATTGATGTCATTGAGGCCAACATTCCCTCTTCATTGAAGGCAATTCCAAACACGCAAAAAAATTTTCACTAACAGGGTCAAATAAAAGCATGCATAAATTGTTTTTGAACCAGTTGTCATGCTCGAATGACACTTTTATAAACCATATAACATCGATATAAGATTTGCTTAAATGCACCTCCCTATACCTTAATTTTCACGCTAAGCTGTGCAGTAATTGTAATTGCTTAATAAGAGAGTTAAATTTCTGGAACACAATGTCGATTTTCGATTGGGTCCATACAAATCGACCCACCCTAATGTATGTATATAAAAGGTAATTTTTTTAATGCATAAAGAATTGCTTGATTCCAAATATTCATTTTATACTTATATATATGTATGAAATAAAAAATGTTTAATTATTTTTTCATATTTTTCATAAAAGCGTCGCATTTAATGTACATGTGTATATCAGAAAAAAATATTAAATTCAATAAATAAGATTATTAAATCTATATATATAACAAGTAAGGAAGTCTAAGTTCGGGTGAACCCAACATTAAATACCCAGCGTTAGTTTTCAGATCGAGATACAAATAGCATGTCTTGGCAATGATATAGGCCCTAGAATCTTATTTGAAATTTTCTATATCAAAAAAGGGGGCGAGGTTAGCATCAGATTTCGCCCATTTTAAACACCAACCTGGTTTGGCCAGAAAGTAACCCTTGTACCAAATTTCATGCGAATATCTCAAGTTTTACACAACTTATGTTATTTTCGATATCGAAAAAGTGGGCGTGGTTATCATCCGATTTCATCCATTTCCAATAACAACTTTCCTTGGCCAAAAAGTAACCTGTGTAACAAATTTCATGCAAAGATCTACATTTTTACTCAAGTTATGTTAATTTATGTGATTTTCGAAGTTTTCGATATCGAAAAAGGGGGCGTGGTTATCATCCGCTTTCGTCCATTTTCAATAACAACCTTCCTTGGCCAAAAAGTAACCTGTATAACAAATTTCATGCAAAGATCTACATTTTTACATAAGTTATGTCAATTTATGTGATTTTCGATATCGAAAAAGGGGACGTGGTTATAATTCGATTTCGTCCATTTTCAACAGCAGCCTACCTTGGCCAGAAAGTAACCAATACACCAAATTTCATGCGAATATCTCAAGTTTTACTCAACTTATGTTAATTTATGTTATTTTCGTAATCGAAAAAGTGGGCGTGATTATCATCCGAATTCGTCCATTTCCAATAACAACCTTCCTTGGCCAAAAAGTAACCTGTATAACAAATTTCATGCAAAGATCTACATTTTTACATAAGTTATGTCAATTTATGTGATTTTCGATATCGAAAAAGGGGGCGTGGTTATAATTCGATTTCGTACATTTTCAACAGCAGCCTACCTTGGCCAGAAAGTAACCAATACACCAAATTTCATGCGAATATCTCAAGTTTTACTCAACTTATGTTAATTTATGTTATTTTCGTAATCGAAAAAGTGGGCGTGGTTATCATCCGAATTCGTCCATTTCCAATAACAACTTTCCTTGGCCAAAAAGTAACCTGTATAACAAATTTCATGCAAAGATCTACATTTTTACTCAAGTTATGTTAATTTATGTGATTTTCAAAATTTTCGATACCGAAAATGGGGGCGTGGTTATAATTCGATTTCGTCCATTTTCAACAGCAGCCTACCTTGGCCAGAAAGTAACCAATACACCAAATTTCATGCGAATATCTCAAGTTTTACTCAACTTATGTTAATTTATGTCATTTTCGATATCGAAAAAGTGGGCGTGGTTATCATCCGAATTCGTCCATTTCCAATAACAACCTTCCTTGGCCAAAAAGTAACCTGTATAACAAATTTCATGCAAAGATCTACATTTTTACATAAGTTATGTCAATTTATGTGATTTTCGATATCGAAAAAGGGGGCGTGGTTATCATCCGATTTCGCCCATTTTCAATAGCAACCTACCTTGGCCAGAAAGTAACCTGAATGCAAAATTTCAAGCAAATATCTCAATTGTTACTCACGTTATCGTGTACACGGACGGACAGACGGACACACGGACGGACATGCCTTAATCAATTCCTCTTTCCAACCTAAGAACTTTCATATATGTAACTCTATATCTAACTCTATTATTTTGCGCCGTTACATAGTACCGTTATGTGGACAAAATTATAATACCCTTGTTGTGGGAAAAAAAAATGTATACCTAGTAACTCATCAATTGAGAACGGCTGGACAGATTTGGCTGAAATTTTTTTCCAGTTCTTCGTAATTGCTAGGAGAAGGTTTTTACGAAAGAAAATTTTGGCAAGACCCTGAGGAAAATTGGGGAAATCGGTCCAGCCGTTCTCAATTGATGAATTACTATACATTTTTCACACCATTTGACAAAGTCACATGCTTTAGGCGAGATGGCGTCCAAAGTGCTCTACCGATTTTTATGAAATTTTCAAAGTATATTCTTGGGATCATGGGTTAAAGCATAGGCTATCTTAATTTTTGGGAAAGTGGGCGGTGCCACGCCCACATTTTTTGGGTCTTTTTTGTACTGCAATATTGTCCAAAGTTTATGGTCGATCTCTTTTAAACTTTCCAGATCGGTTCAGAGGATTGTTGTGTACGATTTAGCCTATATTAATTTATGGAAAAGGGGTGGCGCCACTCCCCCGGGCTATATCAAATTTTAATTCTTCATAACTCTGAACATATTTGGTCTTAATTAATGATTTTTGGATAGGTGTGTCCTTCGGCCAAGATTCATACAATTTTGGAAAAGTGGGATGTGCCACGCCCAAAATTTTTGTGCTTCAATTATGTCCAAAGTATATGGTCGATCTCTGTTAAACTTTCCCAATACGTTACAAGCTTTGTTAGGTATGGCTATATACATATGTAAATTTTTTTGGAAAAGTTGGCGGTTCCAAGCCTACAACCTAAGTAATGTTTAAATTCGCTATATCTCTTTATATCCCTGAATGTATTTGCTTTAGTGAAATTTTAATGTACATATGTTCATTAATCTTAATTAATGCACCTCATTTTTTTTTGTTTGTATTGCAATTTATACATATCTGGAGTATTAAAGTGTGTACAGCAATGTTTAAAGACAGTCTAAATAGAATATGATAGAACTAAATAAATACTAGCTATACATCTGCTCAGCAGCGCATATCGGTTTTTGTAATACTCATTGAGTTAAAAAGATCCGTTTTTTGAGTCGAGCATCCAAATTTTTTTTTGTTTATACCAAAGCCGGGAAAACCAGAAATATTGTATTTATTTCTAGGGAAGTCACTGGTCAGGCAGTACAAGGTCTACCGGGTCTGCTAGTAGTGTATATATGTGTAGAGGTATGCTTAATTAAAATTTATCAATATTTAATGTACAAGGCCCTACACAGCCTTCCATCCCATCGTGTGAGACGTCCAGGCTAACATGGCCCTCCTATGACAAGGGGCGTACAAGGGCACTTCTGACTGTACATAAATCAGCATTATCATCCCTGGTTAGGGTCCTGACAGGGCATTGCTTAATCGTAGCTGTAGACATACTGAAGAGGAGGAGAGTGTCCAGCACCTCCTCTGCCAGTGTCCAGCACTTAGCAGGCGTAGGTTGGCCATCCTGGGCAAACCTTTCCTACTTGACCTTGCGGAGGTCTCTAGTTGTGGAGTGAAAGCTCTAGTAAAATTCATTGATTGCACGAAGTGGTTCGACCCGTTGTAGGCAGGGAAAGGGTCCTTTTTTCGGGAACGTATGGGGTATTACAATGGGCCCTTTGGTGGCCTAAGTATTGAGCAGTTACCTTGAGGTTTCGGCTCAGCCCTTGCAACCTAACCTAACCTACACAGCCTCCGTACAAGGGGGACAAAAACTCAAAATAGGGGGATATTTTATTTAAGAATATCGACTGTCAACCCAAGCTAAAATGTAATAATATTTTTAATTATGCATTAAATTCTGTATTATGGAACCTTACAAAATATGATTGTTTACCTTTTCTGATATGTCTTTGAGTGGTATTACAGCTACACCCACTAAACGATCTTCTCTTGCAAAACAATAGTCTTTAACACAGATATGCAATTCAAAAAAATCCAGCTGTTCCTCATTGCCAATCGTACTAGAGATAAAAATTACAATTAATATTTAACAAAAAACAATATGCATATGTTTTTATAACTTTTTAACAGTTTTATACTATTGTACTTCTTAACAGTTTTATATATTTTCTTATTTTACAGTCATACCTACCATACATATCATTACCTTAATTCAAAAAGGCCCTAATTGACACATTTTTCGAAAATGACTTTTTCACATATTAAAATACACACTCAGTACAAAATTTTAAGTAGTTACAAGCAGTAATAACAAAGATATTTAAATTTACAAAGCTATATTTACATGCGTTCCATGTAAAAAAATTTTTGTTTTTTGCTTCACCTGTAATTTTTTGTATGTCAGTTATGGCCTTTGTGAATTATATATGCACCATCAGCCCTTAATAACAGTTTGATTAACCGTCTAAAGGTTTTTGAATTTTCTACAAAGCGCGCCACTCAACTCTATCATTTGTCCGCTGACGCCAATTAGAAACGTAAAGGGATCACAGATCTTCCTTAATTTCTTTTGTTTTGCAGCCATATATACTGTGGCGAATATTCCAATAATGTACCATCCCTAACTCAATAATACCTGGGACAGACATATGGTACATATAATAATATAATACGGAAACCATGTACGCATTTGACTCTGCAGTGATCGAACTCATGATTTACGATCGGAGACTCATCGAATTCGTCACAATATATACGTTACGTGCCCTGCCTGGTAGTCAGTTTCCTTACCTAATTGTGTCATCGAATTGTTCTAACGGAAGTCCCAGAAACCTAGCGGCTTTAATAGGGGTGGACCAGAGGGAAATAGGTGTTAGAAGAGTAGGCTCTGTTGAGCAAACAAACAGATGGTTTGTATCATGTGGGGACACCTCGCATGCCGGACAGACATTTAGCAAGTCAGGGTTCAGTCTGGATAGGTAAGAGTTTAACCTGTTACAGTATGCAGAACGAAGTTGGGCCAGCATAGCCTTTTCTCCGTAGCCAGTAATATTATATTTAGGTATTTTAACAGAGCTTTAATTGCCGGCGAGTTATAAGCGTGTTGGATTTCACCATCAGTCAACAATGTACTAACATACTATAATATGTAGCTCATTTTATGTTATAAGCGAACAGTTCGGGAACACACCTTTTTAACATTTTATTTTTCTTACACATCCCCATGTACATCATAAAAGAAGTCTTCAATTGTAAAATTTTTAATTCACGTGTTTAACCAAATCTCGTTTTTCCACGAACATCAGATCCGGCATTTTAATAGAATCCATAAAGAAATTCTCTTGATGCCACTGGTCTTTCGAGCCGGATCAGTTTCGTGAAGTTATTGAAGTAAATTGTCACACATACACCATTCTATTGTGTTTCAACGTAATCTTCAACGATATTTCCAACCAATCTAAGTCCATCTTACTTTTTAAAAATAAGTCTAATATTTGGGAAGGTGCTAAGGGCATACATAAGACCGCGCTCATCATATCGTTATCATTATATTGTGAAAATTCTGGAGAAGATTTCCTTCACAAGATTTGGAACTAGTCAAGAACTTTTATTGGGAAAGTAAGAAGTCACCATAAACAACCGTGCACACTCATTTTGGTCAAAGGTAAAAATTCGAGGTAAGTGATTGAAACCTTTTTGTTAGCGATCTTTTTGTGGGTCTGTATCATGTTGGACAACGAGTCTAAAGAGTCAGTCTTACTTAATGAGAACGAGCAGATAGTGGCGGAACATTTCGACATATTAGAAAGACTGCGTAAAGAGCGACCAAATTTCGACAAAGGGCCAAATCGGGCCAAATCGAGGATCTAAGGGGAAATTTGCGACACGCCTCAATCGAATCGCGCAGACACTTTTAACTTTCAACAAAAACCATCGAACTCTATAGTCTAAGATCCGACCATAGAACGACCTTCACCCATCACGTTACGGGTTGAAATAAATGTTAATATATAATTTGATATACAAAAAATAATATTCCGTAAAGGTTGCCTGCAAATTCAGGTGCGAAGTATAATTAATTAATAATTAAAAAAATTTTTTTTTTTAATTATTGCACTCATTCCGTTACGAATTAAATTGTATACCAGTCGTTAGTATGTAACTTGTGCAATATGCAAACACTAGGTTGCCTATTTTTTTCCGGTGCGATTTATAGGGTTGCCAGGTTTGAACAGGTAAAAAAAAATAGTAAAATGTACCTATCGAGTAACGAGATGAGCCTTATATCAATGTAAAGATAATTTTATTACAAACACAATGATATAGGGTTGCCTGCCAAAAAATGGTGCTAAATACCGGTTGCCGAGCTTTAAAAAAATAAATATTCGATATAAGATAGAATAAAAACACAAAATAAATTCAAAGTTTTCCAATTAATATTAGTCCAGGCGACATAGAGTACATAGTGGACATGAAAGGGTGAAAAAAAACCCAAAATATGCAGAGCATACTTTTCTGCATGCATTTAAAGTGCAATTTTTTTGTTATTTTTAATTATTTCGGTCATGGTAACATCTGTCAAAAAATTTTCTTCTACAGTTTGTTGCCGAGGTGATTCTCCATCAAAAGTTTCTTTACAGTTTTTTTCTAAATGCTATAGTTTCAAGCTATAACTACTTTTTCCCAGTGCATTTTTACAAAAAACATGAAATCAAGTAGTTTTTTGTGTTGCAATTTGTATGGAGCAAAAATTTTTTTTTTTTAGCAAAATGAAATATTTTTTTTGCGGATTCAGGTAGGATGTCAAATTGCTATGAATGTAAAATGTAAAAATGTGGTAACTGTCTTTAAATATAGGTACCCTATAATCGTTATAGTACAGGGTGGCGCAAAAGTAAGCTTCCGATGTGTTTGGCTGTAATTAAAAAAAAAATTGCTATGAATGTTTGTTCTAGCGATTTCTCGAAAAAGATGTTTAACACCTCGTAAGTTATCGCTGTAAAATGCCCTAACGGGTTGGGTAAAAGACTAACAGCTTCATTGTCTAATATACAAGGTGGCGCAAAAGTAATCCTCCTATCAGAAAATGTTATACATTTTGCGATTGACCCCTAAACTCAGTTCTGTTTTGACATTTGTGTAGTAATAAACAATGTTACGCTACACTGCTCCAGAACGCGGAATATTGCTGACTATTTATTTCACCAATAATCGGTCGGTGACTTTGGCACAACGTGAATTTCGTCGCAGATTTCCTGGCCGTCCAACGCCAACTGGTCAACGAGTTCTTTTTGCCGCAACTTGATGAATTGGGATTGGAAAACATGTGGTTCCAACAAGACGGTGCAACAGCACACACTGCACGTGCCACAACCGATATGCTGAAGGATGCATTTCCCGGGCGCCTAATCTCCCGTTTTGGCGATTTGCACTGGCCAGCAAGATCGCCTGATTTGACCGCTCCAGACTTCTTTTTGTGGGGCTTTTTGAAGTCGCGGGCTTATGTCAACAAACCTCAGACTCTTGCAGCTCTTAAAAACTACTTGTTTTCATGTTTTTTGTAAAAATGCACTGGGAAAAAGTAGTTATAGCTTGAAAACTATAGCATTTAGAAAAAAACTGTAAAGAAACTTTTGATGGAGAATCACCTCGGCAACAAACTGTAGAAGAAAATTTTTTGACAGATGTTACCATGACCGAAATAATTAAAAATAACAAAAAAATTGCACTTTAAATGCATGCAGAAAAGTATGCTCTGCATATTTTGGGTTTTTTTCACCCTTTCATGTCCACTATGTACTCTATGTCGCCTGGACTAATATTAATTGGAAAACTTTGAATTTATTTTGTGTTTTTATTCTATCTTATAGCGAATATTTATTTTTTTAAAGCTCGGCAACCGGTATTTAGCACCATTTTTTGGCAGGCAACCCTATATCATTGTGTTGGTAATAAAATTATCTTTACATTGATATAAGGCTCATCTCGTTACTCGATAGGTACATTTTACTATTTTTTTTACCTGTTCAAACCTGGCAACCCTATAAATCGCACCGGAAAAAAATAGGCAACCTAGTGTTTGCATATTGCACAAGTTACATACTAACGACTGGTATACAATTTAATGCGTAACAGAATGAGTGCAATAAGTAAAAAAAAAAATTTTTTTAATTATTAATTAATTATACTGCGCACCTGAATTTGCAGGCAACCTTTACGGAATATTATTTTTTGTATATCAAATTATATACTAACATTTATTTCAACCCGTAACGTGATGGGTGAAGGTCGTTCTATGGCCGGATCCTCTACTACTAGTGCATGCAACGTTATCTAGAAACGACGAATACTTCAAAAACTATATATTTGAGTAATTTTAATCTGAACAATCTGATCATATCTGCATTCGAAAAACTTTATCCAAATGAAAAGGCTGCGACTGAATCTGCTCCACCGAGTGCTACCACAAAACCGGAGACTGTCAATACGATCATCCGCCGATAGCTCATTTAGACCTCCCGAATTTAAAATAAAAGAATTCGGTGGTGAACGAACTGAATGGCTAGCTTTTTTTGCGTCATTTCAAGCTGTTCATAATAATTCAAAGTTCAATTGTGAATCAATCAATCAACGTGAATCTGCAGCGATTCGGTACGTGCCTCTGTTGTTCAATTAAAGAACCTTAAATTTCATGTAGAAGAAAATTCTGAATTTTTTGCGTTGCATTTACTCGAAAAGCTATCACCAGCTGGTGATTTTGATTGATTTTAATAGATATTTTAAGCTCCAAAAATCTCTGCGGTTCGGTTCAGTGGTTCAAAAAACTTCCCGAATCGAAGGAAATGACATTTTTAAGAGATTTATAAAACTTTGTTAACTTTTATAAATATGGTGATAAATGTATAAAAATAAAACGCTTTGTTATTGGCATTTATTAATAATATTTATTAATATATCGCCAAAAAGTTATAATAGCAATACAATACTGAAAATTATTATTATATAATGATAGATATTATTACTGAGATTAAATTCATTTAACTTTATCGAAAATTTACATTGCTTAGAAATAAAATTCTTGAATGAATAAAAATTATAGAGTGTAAACTGCAAAAACCATCAGCTTATTTAGTATTTAAGTTTATCAAACGATAATGATAAAATAAATTTTAAAGTGGAAAATGCTCTTTCGACCGACACTTGTGTGGCAGAGCTACCAGAACAATCTCAGCAATTTTTTTGAATTCTTGCTAAAATTTGTTTTCCAGAATTCCAAAACGTCTGAATGTGGAGAAAGGCGTTTTATACTATCGAAACAATTAATGAGGCCCACTAAAGTTTTCCTATCTGGTAAAGCTTCAGTTTTATTTATTTTTTCCAGAATGTATTCCAGCTCATCGTACTGACTTATGTAAAATCGGTGTATCTTACTCCTGTAAAATTTTAGTTATTTTAATAGTATTGGGGAGCCGAAGTGTTGGATCGGCTAAGAGTTATTTTATTGAAGCGTGTCCGAAGGCCGCCAACGCGAAAAGTTATATGCACAGAAATACTGTGAATCGCGTAGCCGGCGCTATAAAATAGCATTAATCTAGTTATAAATTTTTTTCATATTAGTGTCCTTTTTTATCACATGTACATGAAATCTATATATATAAAAATGGAGGGAAAAAATGTATAGTAACTCATCAATTGAGAACGGCTCTACCGATTTCACTAATTTTTTCTTAATTGTATTTGTTTGTGCCCCGAGAAGGTTCTTCAGAAAGAAAAAGTTAAAAAAGTTTCTGGAATCCTGAGATATTGACCAAAATGTGGACCAGGGGTGACTCCGAATGTATTTTAACAATAAGCGTATCAAATTAAAGGTGTTGATGAGAGTTTTCACAAGGAAAAGTTTTCAGGTTCATCTGCGAACCCGTTTCCTTGAAATTTACCATTAGGGGGCTGACCCAAGAATAAGCTCATATAATATAGCTATCATATCAAAAGTGTTGATGACTGTGTCCGCTTAGAGTGAATTTTAGATTCATCTGAATTCAAGAAAAAAATTATTATACAAAAGCTTTTTCATAGAGCTGTTTGCCTTATCTATTTATAAAAATGAATCCCTATTTCCCTTGGTCATCGCATCACGCCTGAATGGATAAACTAATTACAAAAGTTAAACTAGGTTATGTCGATTTGCTATTCTTTTTTCAATTCAGTTCGCAGTTTTGGTAAGTTTGAATATATTAACTGACGGTAATTCTTTCATTTAGGTGTCACCTCCTAAAAAAATTGAATGCGTGTCGTGAAATAAAAAAAATTAAGAATAGTCGACGATTTAATAAGATGCTTTAGTGAACATCTAAGAAAGACGAAAATTTAAAACATTCATTAATGATATCTTAATAAATGGTAAAAAATTTAGATCAAATCAAAACTGTAGGGAAATTCACCACATTCACCAAAGTTCAAATAACTAAATTTATAGATTGAAATACACTATGGCTGGGTATGAAAGATAGTTCGAGCAAATTGGTAAGATACATATGTATAAATGAAATACGCCCTAATTTTTGGCAGGACAACGTCTGCCGGGTCTGCTAGTATATATATATTTTTAATTTGGGAGTTGGAGCTATTCTGCATCTTATCCGATTTTTACTTTGCACGCATCTTATGGATAAAATGTTATCTTTTTTACCACTAGGTAGTCAAACCTTGAATAATTAAAGTTTCCGCTTGCTGACAACGTCATGAGCTTTCAGTTTTGCATGTTTTGTTTTGTTTATGACAAAACAGTGATTGCAATTTTTAGGAAAATTTATGTTCATACGTGGCAAAAAAAAATTGTTCGGTTCAAAAACTGAAAAACTGCTGTTGTTCCGGTCAAAAACAGGTTCTTTTCAAAAACGGTTTGCATCCTTGATCTTAAGTAACCGAAGACAGTTGCAATACTTCAACAATAACTTGACTTTTTGAAGCCAACTTTCCTTATCGCTGATGCCGCAGCACATGCAAGTCCCTCCAACACCTCCAAATCAGAAACCTTCATGTCGTCTGTCCGATAGAAGGGTGTAAGGGATCACATGTCGTTTGGAAGTGCCAACAGTTTCTGCAATGGACATCATTTGAGCGCAAAGCGTTCCCAAGGAAGCAAAAGTTATGCTTTAATTGTCTCGGACACTCGACATCAACGCAATGTTCAAAGAATCACAATTGCTTCACCTGTGGCGGTAAGCATCACACTTTACTACATTTTGAGGAACCAAGTTTATCATTAAAAGCACCACCACTTGAACCATGCGCCTTTAGGGAAACCTAATATTGTGTCATACCACTTCAACGATTCTCCTTGCCACAACGAGCCGGTCTGGCTTTGCGCGTTAAATGACAATAGATCGCTAAAATCAATCATCGCAATTTATATTTCTTTCTGTATATTCTACCGACCCATGGAGGATCCTCAATACAAGATTGTTGATAAGGGAGTTGTGCTCAGTATTCAGTCGACGCCAATCCTAACTTCAATCCTAGATCAAAATTTGCTGTTCTCCCATCAATTACATCGGAGTTGCCTTTATATCCAGTCCAGGCTAAATCTTGGCCACATCTTGCAAATTTATCTTAGGCGGACCCTCACTCTGCGACTCCGGGCCAAATCGATTTGTTATTAGCTGGCGATATATGGTCACATTCTTGAAGACGGGCTATGAAAGGGTGAATTCGGTGATCCCGTTGCCCAAAACACGGCGTTGGGATGGACTCTGTTTGGGGAGCAAAATCATGTTCTCTCCTTTCCCTTGACTGACTGCAAATCTGGGAGCTTCTTACGAAATTTTGTGAGTTGGAAGAAGTTCCGTACGTCATATTATTATCCAAAGAAGATGAGTGGACAGAAAAGTTTTCTTAAGAGACTACTACTCGTCAACCATATGAGAAATTTATGGTGCGTCTACCATTCCAGTCATACGGGGATCCATCAATTGAACTCGGTTCCTCCTATCAAACGGCATTACAATGTTTTCAGTCACTGCAATGTCAAAACCATTCACGTGTTGGCCGAGCAAGCCAAATTCATCTTCTCAGCTGTATATAGTGCTCTTAAGTGCGAAACATACGTAGATGACCTCACGACTGGTAGTGAAACAATCGACAATGCTATCAAAAGGATTCAAGAGCTTAGTAAATGGTCGAGCAATTCACCCGAAATTCTTCAGCAAATTCCCAAGGAATATAGCGAGGAATCTAGTTTAACTTTATTTAACGCGGAAGAAGCTGTAAAAACGCTTGGGTTAGGGTGGTCAAGACTGGAAGGACTCACCAAACGAAATGTCTGTTCAATAGTTGCACGGCTGTTTGACTTCGTCGGGTGGCTAAATAATTTCCTTACCAATCAAAAAAATTGTTTAAGCAAGTTAAGGAAACAGGGTATATACGTAACTCCTGTATATATTTAGTTCTTTGTTGTATTATTTGTTTGTGTGTTGATGTTTGCTTGGTCGATTTTTATACCCAGCGTACTAGTACTAGTACAAGGGTATATTAATTTTGTCCACATAACGGTACTATGTAACGGCGCAAAATAATCGAGTTAGATATGGGGTTCCATATATGAAAGTTCTTAGGTTGAAAAGAGGAATTGATTAAGGCATGTCCGTCCGTCTGTCCGTCTGTCCGTCCGTGTACACGATAACTTGAGTAAAAATTGAGATATTTGCATGAAATTTTGCATTCAGGTTACTTTCTGGCCAAGGTAGGTTGCTATTGAAAATGGACGTAATCGGATGATAACCACGCCCCCTTTTTCGATATCGAAAACTTCGAAAATCTCATAAATGGACATAACTTGCGTAAAAACTGAGATATTTGCATGGAATTTGTTATCCAGGCTACTTTCTTGCCAAGGTAGGATGCTATTGAAAATGGGCGAAATGGGATGATAACCACGCCCCCTTTTTTGATATAGAAAATTTAAAATGATATTCTAGGGACTATATCATTGCCAAGTCATGGTATTTGTATCTCGTTATGAAAACTAACGCTGGGTATTTAATGTTCGGTTCACCCGAACTTAGACTTCCTTACTTGTGTTTACTGTTGTTGTTATTAACATGTTGATCACTGTATTTGGGTATCCATTTTTGTGAAGTGTGTTTCTTTATCTTTATTGTTTATATTACTATTTCTTATCCGATGTGGTATTAAATTAAATTGTCAATCACCCCTATTCTGCATTTCGATTACGTTATTCTGAGTTACGCTTGAATTGAAAGAAGAAGAGGAAGAGCTAAAAGTTTTTCGAAATCAGCTGTTTGCCTGGGAATGTGTGAAACTGAAACATAACAGAGAAAACCTGCACAAATTAGTGCCGTAAAATTTTATTACGATTTACAAACTGAATTACATATTTATTGAGCATTTTTAAATAAATTGAGTGAAATTTAATAGATGGACCAAAAAGCAAGAGGAAACTGTTGGTCGATGTCATCACATCGTCAGTAGGTAGCGGGCATTTTCAATAGAGTTAGTTCTAGAAGAATCTGCTTTGTCGACCAGGTAGACAGATGGTTGGCGTCGCGTTCTTGAATGGTCAACTGCAAACCAGCTGCTCCTTAACCCTCTGAAATCCTATGTACTTCCTATATATAAATATAAAGTCCACCTTTCCGATATTCCCCACCTTTATATTGGTTCTGCAAAGCTTCAGCTGGTAGACAAGGTAAGGAACCTTGGCTTTATTATTAATTCAAAATTATCTTACGACGATCATGTCAATGGAATAGTGGGTAAAATATGTATACTATACTTTGCGTTGCCTTAGGCTATCTTCCCTTTATGTACCCTCTAACACGAAAAGGAAACTTGTCGTCAGCCTGATCGTTCCCCTTATCACCTACTTCGAAGTTGTCTATTGTAAACTTGATAGGAGCTCCCTCCACAAGCTTGAAGTAGCTTTTAACCATGCTATCCGCTATGTACATGGATTGAAGAAGTTGGACGTGGTCTGTCTAACTTTATTCAAGCTCGAAATTGTATTTTCATGTTCAAGTAGCTACTCTATAAAAAACCGGAATATCTCTATGATAAGCTAAGATTTTCCATAAGCCGACGGTCAACTAACTTAATTTTGCCGAAGTTCAACTATTTGAGCTCTTCTAGGCTTTTATTTATAAATGGTGTTAGGCTCTTGAATTCTTTACCTCAGCCTGTAAGGAATTCTTTGCGAGAAGGTAATTTTAAAAAACTTATTTTTGATTTTTTCACCAATGAGTCTGCATTATGAGGTGGTGATAATTTTCTATCTAGTATCTATTTATTAATATATTTTATTTATATATTTTATTCGTAAGTTATGAGCAAGCTCGAGACCAGTTAACAATAATTCTAAACGAATTAATATTGTCAGTTTTTGGGAAAAATTGATAATTGGAGAAAAATTACAAAGAAAAATCAACAGCGATGGATAGGATTACATGTTTCAGAGTTTCCAGGCTCATCATCAGATCCCTTTTCGGACACTGGGATGTGAAGCCATATCTGCACCAAAGCCGCTGTTAGAAAACTCTAACACTAAGCTATGATGCCCTGTGACGTCACAATGTATTTGTCTCCACTTCAATTAATTCCCTTTTGTTTTGTTTGTTCTTGCCAACTGTATACACAAAATTTCTTAAGACATGCAGTCTATATGTTATGATGTGTGTTGGTCTTGGTGCAGACACAAGTTCGCATCCCAGTGTCCGAAAAGGGATCTGATGATGAGCCTGGAAACTCTGAAACATGTAATCCTATCCATCGCTGTTGATTTTTCTTTGTAATTTTTCTCCAATTATCAATTTTTCCCAAAAACTGACAATATTAATTCGTTTAGAATTATTGTTAACTGGTCTCGAGCTTGCTCATAACTTACAAATTTGTAAACAAAATAGACCGCAAAATCCAACAACAAAATACATTGAAACCATAGCACGGGTTTACGTACATATGTAAATATGTACAAACAACAAGACCAACACACATCATAACATATAGACTGCATGCAAAGGCGGATTTAGGGGTGGGGCACGGGGGCACGTGCCCCCCCCCAGACGGGTTTTTTGTACTGTTAATACTCCATCACAGAGCATTTTTAGTCGAAAAAGACTACAAATAATTGAATTTAGCAACATTTTCGGAATCGTGCCCCCCAGACGGTATTTTTGTACACTAGGTATGGAAATTCCATTAAATAGATGAAGAATCACTGAATTTTCGAAATCTATTGCATATTGGTTCAGATATATCATATATGTAATACTCCTATATTGCTGGAAAGCATATAGTACATTCCCCCATATCAGAGTGCAGAAATATAAAAAATAGAAAGAGAGATCCGATAATTGAATGTACCTAAAATGACAACTTCACTTTAAAAAATACATGGGCGGATCAAGCCTTCATAGAAAAATCGTATATATTTACACGTTGAAGAAATTATTTAAAAATTTTTAAAAGCAAAAAATATTTATAAACCAAAGTATATGATGGTGGGGCTATGCTTTGTGTGCAAAAAAAATACAGATAAAGAAGAACATCTTCATGCGTAAGTACATATGTATGTAAATTCCAATTTTTTAAAAAGCTAATAAACACATTTTCCAAACCAGATTACCCAAACATGCAGAGCTTCTCAAATGTTCTCATAGGCCACTTTCATTTAGTTTGCTGTTTTCTTGGCCCCTTTTGTACTTGAACCGCCCCTGTAATTATTTGAATTTTCAGTCGATTTGACAATTTACAAGTTTACATTTATAATACTACAAGCTCAAAAATTGATGTAGTCTGTCTCGTTTTGATTTCGTTTTCAAAACACATTACGAGCCTATCCCACCCGCAATATAGAAGTATTACATATCGCTGGCTTCGTGAGCAAATGTCCTAAGTCCATTTTTTGTAATTGTTCAGGAGAGGAAAAAACCGCCTAACTTTTTTTGTTGTCAATATTTTTAGAATCTAAAAATGCAGTTTTTTCCTTCAGTTCAGCTTGCTTAGATATCAGTTGTCAGAAAATTTCTAAATAAAGTAAATGCAAAGTTATGAGCACTTTTGTGACTTGAAACATTTTCTTTCTATGATTTTGTTATATTTACATGGACTTAGAACATTTTCTTACAATTAAATTGTGTTTGTTTTGTTTCAGATTTCGATGAAATTTTGCATATAGACAGTATGATTAATTCTAAGAATATATACCTACATATGTATGTGTTGCCACTTGGGACGGTTTACAGGGTTGCCACCTATCTCGTTTTTATAAATATTGAGCAAGATATGACAATACGGGTATCAAATGAAAAGTGTTTTCGGCGTAATTTTAAATATGACAAGTTCAAGCAGGGTTGTCACCGGGGGTTGCCACCTAACCGCATTTTATTTATTTTTCCTTATATCGCGGGAACTGCTTAACCGAATTGGATAACATTTGAAATATAAATAGAATGAATCATTCTAAGATTATACAGGGTTTTACAGGGTATTATTTACATGTACTAGAACATTTTCAGTTAAAAAAATGTTTTGTATGTTGCGTGTTTCATGCAATATATTTTATTTTGTTAAACCAAATAATAAATAATTACAGTCTTTTTTCATGGCTGCTAACAAAAACTACTACATATTATACTTTTTAAGATATATCAGTGGTGAGGTAAATCATCATAAGATTTGTGATGGTCCTTGGGTAAAGTTAGTTTTATAAATTGCAAATCTTCATATTTTCTAGAAGGTATTTTTCTTCGTTCAAGGTAAAGTTGTTGCAAACTAGTAAACTCCATAGCAGCTACATTTTTGTTTAATTTTTGCGGTAAAGGCTCCCATGCATCAGTAAATTGAAGTTTAAAGTAGATTTAAAAATTTTCAGTGTATTTAATACAACGTATGTCCGTACAGCGGAACTAAAACCAAAAAATTTAATTTTTCAAAGAAAGAGAAAGCATGGCCTTCTTGGTACTTATCTACAATTTTAGTAGCCACAAGTAGTTATTAGCTAAAGTAAAACTATAGCAAATTTTTAAGAACTTCAAACGAGTTTGCACAGCAAGCGGAGACCTTGCCATCAATTCGGTTAAAGTCAGGCTTAAAATACATCATACGTAATAGTTGGATATGATTTCAGGAATAAAATTGAATGAAACAAATAAAAACTTATTTTCAACTGGACTTACGACGCACGTTTTTCTTTTTTTTTTTTGGTGGACTTAGAACATTTGCATACCACTACATAAGAATACCTAAAATCGACTTTTTGGTAATTTTTTCGATGGTAAACGATGTATTTATAACTGTACTATCGTTCTGCATTAAAATCTCATTTTTCAAAAAAAATGGACTTAGCACATTTGCTCACGAAGCCATCGATATATGAGATAAAACTCTGTGTAACGCAAACATCAAACAACATATTTTGATTATTCGTTTGGTTTGTACTGTTTGGATGCCTTGGTGCCTTGAATTATAACAGCTTATTAAAATATATATGTATAATATATAATATATATGTATATGTATATATGTATAAGAGGGTTAGGCTACGTTCAATTTAGGCCATAAACTCCATTTAAAAGGGGATTTTTTTTGTTAATTCATATTGTTGTTGTCAATAAACTCGAGTTTATGGCTCAACGTGAACGTATTATAAGGCCTTAAATTTGTAACGAATTCCGTTGTATGCAAAATTACTTATAATATACATTTTTTTCTTTACTTATGTCATTAAGTAAGTCTTAAATGAAGATTAATTAAAAGAATCTCTCTCTGTGAGACAACCTTACGCATAAGGCCTGATAGAACATGTAAGTTAGGCAATATTATAAAAAGAAAAGTGAATATAATGAACTTATTATAAGAATTGTTGTAAGGCCATAGAGGAACTATGATAAACTTATTATAATGTGATGCAGCCGTATACCTTATTCCTTATAATCCCTTATACGAATTTTTTGTGGGTATTGCCAATATTTGTTAACGCCTCATGCGACATCTGACTGAAACAACAACGGTTTGTGTATGAGGTTTGCTAAGTTTGCCCACAAGAACCCTTAAGGTTTTAAATTGCAACTATTTTTTGCAATGCTGTTAAAATTTCAAATTCGAGTCTACGCGACCTCCGCACGATGGGACATTTTGGAAAAACTTGCCTCAATTATTATTATTATTATTAACTTGCCTCAAAGTCAAATTTTTAGGGAACTTTTTAGAATCCATTTTCATACAAAGTTTTTCGAGCGTAAAACGCAGCATAATTTTGGCAAATGGTCAAAAACGAGTTGTCAAAGTTTAGTTGTGAAGTTTTTTTGGATTTCTGTAGTTTACTATGAATAACACTACATTATAAGGTTCCTCATATGTAGACATATACATATGAAAGGCTGGGGTAGTTAAATGAAAAACGTATATTTAAAGTAAAAGTGTAAAAAAATATTGTATCTACAGTAAAAGTCAGACAAATTGCTTTTTTCATTTAAAGTCGGAAATATGGTTGGAAAAATAAAACATATCTCTTACTTTTAATGAAAAAACGATTAGCCTGACTTTTACTGTACAATCTTTATTTATGTGATTGTATCAAACATTTTCTAAGGTTTGCTTCACTTGCATTAAACATATTTTTTACTTTTACTCCCAACCTTTCATACATATATAGGTATTTCGACTCATTTATTAACCTTAATTTTAGCTACATATCTCCCATTTTGTAAAGCATAAAAAGGGTTACTGCCACGCCTATTTCCGAGGGGTTGATCATCGCGAAATCGTTTGAGCAAATATTCATAGCAATAGCTATAACACTCTACTGAAAAAAAAAATTCCAAACGACAATTTTTTGGCACCATGCACAATGCTTTACATAAATCTACTCTTTTGATTTGCGAAAAATTTATTTTTGAGACAAGTTTTATTAAGAATTCCCATAGTGCGATGCATAAAAATTCATATGAATTTGTACCGCAACGCCTACTACCTTTGTGCCGCAGGAGTGCTTTATTTTCTTATTTTATTGCGCTACAAGTTAACAAAAGTGATTAATTATTCGATTGGTCAAATAGTCCATGAAAAGTTGTGAAAAGTGTTTATTGTTAGTGCTATCGTGTTTAAGTGATTTTGTTAAAAAAATGAGTGCCAGAAAAAGACAACAAAACTTAAGCCCGTTCTTCCATCCGAAGAAGCAAAGGTGTAATGATGTACTTCCTGATAAAGTGAGCGGTGTCCAATTACATTCCGCGGAGCCGGCGAGTACATCAGTGGCAACAGCCTCAACGAGCAACGCACTACAGGAACGGGATATAGGTAAGTAGTGTAATCCTTGTGGGTTTAGAAATTTTGTTTAGTTAAAAGTTGGATTGTATGGGAGGTACCACGCCCCTTTTTGTTAACCACGAGTTTTATGGGTGAGAATGGTGCTGTCATCCTATAACTTTATACCAATTCTTATGTTCCTACTTTAAGCATTTTTAAAGAACAAATTGAGAAATTCCAAAACGGTTTGAAAATTTTAAAAGCTAATAAAATTTTCTGTAAGCCATGCATACAAAACTTTTCGCTATTCCCTGTGGCTCGAAGATAATGAGCAATCAACACGGATTTTTACCTTGTTTTGAAAAATGTAAAAAATGTGTATTTTGCAGGAAAGGATATCGAAAACTTTTAATTTTGTTCGAGATATTTTTTTTTCTCTGTAAGCTCTGTTTTATTACAAAACAAATGAGCTTTCATCCAAGAAAATCGATGGATTATTACAAAAGTTATTAATGGTTTTGGAATTGCTCAATTTATTCCTGAGCTATACATGATTAGGTGGAGCTGGGGTCGGCGCATAGGCGCAGATAAATGTTTGTTGAAAAACCTCGCCTTGATGCGGATCGCAGCGAGATGCTCGTCCACAGGGGTGAATGCTAGTAGTCTTACACCACGCGATTTCCTGTGTGTCTGGCCACTGTAGTATACGTCACAAGGTTCCATGGTCGTCTTTCCTTGTCTCGTCCATCATATTTCCTGCAGGGCGGTGATGTCAGAATTTGCGTTCGTGAGGACATCAACCAGTCGGCAGCGGATCCTTCCCCGGAAAGGGGTTTTGGTTTCATTGGTGTTGGTTTTTACGTGGCTGGTCCCAAACCCAGCGCACAACCCTTTTTCGGGGTTTTGAAGTAAATTTACACATTTATATAGCGAGCCGCTTGATCCAAGATAGACGCCCGCTTGCAACCGCACCTCCTGGTGTACAGACGCTGCGAAAAAGACCTCGGTGAGCCCTTAAACCAAATACGTCAGAGTGGCCCCACCGGGGCTCCCTCTCTTTCTGCCGCGAGCCTAGGAAGCCCACGTTGCCCAGAGTGTACGAAAGAGGACGCAAGAGTCGGGATTGAGCAAGGTCACTCAGCAACCACACCCAAATTATTATTTTTGTTTGGCCGAGTCTAATGAACACGATATTAAAATAATGTGTTTTTGAAGCCTTAATGGACTTTTTTGCGAACTTAGTATAAGCCGTTAGATAAAACTTTAACTAAAAATCGGCACAGATTACCGTTATCACATGTTATTTTAGGTTGAAACGCACCATTGTACTATATGCCAAGATTTACCTTTCTCTCCTTTTTATAAATTACGTACAATTTTGCTGCATTGTCTAATCCATTTATGATTTTAGGTTCTCTACTCGGCAGGCAAGGCGGGCTTTCTGATGAGGAACGGTACCAGTGGTTGAAGTATACCTGGCAACCTACTGCAGAATTTAAGTTTCCACTGAAGAGAGAGGGAAAAAAGAACTCGTCTTTTCAAAAATATAAAAATCACGTGTCACATGTTCAATCAGGGTGAGCTCCTAAACTACTCAACCGATTTTAATGAAATTTGCACAGCATCTACAGTTTGATCCAACTTGAAAGATAGGATACCTTATATCTCAAGGGGGAGTGGAAATCGGTAAAAAACCATAAATTTTTTTGTTTACACAGCCACAAATCATAAACGGATCCACCGATTAGAATGAAGTTAAACTTTGAAATATTTACTTTCGTTCTGCATCAAAAAAAATAGTTGATTCATATATTATTTAACCAAAATTGTTTAAACAATAGGAGCACCTTTTCTAAAAAAAGCTGTTTGTGTGTTTGTTCGCTGTCAACCAAATGAATCGATTTAAGTTAAGCGAGCGCTCGGTAGCGGTACTTCGCTTCGTACATACATACATATGACGCTTTAAATAAAAACAAAATTAACATTCTTATGTATATATGTACGTTTTCGTGTTGCTGAGGGATAAGTAAAAATCAAATCCATATATGTACATATTTTGTAGTGAACGCATTTTGTGAAACCCCGTTATTCGTATTTTATACAATTGCTTCCAAGGCGAATTAATACAAGGTGAAATTATCCCATCAGCTGATAGCTACTTTTTTCTCAAATTTTGACACTACACATTCAGCCGCCATACGATTTTGACATTAGTCCCACGAATTACAAAAACAAAGTACATTGAAAATGTATGGATGTGTGTTTGTAATTCGCCTGGCTTCCACCTTCTATTAATTCGCCTTGATTGCTTCATTGTTCAAAAATATTTAATTAAAATATATACATATGTACATGCAAGTATTATCACATAATTATATTATTAATTTCTTATTTCATATTAATCAATTCAAAAATGATAGGAAAAAAATGAGAACGGCTGGACAGATTTGACTCAAGTTTTTTTTCAGTTCTTCTTTTCAAGATTTATGTAATTTTGGAAAAGTGGGCGGTGCCACGCCCACATTTTTTGTATTCAGTACTTTGTTTGTACTTCCATAATGTCCAAAGTTTATGGTTGATCTGTTTTAAACTTTTCCAATACGTGAAAATCTTCGTGGGGTACGACATACATACATTTGTAAATTTTTTGGAAAAGTGGTCAGTTCTAAGGCCACAGCTAAGTAATATTTCAATTCGTTATATCCCTGAATGTATTTGCTTTAGTGACATTTTAACGTTCTTAAATCTTAATCAAAGCACTTAATTTTTTGTTTGTTATTGCCGTTTATACACATCCAGAGTATTATAGGATTTCCATAAAATCATAATAGTGGCGTTAAGTGGTAGATATAGGATATAATTAAATAAATACTAACTACACATCTGCTCAGCAGCGCATAATGGTTTGTGTCATAGCCATTGAGTTCAAAAGATTCATTTTTTGAGTTGGACATCCAACAAATTTATTTGTTTATACCAAATACGTTAAAACCGGAAACATTGCATATACTAAAGCACTGCAATAAATGGAATGTTAAAAATTAATAGAAAAATAGTTGAAAATTTATTTCTAGGGAAGTCACTGGTCAGGCAGAACAACGTCTGCCGGGTCTGCTAGTAAAATATAAAAAGGCAATTGAGACGATCGCACACCATGAGAACGCGAATTACCACAAAGCGAACATGGTAGCATCCCAAAATTTTTTGATGGTGATGGAGGGAAAATCGTTAGATATAGTTGACCAAATGAGATCCCAGGAAAGGGAAATAATCGAAAATAATCGTAAAAAACTGATTCCCATTATAAAGACAGTGATATTTTGTGGTAGGCAAAACATACCTTTGAGAGGCCACAGAGATGACGGCGAATTAGACTTGCAAAGCTCTTCTAAACACGGGGAAGGAAACTTTAGAGCTTTGCTCAAATTTCGAATCGATGCTGGGGATTAAATACTTAAGGAACATATGAGACATAGCGCTAAAAATGCTTCGTATATAAGTAAGTCAACACAAAATGACTTAATTGAATGCTGTGGCGAGTTGATCAGCAATAAAATAGTGACCAAAATTAAAAAATCCAAATATTTTACCATTATGGCTGATGAGACCACAGATGTTTCCGTTTGTGAACAGTTATCAATTAGTATTCGCTATTTCGATGTGGATGAAATCGAAATAAAGGAAGATTTTCTTATGTTCATTGAAGTTGTCGAAACCACTGGTGAAAGCATTGCACAAACTATTCTGAATGCATTAGAAAAGCATGACCTTGACATTAAAATGTGCCGTGGTCAAGTTTATGATGGAGGAGCAAACATGAGCAGCAAACTAAAAGGTGTTCAGGCACGTATATTAAATGTTCAGCCCTTAGGCTTTTTTACCCACTGCGCAAGCCACCGGCTTAACTTGGCTATTAGCTCAGCCTGCACCGTACCCAGTGTAAGAAATGCAGTAGGGGTTATAGCAAGTACTGCCACTTTCTTCCGTGAATCGGCCAAACGAATACATCTTCTTAGAGAAGAAATACAATCTAATCTGCCACAAGACAAACAAAATATATATAAAAAAAATGTGTGAGACAAGATGGGTTGAGAATCATGAAGCGGTTTTGACCTTTATGGACGTGTTGCCATGTCTCCCTCCAATATTACAAAAAATGGCTGATCAGCAATATGGGAGCAGAACAAATTCTATACTGCCATTTTCTTTGCTGCAATCCATAACTTCGTCAGAATTCCTAATAAGCTTGGTGATCCTATCAGATATTTTAGGAATAACCCTGTCCTTATCTCGATCGCTTCAAGCCAAAGATATTGACATACTTTCTGCAGTTCAGCTTATTACTACGACCACAGCAAGTTTGCAGAGGCAGCGTGAATCTAGCAATGACACATTTAAAAAACTGTTCGACCAGGCTGAGGCCATTGCAAATGAACTTGGTACAGAAATCACAGTCCGTAGAATCACCAGACTGAATCAGTTGAAGAATATTACCGACTTTCAGTTTATATTCCATTTCTAGACTTCATGTTGAGTGAAATGTCAACCAGGTTCCCTAGCGCTACTCTACAAAGAATCGGACAGTTGCAAAAGTTGCTGTCGCATAACTTTAACGACGAAGATTTAGATAATGTTTTGCAAGGTGCTGAAGTTTATAAAGAAGATCTTCCTTGTTTTTGAGCTTTAAAGGGAGAGCTAAAAATTTGGCAACAGATGACTTAAAATATACCAGAAACTCCAGCAGATGCCTACGAACGAGCCACGATGCTGCCAAATATTAGAACCCTTTGTCAATTGCTGTGCACGTTTCCAGTGACAACCAGCACTGCCGAGCGATCTTTTTCTACCTTACGCCGATTAAAATCATATCTTCGAAACAGCATGACAGAAGAGCGTTTGAATGGATTGGCTTTAATGCATATCCATGGAGATATTGCGGCACAAATGGAGGCTGATGAAGTTTTGGACGTTTTCACCAGGAAACACAGAAGAAAACTGTCTTTATTAAACATGTAATCATGGATGGAATATAATAAAACTGCTATTACTAAACAGAAATGCTGTTTTTTATTATTTTGACTTTGATGTAAGTTCTTAATATCCGTGTACTTGTGAAGATAAAATAAGCATATTTCAGTTGTTGTTTTTTTTGCATGTTGGGCGTTCGTGCCCCCCCCCAAAAAAAATTATGGATCCGCCCTTGTCTGCATGTCTTAAGAAATTTTGTGTATACAGTTGGCAAGAACAAACAAAACAAAAGGGAATTAATTGAAGTGGAGACAAATACATTGTGACGTCACAGGGCATCATAGCTTAGTGTTAGAGTTTTCTAACAGCGGCTTTGGTGCAGACACGGGTTCGCATCCCAGTGTCCAAAAAGGGATCTGATGATGAGCCTGGAAACTCTGAAACATGTAATCCTATCCATCGCTGTTGATTTTTCTTTGTAATTTTTCTCCAATTATCAATTTTTCCCAAAAACTGACAATATTAATTCGTTTAGAATTATTGTTAACTGGTCTCGAGCTTGCTCATAACTTACAAATTTGTAAACCAAATAGACCGCAAAATCCAACAACAAAATACATTGAAACCATAGCACGGGTTTACGTACATATGAACTCGTAAATATGTACAAACAACAAGACCAACACACATCATAACACATAGACTGCATGTCTTAAGAAATTTTGTGTATACAATTGGCAAGAACAAACAAAACAAAAGGGAATTAATTGAAGTGGAGACAAATACATTGTGACGTCACAGGGCATCATAGCTTAGTGTTAGAGTTTTCTAACAGCGGCTTTGGTGCAGACACGGGTTCGCATCCCAGTGTCCGAAAATGGTTCTGATGATGAGCCTGGAAACTCTGAAACATGTAATCCTATCCATCGCTGTTGATTTTTCTTTGTAATTTTTCTCCAATTATCAATTTTTCCCAAAAACTGACAATATTAATTCGTTTAGAATTATTGTTAACTGGTCTCGAGCTTGCTCATAACTTACAAATTTGTAACAAAATAGACCGCAAAATCCAACAACAAAATATATATTTTATTCTTTATGTTTTATTTTGTTTTAATTTTTCTTATAGTTGTTTTCATAGTCAACCCTGACTTGATTTTGTACTGGGTAGGGCTTTTTGTCAGAACTTTAAATGTCCTGTCAAATGTTAGTTTGTTCGTTTATTAACACCATTTCTGACGCAATATTTGAACCCCTGAAACTAATATACTGCAAACCAGACAACACCGCAGGTACTATAAAAAAACGACCAACAATAAACAAACAGACACACAAAACGAATCAGAAGACACAAATAACCGACTTCTACATTACTAACGAGCGTCGAAACCAACCTGACCTAACACACACAAACTAATTACCTTACCTAACACGTACAACTAATGAATGATCGTCAGAAACAACCCTCATTGCAGGTACCCATTCGGGTACGGTCGTGGGACACGACCCATGTACACGCAGACTAACACTACCTGATACAGTGTCCAGACTATCAATACATGACAACGGATAGACAAAAATCAGAACGAAATAAAGCATTGAAGATCTCGCATCGACGAAACCGGTTTGCTACAAAACCAAAATTGACAAGGGACGACGGAAATTCGTTCCAATATGAATCTAATATCCACCCTGTCGGAAAACACAACAACCAAACAAACGCAATAGAAAAGTACATTGTCATAATTAAAATGAGGTAATAAGTAAGTTAATTGTCACAATTACCATCGATGATTAAATTTAATAAAACTGTTTATTAAATTTATTTTTTGAATTCTATTAAAAAGTTCGCTACACCTATTAAAATTTTATTGAAATCAATTAATTTTTTTATTAAATTTAATAAATGTTTAATTAAAAGTTCGCTACCCCTATTAATATTTTATTGAATTTAATTAATTTTTTTAAATTTAAAAAATGTTTAATAAAAAGTTCGCTACGCCTATTAAAATTTTATTGAAATCAATAAATTGTTTATTAACTATTATTAATATTTTTTGTACAATATAAATAAATTATTTGTATTTATTATTATTACACTATTGTTAATTTTAATTGCATTACATAAAACGTTTACTTTGGGAAAATTTGACTGTACAGGCATTTCAAAATAACACATTTCTATAAAGGTCCAAAATGTTTCACATGATTTTGGGTATTCCAAAATAAAAACATGAAATATTTTAAAACATTTGTCGGTAGCTCTTACTACACTTTTAAAAGGAAATTTAATCCCGTCGAAATAGGCAAATATCTAATTTACATTCTTTATATCCTGGCCGATAATGATATGGAAGGGCTGAATATACTGCATTCATACAGAGGCAACTTTTGTTGCTTTTATCAGCAATTCTCTTTTGGTGTTGCTCAAATGTTGCTGACATTCTTCACACACATCAGGAGTTGCTTTGGTTGATTATTTTGATGATTGCTTTGTTCTGACATTCTGTGTTTGCTTTTGAATTTTGGTAATGCGTAGCAGAAATATTTTATATACAAATTAAACTGAAATTGATATTGTGATATTAATAAATATGTATATATTTATTAATTTATTCCATTGTATTTTTCAAAACTGCTCCGAATAACGCCTTTTGTCATTAATTAATATGTGTACATGCGAATGTAAAACAAGGTATGAAGAAAAATGTCAAAATAAATCTGCAGCCAACATAACGGTATTGAGAAGAATGGCAACACAAAGCGTGTAGACCGAGCACAGGCAACTCGGTACCCGTCCCCTTCCGTCGTCGCTCTCTCTTCCACCATTCGCTAGAGTTGCTGATAAAAGAAACAAAAGTTGCCTCTGTATGAATGCAGTAATAGGGGTCTTTCTTCGGTTAAAACTCTGATGGACTCTTCAACAGCCTCGATTGATGGACGTATAACAAACGCATTTTGCTAATTTTTTATTGTAAATCGCGTTACCTGTTTTTTGCCGTCTACTCCTTTTCTAATAATTTTTTGCAACGGCACAAGGCAACCGTGCAGCGCCCAGAATAGGTAAGCGTCTTGGCTAGCTGAAAATAAAAGAGAAACTAAAAAAAATTAATAAGATGCAGATTTTTTTTGTTTTTCCATAATTTTTGCATACATACTTTTATATAAGTTTTCAATGTCGCTCAGCATATCTTTGATAGTCTTGTTATTTATATAATAATACGGCATACTACTTTTAAACTTTTGTAAAAACACTTACCAGTCTATATCCGGATGGTAATCTGTATTCCGGCCAACTTTCAAACACCTGCATCGTATTTGCTGCAGTTTTAATATTGCACGGCCTGTGTTTGCTGCATGCCTTCCAATATCTCTCAAATTCTTCAGCGGATAGATTGTCGTGTTTTATTGTGTTTATTACAATTTTTCCATTTTTTTCAGGTTCTAAAAAATTATATTCATCAGTTTCAGAATTACAAAAACAAAATACCATTAATGATAGTTTATAATTTACCTAACATTTTGCAGCGACCATCACCTTTACTACTCTCTGCAGTAATTTTGGTAGTCTTATACAGCTGCTTTGAGTTGGCCTTGACATTTGCGTGCTTATTATCAATTCTTATTATAATTACAATTATGGCTTCAATTTTAAGATCACCTTAAACTTTTTTATTTAATTTATCGCTTTAATTTCACTTTTTTGATTATTGCTGCTTCGTCCGCTTTTCAATGAAGAATTATATTCTCGCGTGATTTAATTTAATAAAGAAATTGATTGCATTTAAGAAACTATTTATTGTCCCAATTAAACTATTTATTGTCACAATTGAACTATTTATATTCACAATTAAAGATTTATTGGAACACTTACTTATACTTACGCAATTTATGATAACGATAAATATATTACTTGTATTCAATAAATATTTAATTCTGACAATAAATAGGTTATTAAAACGCATTTCAACCGAGAATACGTCACAAAAATTTTTAATAAACTTTTTTAATAATCGTTTATTAAAAATAGTATATTAAAAATATTTACCCTCTTCATCCCAATCATCTTTGTCACTGGATATGCATGAACGTCAGGGACGGATTCAGATGAGGGGTCCGGAACTGGAGAAGAACCTTTGAATGGATTGGCAATGTTGAGTATTCACAGAGATATCGAAGTTACTCATGAACAGATACTGGATATTCTGGCAAGAAAAGGAAGGAGAATTTATATTACTCTATAGGTAATGTACGTAAATTGATCTGGCATTATCTCGTCATCGCTTATAGAAATGAACATCTTTACTCAACAATTAAATATTATAATGAGAGAAGTATAGCAATGGCACTAAGTCCGTAGCGTTCTATGTATGTATGTACATATCGTCTGTCATTCGAAAATTTAAGTGAGTTTTTTATTCATACCATAGATAAATAGATTTGATGTATGTACATATCGTCTGTCATTCGAAGTTTAAGTGAGTTTTTTATTCATACCATAGATAAATAGATTTGAGACTCTTTGTTTCGAGAGAGCGCTGTCAAAATGCACATTTTTTATAACATTTGGCATTGGTGCCACTCCGTGAAAGTGGAACAAAACTAAGTATGGGTATTTTTATCAAATATTTTGGGAATTTTAAAGGTTTTGCTTTTAATTAGACTTTTGTAGGGCTAAATAAATTTTTCGAAACTTGTTTTTCAAAAATATGACAAATTAATGTATCTGCAGACATAAATAATCAAACATATATGTACAAATGAAGTTTGAATGCATCATATAACACTGCCATGAGTTGATAATAAAACATTGAATTTATTGAGAAATATGGATTGACGGGATCAAAAGCACTATGTAAACCGTCATTGGGTGGATGGGGCTGCCCTCCACTACAAATATGTGAAGTTCTTCTCACAAAATCGTTAACAAAAGTCCAAGCAAAAAATGTAGTTAAGGTTTTTTGTTGATAAATTTTGATTGGTTTATAGTATTGACCTTCCGCCTGCATATTATTATCAGGGACACCGAATCGCGTGTTTTGATACCGCACTCAACATTTTTCATAACTTCTACCCTTTGACCCCAAAGTTAAAGAGTTATCGACTATTTCGATACATTTTTTCGTTGCCTCAGTCTGGCCTTCGGCAAAATGCCATTTATTTTGACTCTATGCTGGCAACAAAGCCAAATAAATAGCTAATGAGAGCGAAAAAATTAGAGAGTAAAACGAAGTCTCAAATCAAGTCATCTTTGATTCATACCTCCGATTATTATCTTCCAAATTTTCTTGTGAATGTTGTATTGGAGATTTCAAATCTGGACCCCCCCCCCCCCGAAAAATTTTCCTGGATCCGACCCTGATGAACGTACATATTCGTTAAGCGTTCTGTGACTGCGTTCTACAGTGCCCAAAGTGAGATGATGATACGGGGTTGAAGTTTAACAGTTTACACAGTCCTTGGAATAAGTCATTTTTGTACTCTGCGCTCATGTCGGTTATGATTGTTTTCATGCGTTGAGATGAAATGTTCGAACACGGCTTTAGCGACTGCTGTTGCGTGTTTGCGTGGGACCGGAATCGCTACCAAGTATTTGGTTAGGTCGCATATAATGGTAACCGCATATTCGTTTCCATTTATTGACTTCGGTAAGGGTCCGACTGTATCGATTTATACAATAAGGCATGCCTTCGGAGGCGTTTCCCTTATTGTCATTGGCTCCTTTATATGAATATTACTATTATGACTATTTTTCTTACAGTGCAGTTCTTTACGTATTTTCTTACATAGTTTTTCATATTTAGCTAGCTATATTTCTGCTTGATTTTATCTGTCATGCGATTTATTCCTGAGTGGCTGATAGGATCGTCATGATATTTGTGCGTGTAAATTTGCCTACTACAGTATAATTTCTTTTAAACAATTTGTCCCCTAAGGATAACTGTATTTGAACAAGTCCTAAATTGCCGGCTTCTTTTTCGAGCCTGGTAAAGAATTGTCCTAAGTCAATCTTATCCTCAACAATTAGGTTGCTTGTATCCAAATCGCTACAAATTTTCTTTTCCTTTTTGAAATATAATTTTAACGGACCGACATGGGGTTTTACTTCAAATTTATTTTGCGCTTCGTGTATTTTGGGGCTCTCTTTGTCACTTTCTTTATTTTCGATATTACTGCTGATCTTCTTGTAATTTTCAGTATTTTACCTGCTTCCACTGACATATCTTTCAGGTTTGTAATTGCGGGATAATGCATCCACAACGTGATTTTCCTTTCCGGAAATATATTCCGGTACTGACTCTGCTATCGTACTTTCAAAATTGTGTTTGTGCTTCGGTACAGCTGTTGGTAAATTTGGTGATTGCAGCGTTCATTGTTGTGAACGTTCCCGCTTGCATGATCATTTTGACCTTGTCATTAGAGCAGTTTTTAAACATAGCTTTGACTGCTGCTTGTGTAGAATATATCTTTGCTTAATCTGGGTTGAGTCCATCTGATATATAAGCTCCTTCTAATGACCTGGTTATTTTTGCTATTTCCGCTGTGTATTGATTAGCAGTTTTACTGCGCTGTTGGTTGTAATTCGCCCTTTATTTCAGTTTTTAGTTTTTTTTTTTATCTGTTCTATTGTGCTATCATTACTGATAAAATTTCTTGCCGTGCATTTTAGCTTGATTCTTTGATTTGATCAAGTATATCAAGGGCGTCCAGGAAACTGTGTCTCCTGCTTACCATCAAACTATGGTAGCACTGGTGAATCAGTTTTAATAAATTCAACTACCGTTTGCACCATTGTGACGTTTATGTTTGGGATGTCTATTGGCTTATTTTCTCCTATTGATGGGGTCTGGCTCGAAGAATTTAATGGAGTCGGTTTCTTAGCACGTTCTGATAAAATGAAATTGAAATCGATCTTAAGTTTTTCCTCTACTGTGGTTGGTATTGTTAATTCTATATTGTGTCTAGCTAAAGAAGATACTAGTTTATCCCGTACGGAGGATAAAAATTGGTAGGCTTCTCTTCAGTGTTCTTTGGTAAGCATGTTATTTACTTATTTAATCACATGTCCTATGCTATTTAGAGCTTCTGAAATTATGTTCAAATGCTTTACTATTGTCTCTGTTGTAATAGGAATACTTTTATTTATGAATTTGTACGACTTACTAGCTTTTGTTTTTTCTTCAGTTATTGTGTCGTATATTTCTTGCCATTGATTCATTTCTTATAGGGTCTATACACGATGGGTCTGGGTCAAGAGTCAATTTATGTGTATTTGTAAAAATGTGTATGTAGTAGCTACACCGACATGACTCAAGAAAATCAAAATGAGTTTGATATTTTGCTGTGACTCGCCCGTCACATTTTGATAGTTAATTGTCAAACCGTTCAAAAAATAAATAACAAAAAGAAAAGATATATTTTAGTTTCATAAATGTGTGCCAATAAGTTCTATATGAAGGAATTCATCGAAGTATATAGGTTTGAGATATTCATTACGAACCTTCTGCATTGAAAACTATTCACAAATGAATGACGGCGAGTCAACATTTACACAGATGACTCTTGACTCAGACGCATCGTGTATAGGCCCTATTAGAAAATTTTGAATTTTCTGGTATTTTTACTTTATTTACTCAGTTTTCTTAGTAACAAGATTTCTTATTTTCCGAAAATTTTTAGCATTCTTAGTTATTTCTTAATATGTTTACTTTTCTTTTAATTTTAATCTATAGACCGTATTTGTTGTTAGGTTAAGTAGCCTATTCTTATATTTTATAAGCTCTCTTTTTCTTTAAAATGAAATTACCTTAAGGACTAAATTATTAAATATTCCAAAGCAGAATTACTTCTGTTAATGGTTTAGCGGCCGTGAGGCGTGCTGAATTTATTCTGATATACTTATATTTAAAACTAGCTAGTGCCCGCGACTTATTTTTTTTTTTGCAGCTCGGTTAGCAAAGAATAAAATCCAACAAAAAGGCTGGAGTTCAGGACTTAAGCGTCCTGTTGTCATGTAAGCTTTAAAGTTTGTCTGCTCAATAAACCCAAATTTCTATCACAAAATATATTTTCATCGGACTGAGAAAGCTTAAAGTTGAATAAAAAATGACTCTAACACCATTTATTTTTCCAATATAAAGAACATAAATTACATAAATTACAGAATTTCTTTGTTCACAATATTTGAAGTTCTACACAAATTACAAATTATAAACAAATTTGGCGAGCAAGTTACTCACGAGCAAGCTACATAAAGTTTCCGCGAGAAAAGCAATTAGTCCTAAGGTCAATACCAGCTCGGAGTGTCTGACCCTGTGACTTATTTATTGTCATTGCGTCCCTTCTACCTTAAAGTATACGTGTTCATTGGAAGAACCACCCTGTACGCTTAATGAAGCAAGATGTCCCCAATTTCGGTAGAGCCTATCTCCGCTAGTCCGAGGAGTATTCCCCTGCTTAGGCACTCCACCCGGGTTCTGGCTAGTGCGGGGCAGCTGCAGAGGAAGCGCTCGACACTCTCAATTTCCTCCTCGTCCCTGCAGCTGCGACAGAAGTTATTTGAAGGGGCCCCCATACGCTTAGCGCGTACACCCATGAGACAATGTCCCGTGAGCACTCCTATCAACAGACCAAGAGAGGGTCGGTCGAGTTTGAGTATGGACTCTGTTCGTTTGTTGTAAATGCGGGGCCAAGTTAGCCTGGACACCTCGCATGTCGTTTCCCTAGCCCATCTAGAGTTTACCTTCTTTTCGAACTCACGTAGGAGCCAGAGCTTAGTCGTGGCAAGAGGCGGGGAGATACTCCCAGTGTGGTTCTCCTCGGTGTGCTCCATGGCCTCCCTTGCTAGCTCGTCAGAAGCACAGTTTCCAGGAATGTCGCTATGGCCAGGAACCCATACAACTGCTGTGGAGCATTTCGAAGACAATTCATTGAGCAACTGCCTACAGTCTTGAGCTATTTGCGAGGTAGAGTTACTACCTTGAAGAGCTTTGATCGCTGCCTGGCTGTCGCTGTATATGGACACAGGACTCCCCCTTGAGGATAGCTCTCTTTGCCAGGAGCTGGCTAACGAGTTCCACAAGCGGAGGTTCCAGTCCCGTTCCCCGAAAGGACTCGATGACGGCCTGCGGAAGTACGTTATAGAAGGCTCCTTCGACGTCGAAATAGATACCCAGCGTGTACTCCTTGAAGGCAAGTCCCTTTTCTACCTTTGTGGTAATAGCATGGAGTGCTGTTTCCACGGACTTACCCTGAGAGTATGCGTGTTGAGCATTCGGGAGATTAAGAGGGCGCAGATTATCCCTAATGTGCGCGCCTAGTATTCTTTCCAGTACCTTAAGAAGAAAGGATGTAAGGCTTATAGGCCGAAAGTTCTTTGGTTTTGAGTGCGAGACTCGTCCTTCTTTTGGTATGAAGACTATCTTGGCCTCGGTCCATTTGTGCGGAACGTGGCATAGCCTAAGACATGATGTGTAGATTTCGGACATAATGGGACAGAGAATGGCCATTTCATCAGATCTTTGCGGTAGGCCGAGTCTACCGTGAGAAGCGTGTTTATAAAGCGAGTGTGATAGAACGTTCCTGAAAACGTTCCAATCCGTTCTCTTCCTATTTCTGGAAGCTGCAAGAGTAGGTGGTCTCACAAGGATACAGAAACCAATGTATTTATGATCAGAGAAGGAGTTGTCCGTTGAGACATGCCAGTTCTCAATTTGGCCCAGTACCGGGCCAGAGATTAGCGTAATGTCAAGGACTTCCTTGCTATTTGCGGTAACGAACGTTTGTTCGCTTCCAAAATTGCTTATATACAGATTGTGTAATATAATAAAGCACTCACGTCTAGGGTTGGCATCAGTACTCATACTAAATTGTGTGCATTGGCGTCAGCTCCTATAATCATCGGCAGCTTTCGTCGATTTGCCTCCATCACTGCGTTTGTTAGACATCTGGATGGAAATTCGGGGGCTTCGTGCGCCATGTAGGCTGTAGTTAGCCAGATTTGCTTGCCTTCAACTTCGAGGCTGATGCTTGCTGTATCTGCGTCGCTGAAATTGGATAACAGAAATTGAGAGAGGGTCTTTTTAACAAGGATGCAAGCTCTGGTTCTACCTGTAGTGGGGTCTTAATCACCTGGTAGGCATCAGAGGTTAGTCCGCACACCTTGTTACCGACGATCCAAGGTTCTTGAATAAGTACGAGCTCCTCGGCTGTTTCGTCGAGGCGCAAGAGAAGGGCAGCCGAAGCTGCCTTGGAGTTATGCAGGTTGATTTGAAGAACCCGCATCATTAGAATTAAAGGGCGGTATCCGAACCCTCGTCCATCGCCCGCCTCTTCGCGTTCGGGAGCGGCTATGACTGTGATGTCCTCCGCATCAGAGTCGAGTAGCTGGCTCTCGGACTGGTGCACCCATCGGCCGAAGGTAGACCCGAAGAAGCCCGACACTGAGGCCGAGTCGCTCTCGGAGTCCTTCGCCGAATCGTATCCAACCAATGAGTGCGCCCTCCCAACGGGTTCACTCAAGGTGATGCCCGTGGGACCTTTACCGCCTGCGAGGCGACGGAAGCATCATCCGCTCCACTCAAGGCGTCTTCGCATGACGTGCCCCCATCGCTGGCTTTAATGGAAGGACCAGGTTCACTCACGGTGCTTCCTGGTTCTTCCGCCCCAGTATCATCCGTTGCGTGTTCACCCTTCTACTGGATCCGCAGGGTGATGAAGTAGAAGCAGTAGCTGATAACTCCACCACAGGCTTCCAGAGCAGGGAGAGAATCTTCGCTAATGACTAGCGTCACATAGCGCTGCTTCTTCCTGACCTCACTAGCCCTTACTATCCTCCATTCTCTGGTGGGTAGCCCTGCGTTCCCATTCTGGATGTTTTTCAAGATGGCATCCGGTGTCGACGGCTCGGCCGCTGGAATCCAGGCCCAGGCCCGTAGCCTGCAAGGAATACCGTTCCTATGCACCGCTACCAGGTCTTCCCCGGACCACAGCTCGCCTAACGCGGAGATTGCCTCCTTGTATAGCTTGACCGAACGCTCATCGGCACAGGAGACCATCTTGATCCTCCGCTGATATCAGCCGGCATCGCGGATGATAGGTGCAGGGCCCGGAAATTTCTCGAGGACTTTTCCGTAGACCCCGCACAGACCCATTAGAACCGACTTCCAGTTGTCTTTAGTGATATTGCCGTCTGGGTGTCCTTTGTCCAGTACCGCGAGGGTGAGGTGGTCTTTGGTTCATCTTGGATTCACTCAAGGTGCTTTCCTGAGAACGCTGTCTCTCTTCGGCGGCTTCCGTTCCTGCCTCGCGGCTAGGAGGTTGGTGGCCCAAGTTAGGGAGGCTTTTTGGTCATCCGTTAGTCCGCTGGGGGGCACGCTACCCAGTCGAGGCACTATCTTGGCCGCAGATGTACGGTCCCGTTGCGCCCTAACGGAGGGGGAAATTTTCCTAACGCTATTCGGTGCTAGCTGAGCGGCACTGCTATGTGCCCTTGGGGCTGTACGCCCTCCAGTGGAGGGATTGGGGCCAACACCTTTGGGCTGTTTTATGGTGCCTGAAACAGGCCTAGGAAGACTGGCCGTCTACCCACCGCTCCCCGCGTTTGCCGTACCCTCAAGGGGTTTGGCCGGTGCGGTTACGCGTGGTAACGGCTTTCCCAAAAGGGGTATAGCCGCACCACTTTGCGCATACGACCGAAGTAGGGAGGCTGCTGGCCGTGAAGGCCTGCCCGAACCCGTCGATGCGGTACTCGGGCGAGTAGCCCTGGTGGGGCTTATTCTTTTTGGTACGTTTTTAACGTCCTGTCCAGTGGCGGCATTTTTTCCCGTGCAGGGGTCCGAGGCGGAGTTAATTTTTTCCATCATACTGGTTCGCCGGTCACCGACTCAGTCGGGCCTTTCGGTGACCATAAAAATTTAGAAGGGGAAGGGAACGGTCAGCTGCGGCAGCGCCCCATACCGCAGTAAGTCCGATTTACTCCCGGAGGTGGACCGGTATCCGGGATGCTCCGTTAGAATACAGTCGGAAGCCCCTGACTTCAAACCACCCAGTAGGCACCGATGCGCTTGACACCTTGGGTTAGGGGGAAGGGTAAGATCGACACCCTCCGGGTCTAGATCCGTAGTGTTGTGTGTAAACAGGATCACCTCGAGAAGGTTACGGTCAGTGTTCCATCGCTGTGACCGCCGGTATTGACTGAAGGAGACCCGCGACTTACGAGTGTGCTCGCATGGCACGGAGCTGCCACCGTCAACATCCGCGGCCATAACAAGGGGGTTAGCCGTGCACTATGGTCTTGGTGTGGGAGAGGCTAGGAGCCTGAAGGTTCAGGCTCTGTGTTCCGCTTCTCCACCCCCCGCATCTAGCTTAACAGGACCCATTTGAATGTAGAGTATTGTGTTAGCGTGGAGTCCACAAAGTATATCTGCAAGTATGTGAATAAGGGGAGCGATTTGCTGAGTGACGATCGTGACGAGGTAACCATTTTATTTTTTGTCCGTATTTAAATGCATCTACCCACCCTTCTCTTTTTCCGACCAAAATTTTTGAAGATATATAATTGAAACCATTTGAGATATGTAAATTAAGCGCATCGCATATAACAGTACCCATTGGCACCATTTGATACCCATGTTGTACTAACACATTTTTTTGCAAATATTCGTCGATAACTTCAAGATATCTCCGAAACCATTTCGAATATTTCAATTGATCACATCGCATATTACAGCATTCATTGACACCTTTCGTTTGACATCCACATTGTACTAAGACATATTTGGTCACCCCTAGTCCACATATTGGGCGATAGCTCCAAAACCGGTTGAGATATCGGAAAAAATAATATCTTAAACTTTAGGTTGACCGTCGAACAATCCAACGAAGAAGTTTCATTCAATTCCACCACATATTGGGCTGTTGAGATATCGAAAAAGTAATATGTATCTTAAATTTTAAGTTGAGTATCTAGCAATCCAACGAAAAAAGTTTCATTCATTTCCATTCAGAGTGATACGGCCACAAACATACCGACATGCAGACACACAAACATTTAAAAAATGGTTGCTTTGGATTCTACTCGTTTAATAATGCTTCTCCCAATGAATTTTTTGTTAATATCTGCCCTGTACAGACATCGACCTATTACAATTTTATTATATGTAGAGATTAGTAGCCGCTAGTCTTTCTGCCGTATTTTGCGCTGCCAGTCTCGTTCAGTGTTGATTTATTGTCATCATATTATTAGGTATTCCACTCTTTTTTTATGCATTATGCCGCCAGTCGGCCTTTGTCCTAAGGATCTAATCTATATATATAAAAATAAGTCCCCGTATATGTACGTCGCCGAACTACTCATAAACGCGTTGTGCGATGTCAACCAAACTTATACACTACGTAGGCAGTGGTCCATATATGGTTTATATGAAGTTTCAAGACCCTATACAACCCGTTTTCCGAGATATCGACCAAAATGTGGACCAGGGGTGGGTGGGTATCGAATAAAAGCTGTTGATGAGGGTTTTAACAAGAAGTTGTTCAAAGTCCCATATGGGACCCCGTTTCCGAGATATCGACCAAAATGTGGACCAGGCGTGACTCTAAAAAGTGTTTGCTCAATATTATTCAATATTTTGTGAAATTATATGAAAAACAATGAAGTTTGTATTTATTTATGTTGCCCAAATATGTAATATTTATTAACGTTATTGTGAGTACTGCATTTTCCTTAATCTATATATATAAAAACTCAAAGGACCCGGCAGACGTTGTTCTGCCCAAATTTAGGGAGAAAATCGCACCATAAATAAAAAAGTTTGGAATATTTCGACCCCTGGTCCACTTCCCCGAAAAAAGTTAATAGTACATACATACATGCATACTTACATACATCCTATTTTATATATGTAGATTATTGCCTACTGAAGAATTTACCTAATTCGAATATTGCTAAAATTTTGAAAAAAAAGAGTATTGAAAAACGGTTTTCAAACATTTTCTTTTGCGGTGTTCGTTGGCATTTCAAAATTAGCGGTTAAATTAGCATAAAAAAGTGTTGAAAGGGTGTAAGTTTCTAAGCAAATTAATCAAAAAAGCTTTAAAAAAAAGCATTTTATTTTATTTTACTTTACTTTTTTTCTTTTGTTTGCCAACTGCAGAATCGTTTACTCCTTCGAACCGCATGAAAAAGTGGATTTCGCTAAGAACGGGATTTAGCAGGTATCCTATGCAAGCTTGAAGTATAGCAAAGGCGAAATTAAACCTGTGCTACTTCACTTTAGTTTCATTGAGAATTTATAAAAAAGCTTATTACATGACTACCACATTTTTTTCTTTTTTGAATTTTTACTTACATTATGATATTTTTATATTTTCTCCACACAATCAGTCGGTTATTTGTTAAAAATATTCACTTATATTCACTTGACACAGTTTATTTATTTATTGGTAATTGACACAATTTGTAGTTTATTTATTTCAAATATATTCACTCAAAAATGTAAAAGGTGTAATGAAATGACACCAAATTTTTTGACACTTTTATTTAATTTTGACACTAAATGCTTTTTGACTAATTGTGTTAGGATGAATGGGCATTCAAAAGTTGATTTGATACCATATTGTAGGTAATTTTTAGGTTTTTAGGGCAATCAAATTCTCACCGATAACTAAATTAACGATAAATTTATCGAAATATATCAAAGTAAAAATGAAACCCGGGACCATCCCCATTCGTTTGATACCCATATTGTAGGGTAATGTTAAGTTTTTTGGGCAATCACCGATAACTCAGTTATCGATAAATTTATCGAAATATATCGAAGTCCAAATGTAACCTGGAGCTATCTCCTTTCGTTTGATACCCATATTGTAGGGCAATTTTAAGGTTTTTGTGCAATAACATTTTCACCGATAACTCAGTTATCGATAAATCTATCGAAATATATCGAAGCCCAAATGAAACCTGGGGCCATCCCCTTTCGTTTGATACCCATATTGTAGGGCAATTTTAAGGTTTTTGTGCAATAACATTTTCACCGATAACTCAGTTATCGATAAATTTATCGAAACATATCGAAGCCCAAATGAAACCTGGGGCCATCCCCTTTCGTCTGATACCCATATTGTAGGGTAATATTAAGGTTTTTGGGCAACCGAATTTTGACCGATAACTTAGTTATCGATCAATTTATCGAAATATATCGAAGCCAAAATGAAACCTGGGGCCCTCCATTTTCGTTTGATACCCATATTGTACGATATTTCTATACCTATATGCGAAATATCATAAGTATAGGTTCAATATACTTAGAGTTATATGGAATAAAAAAAATTTCGAAAAGAAACGGTCCCTAGCAGGGTCGGAACCCCCAAAAATAAAAAAAAAAATAGCCTATAGCTCCTTCCAGACTATAACCTGTAGGCGTGCCAAATTTCAGCAAAATCCGTCCAGCCATTCTCACGTTTTTAGGGAACAAAAGCAAACGTCTGGACATCCAAACATCGCTACATTCACATTTATAATATTAGTAGGAAGGATATTAGTAGGATAGGATAAGTCCCCGTATATGTACGTCGCCGAACTACTCATAAACGCGTTGTGCGATTTCAACCAAACTTATACACTACGTAGGCAGTGGTCCATATATGGTTTATGTGAAGTTTCAAGACCCTATACAACCCGTTTTCCGAGATATCGAACAAAATGTGGACCAGGGGTGACCCTAGAAGGTGTTTACACAATATGGGTATCGAATAAAAGCTGTTGATGAGGGTTTTAACAAGAAGTTGTTCAAAGTCCCATATGGGACCCCGTTTCCGAGATATCGACCAAAATGTGGACCAGGCGTGACTCTAAAAAGTGTTTGCTCAATATTATTCAATATTTTGTGAAATTATATGAAAAACAACGAAGTTTGTATTTATTTATGTTGCCCAAATATGTAATATTTATTAACGTTATTGTGAGTACTGCATTTTCCTTTCTTATAAATAAAAATGAATGTGTGTCTGTGTGTCTGTGTGTCTGCGTGTCTGTGTGTCTGTGTGTCTGTGTGTCTGTGTGTCTGTGTGTCCTTTATGGGCGTCCAAAGTACTCAACCGATTTTTATGAAATTTTCACAGTATATTCTTGGGATCATGGGTTAAAGCATAGGCTATATTAATTTTTGGAAAAGTGGGCGGTGCCACGCCCCCAGGCTATATAAAACTACAACTCTTCATAACTCTGAACATATTTGGTCTAAATTAATGATTTTTGGATATGTGTGTCCTTTGGTCAAGATTTTTGTAATTTTGGAAAAGTGGGCGGTGCCACGCCCATATTTTTTGTGTTTTGTTTGTACTTCAATAATGTCCAAAGTTTATGGTCGATCTCTTTTAAACTTTCAAGATTGGTTCAGAAGATTGTTGTGTACGATTTAGGCTATATCAATTTTTGGAAAAGTAGGCGGTGCCACGCCCCCCGGCTATATAAAATTTAAATTCTTCATAGCTCTGAACATATTTGGTCTAAATTAATGATTTCTGGATATGTGTGTCCTTTAGTCAAGATTTATGTAATTATGGAAAAGTGGGCGGTGCCACGCCCACATTTTTTGTGTTTTGTTTGTACTTCAATATTGTCCAAAGTTTATGGTCGATCTCTTTTAAACTTTCAAGATTGGTTAAGAAAATTGTTGTGTACGATTTAGGCTATATCAATTTTTGGAAAAGTAGGCGGTGCCACGCCCCCAGGCTATATAAAATTTAAATTCTTCATAGCTCTGAACATATTTGGTCTAAATTAATGAATTCTGGATATGTGTGTCCTTTGGTCAAGATTTATGTAATTTTGGAAAAGTGGGCGGTGCCACGCCCACATTTTTTGTGTTTTGTTTGTACTTCAATAATGTCCAAAGTTTATGGTCGATCTCTTTTAAACTTTCAAGATTGGTTCAGAAGATTGTTGTGTACGATTTAGGCTATATCAATTTTTGGAAAAGTAGGCGGTGCCACGCCCCCAGGCTATATAAAATTTAAATTCTTCATAGCTCTGAACATATTTGGTCTAAATTAATGATTTCTGGATATGTGTGTCCTTTAGTCAAGATTTGTGTAATTTTGGAAAAGTGGGCGGTGACACGCCCACATTTTTTGTGTTTTGTCTGTACTTCAATAATGTCCAAAGTTTATGGTCGATCTCTTTTAAACTTTCAAGATTGGTTCAGAAGATTGTTGTGTACGATTCAGGCTATATCAATTTTTGGAAAAGTAGGCGGTGCCACGCCCCCAGGCTATATAAAATTTAAATTCTTCATAACTCTGAATATATTTGGTCTAAATTAAAGATTTTTGGATATGTGTGTCCTTTAGTTAAGATGTATATAGTTATGGAAAAGTGGGCGGTGCCACGCCCACATTTTTTGTGTTTTGTTTGTACTTCAATAATGTCCAAAGTTTATGGTCGATCTCTTTTAAACTTTCAAGATTGGTTCAGAAGATTGTTGTGTACGATTCAGGCTATATCAATTTTTGGAAAAGTAGGCGGTGCTCCCAGGCTATATAATATTTAAATTCTTCATAACTCTGAACATATTGGGTCTAAATTAAAGATTTTTGGATATGTGTATCCTTTAGTCAAGATGTATATAATTTTGGAAAAGTGGGCGGTGCCACGCCCACATGTTTTGTGTTTTGTTTGTACTTCAATAAGTTCAAAGTTTATGGTCGATCTTCTCTAAATTTCCAGATTGGTTCAGAAGATTGTTGTGCCACGCCCCCAGGCTATATAAAATTTAAATCATTATAACTTTGAATATTTTTGGTCTAAACTAATGATTTTTGGATATGTGTGTCCCTTGGTCAAGAATTATATAATTTGGGAAATGTGGGCGTGGCACCTGTTGATCTGTTTTAAACTTTTCCAATACGTTAAAATCTTCGTTGGGTACGACATATGTACATAGGCTACATTTGTAAATTCTTTGGAAAAGTGGGCAGTTCCAAGACCACAAGCTAAGTAATATTTCAATTCGTTATATCCCTGAATGTATTTGCTTTAGTGACATTTTAACGTTCTTAAATCTTAATCAAAGCACTTAATTTTTTTTGTTTGTTATTGCCGTTCATACATATCCAGAGTATTATAGGTAGATATCTTATCTTATAAATAAAAATGAATGTGTGTCTGTGTGTCCTTTATGGGCGTCCAAAGTACTCAACCGATTTTTATGAAATTTTCACAGTATATTCTTGAGATCATGGGTTAAAGCATAGGCTATATTAATTTTTGGAAAAGTGGGCGGTGCCACGCCCCCAGGCTATATAAAACTACAATTCTTCATAACTCTGAACATATTTGGTCTAAATTAATGATTTTTGGATATGTGTGTCCTTTGGTCAAGATTTATGTAATTTTGGAAAAGTGGGCGGTGCCACGCCCACATTTTTTGTGTGTTTGTTTGTACTTCAATAATGTCCAAAGTTTATGGTCGATCTCTTTTAAACTTTCAAGATTGCTTCAGAAGATTGTTGTGTACGATTTAGGTTATTTCAATTTTTGGAAAAGTAGGTGGTGCCACGCCCCCAGGCTATATAAAAATAAATTATTCATAGCTCTGAACATATTTGGTCTAAATTAATGATTTCTGGATATGTGTGTCCTTTAGTCACGATTTATGTAATTTTGGAAAAGTGGGCGGTGCCACGCCCACATTTTTTGTGTTTTGTTTGTACTTCAATAATGTCCAAAGCTTATGGTCGGTCTCTTTTAAACTCTCAAGATTGGTTCAGAGTATTGTTGTGTACGATTTAGGCTATATCAATTTTTGGAAAAGTAGGCGGTGCCACGCCCCCAGGCTATATAAAATTTAAATTCTTCATAGCTCTGAACATATTTGGTCTAAATTAATGATTTCTGGATATGTGTGTCCTTTGGTCAAGGTTTATGTAATTTTGGAAAAGTGGGCGGTGCCACGCCCCTTTTTTTGTGTTTTGTTTGTACTTCAATAATGTCCAAAGTTTATGGTCGATCTCTTTTAAACTTTCAAGATTGGTTAAGAAAATTGTTGTGTACGATTCAGGCTATATACATTTTTGGAAAAGTAGCCAGTGCCACGCCCCCAGGCAATATAAAATTTAAATTCTTCATAACTCTGAACATATTAGGTCTAAATTAAAGATTTTTGGATATGTGTGTCCTTTAGTCAAGATGGATATAATTTGATAAAAGTGGGCGGTGCCACGCCCACATTTTTTGTGTTTTGTTTGTACTTCAATAAGTTCAAAGTTTATGGTCGATCTTCTCTAAATTTCCAGATTGGTTCAGAAGATTGTTGTGCCACGCCCCCAGGCTATATAAAATTTAAATCATCATAACATTGAATATTTTTGGTCTAAACTAATGATTTTTGGATATGTGTGTCCCTTGGTCAAGAATTATATAATTTGGGAAATGTGGGCTGTGCCAGGCCCACATTTTTTGTATTCAGTGCTTTGTTTGTACTTCAATAATGTCCAAAGTTTATGGTTGATCTGTTTTAAACTTTTCCAATACATTTGTAAATTCTTTGGAAAAGTGGGCAGTTCCAGGACCACAAGCTAAGTAATATTTCAATTCGTTATATCCCTGAATGTATTTGCTTTAGTGACATTTTAACGTTCTTAAATCTTAATCAAAGCACTTAATTTTTTTTTGTTTGTTATTGCCGTTCATACATATCCAGAGTATTATAGGTAGATATCTTATCTTATAAATAAAAATGAATGTGTGTCTGTGTGTCCTTTATGGGCGTCCAAAGTACTCAACCGATTTTTATGAAATTTTCACAGTATATTCTTGAGATCATGGGTTAAAGCATAGGCTATATTAATTTTTGGTCTAAATTAATGATTTTTGGATATGTGTGTCCTTTGGTCAAGATTTATGTAATTCTGGAAAAGTGGGCGGTGCCACGCCCACATTTTTTGTGTTTTGTTTGTACTTCAATAATGTCCAAAGTTTATGGTCGATCTCTTTTAAACTTTCAAGATTGCTTCAGAAGATTGTTGTGTACGATTTAGGCTATTTCAATTTTTGGAAAAGTAGGTGGTGCCACGCCCCCAGGCTATATAAAAATTAAATTCTTCAAAGCTCTGAACATATTTGGTCTAAATTAATGATTTCTGGATATGTGTGTCCTTTAGTCACGATTTATGTAATTTTGGAAAAGTGGGCGGTCCCACGCCCACATTTTTTGTGTTTTGTTTGTACTTCAATAAGTTCAAAGTTTATGGTCGATCTTCTCTAAATTTCCAGATTGGTTCAGAAGATTGTTGTGCCACGCCCCCAGGCTATATAAAATTTAAATCATCATAACATTGAATATTTTTGGTCTAAACTAATGATTTTTGGATATGTGTGTCCCTTGGTCAAGAATTATATAATTTGGGAAATGTGGGCTGTGCCACGCCCACATTTTTTGTATTCAGTGCTTTGTTTGTACTTCAATAATGTCCAAAGTTTATGATTGATCTGTTTTAAACTTTTCCAATACGTTAAAATCTTCGTTGGGTACGACATACTTAGGCTACATTTGTAAATTCTTTGGAAAAGTGGGCAGTTCCAGGACCACAAGCTAAGTAATATTTCAATTCGTTATATCCCTGAATGTATTTGCTTTAGTGACATTTTAACGTTCTTAAATCTTAATCAAAGCACTTAATTTTTTTTGTTTGTTATTGCCGTTCATACATATCCAGAGTATTATAGGTAGATATCTTATCTTATAAATAAAAATGAATGTGTGTCTGTGTGTCTGTGTGTCCTTTATGGGCGTCCAAAGTACTCAACCGATTTTTATGAAATTTTCACAGTATATTCTTGAGATCATGGGTTAAAGCATAGGCTATATTAATTTTTGGAAAAGTGGGCGGTGCCACGCCCCCAGGCTATATAAAACTACATTTCTTCATAACTCTGAACGTATTTGGTCTAAATTAATGATTTTTGGATATGTGTGTCCTTTGGTCAAGATTTTTGTAATTTTGGAAAAGTGGGCGGTGACACGCCCACATTTTTTGTGTTTTGTTTGTACTTCAATAATGTCCAAAGTTTATGGTCGATCTCTTTTAAACTTTCAAGATTGGTTCAGAAGATTGTTGTGGACGATTTAGGCTATATCAATTTTTGGAAAAGTAGGCGGTGCCACCCCCCCAGGCTATATAAAATTTAAATTCTTCATAGCTCTGAACATATTTGGTCTAAATTAATGATTTCTGGATATGTGTGTCCTTTAGTCAAGATTTATGTAATTTTGGAAAAGTGGGCGGTGCCACGCCCACATTTTTTGTGTTTTGTTTGTACTTCAATAATGTCCAAAGTTTATGGTCGATCTCTTTTAAACTTTCAAGATTGGTTAAGAAAATTGTTGTGTACGATTCAGGCTATATCAATTTTTGGAAAAGTAGCCAGTGCCGCGCCCCCAGGCTATATAAAATTTAAATTCTTCATAACTCTGAACATATTGGGTCTAAATTAAAGATTTTTGGATATGTGTGTCCTTTAGTCAAGATGTATATAATTTTGGAAAAGTGGGCGGTGCCACGCCCACATTTTTTGTGTTTTGTTTGTACTTCAATAATGTCCAAAGTTTATGGTCGATCTCTTTTAAACTGTCAAGATTGGTTCAGAAGATTGTTGTGTACGATTTAGGCTATATCAATTTTTGGAAAAGTAGGCGGTGCCATGATCCAAGTCTATATAAAATTTAAATTCTTCATAGCTCTGAACATATTTGGTCTAAATTAATGATTTCTGGATATGTGTGTCCTTTGGTCAAGATTTATGTAATTTTGGAAAAGTGGGCGGTGCCACGCCCACATTTTTTGTGTTTTGTTTGTACTTCAATAATGTCCAAAGTTTATGGTCGATCTCTTTTAAACTTTCAAGATTGGTTAAGAAAATTGTTGTGTACGAGTCAGGCTATATCAATTTTTGGAAAAGTAGCCAGTGCCCCTCTCCCGGGCTATATAAAATTTAAATTCTTCATAACTCTGAACATATTGGGTCTAAATTAAAGATTTTTGGATATGTGTGTCCTTTAGTCAAGATGTATATAATTTTGGAAAAGTGGGCGGTCCCACGCCCACATTTTTTGTGTTTTGTTTGTACTTCAATAATGTCCAAAGTTTATGGTCGATCTCTTTTAAACTTTCAAGATTGGTTAAGAAAATTGTTGTGTACGAGTCAGGCTATATCAATTTTTGGAAAAGTAGCCAGTGCCCCGCCCCCGGGCTATATAAAATTTAAATTCTTCATAGCTCTGAACATATTTGGTCTAAATGAATGATTTCTGGATATGTGTGTCCTTTGGTCAAGATTTATGTAATTTTGGAAAAGTGGGCGGTGCCACGCCCACATTTTTTGTGTTTTGTTTGTACTTCAATAATGTCCAAAGTTTATGGTCGATCTCTTTTAAACTTTCCAGATTGGTTAAGAAAATTGTTGTGTACGAGTCAGGCTATATCAATTTTTGGAAAAGTAGCCAGTGCCCCGCCCCCGGGCTATATAAAATTTAAATTCTTCATAACTCTGAACATATTGGGTCTAAATTAAAGATTTTTGGATATGTGTGTCCTTTAGTCAAGATGTATATAATTTTGGAAAAGTGGGCGGTCCCACGCCCACATTTTTTGTGTTTTGTTTGTACTTCAATAAGTTCAAAGTTTATGGTCGATCTTCTCTAAATTTCCAGATTGGTTCAGAAGATTGTTGTGCCACGCCCCCAGGCTATATAAAATTTAAATCATCATAACTTTGAATATTTTTGGTCTAAACTAATGATTTTTGGATATGTGTGTCCCTTGGTCAAGAATTATATAATTTGGGAAATGTGGGCTGTGCCACGCCCACATTTTTTGTATTCAGTGCTTTGTTTGTACTTCAATAATGTCCAAAGTTTATGATTGATCTGTTTTAAACTTTTCCAATACGTTAAAATCTTCGTTGGGTACGACATACTTAGGCTACATTTGTAAATTCTTTGGAAAAGTGGGCAGTTCCAGGACCACAAGCTAAGTAATATTTCAATTCGTTATATCCCTGAATGTATTTGCTTTAGTGACATTTTAACGTTCTTAAATCTTAATCAAAGCACTTAATTTTTTTTGTTTGTTATTGCCGTTCATACATATCCAGAGTATTATAGGTAGATATCTTATCTTATAAATAAAAATGAATGTGTGTCTGTGTGTCTGTGTGTCCTTTATGGGCGTCCAAAGTACTCAACCGATTTTTATGAAATTTTCACAGTATATTCTTGAGATCATGGGTTAAAGCATAGGCTATATTAATTTTTGGAAAAGTGGGCGGTGCCACGCCCCCAGGCTATATAAAACTACATTTCTTCATAACTCTGAACGTATTTGGTCTAAATTAATGATTTTTGGATATGTGTGTCCTTTGGTCAAGATTTTTGTAATTTTGGAAAAGTGGGCGGTGACACGCCCACATTTTTTGTGTTTTGTTTGTACTTCAATAATGTCCAAAGTTTATGGTCGATCTCTTTTAAACTTTCAAGATTGGTTCAGAAGATTGTTGTGGACGATTTAGGCTATATCAATTTTTGGAAAAGTAGGCGGTGCCACCCCCCCAGGCTATATAAAATTTAAATTCTTCATAGCTCTGAACATATTTGGTCTAAATTAATGATTTCTGGATATGTGTGTCCTTTAGTCAAGATTTATGTAATTTTGGAAAAGTGGGCGGTGCCACGCCCACATTTTTTGTGTTTTGTTTGTACTTCAATAATGTCCAAAGTTTATGGTCGATCTCTTTTAAACTTTCAAGATTGGTTAAGAAAATTGTTGTGTACGATTCAGGCTATATCAATTTTTGGAAAAGTAGCCAGTGCCGCGCCCCCAGGCTATATAAAATTTAAATTCTTCATAACTCTGAACATATTGGGTCTAAATTAAAGATTTTTGAATATGTGTGTCCTTTAGTCAAGATGTATATAATTTTGGAAAAGTGGGCGGTGCCACGCCCACATTTTTTGTGTTTTGTTTGTACTTCAATAATGTCCAAAGTTTATGGTCGATCTCTTTTAAACTTTCAAGATTGGTTCAGAAGATTGTTGTGTACGATTTAGGCTATATCAATTTTTGGAAAAGTAGGCGGTGCCATGATCCAAGTCTATATAAAATTTAAATTCTTCATAGCTCGGAACATATTTGGTCTAAATTAATGATTTCTGGATATGTGTGTCCTTTGGTCAAGATTTATGTAATTTTGGAAAAGGGGCGGTGCCACGCCCACATTTTTTGTGTTTGTTTGTACTTCAATAATGTCCAAAGTTTATGGTCGATCTCTTTTAAACTTTCAAGATTGGTTAAGAAAATTGTTGTGTACGAGTCAGGCTATATCAATTTTTGGAAAAGTAGCCAGTGCCCCGCCCCGGGCTATATAAAATTTAAATTCTTCATAACTCTGACATATTGGGTCTAAATTAAAGATTTTTGGATATGTGTGTCCTTTAGTCAAGATGTATATAATTTTGGAAAAGTGGGCGGTCCCACGCCCACGATTTTTGTGTTTTGTTTGTACTTCAATAATGTCCAAAGTTTATGGTCGATCTCTTTTAAACTTTCAAGATTGGTTAAGAAAATTGTTGTGTACGAGTCAGGCTATATCAATTTTTGGAAAAGTAGCCAATGCCCCGCCCCCGGGCTATATAAAATTTAAATTCTTCATAGCTCTGAACATATTTGGTCTAAATTAATGATTTCTGGATATGTGTGTCCTTTGGTCAAGATTTATGTAATTTTGGAAAAGTGGGCGGTGCCACGCCCACATTTTTTGTGTTTTGTTTGTACTTCAATAATGTCCAAAGTTTATGGTCGATCTCTTTTAAACTTTCAAGATTGGTTAAGAAAATTGTTGTGTACGAGTCAGGCTATATCAATTTTTGGAAAAGTAGCCAGTGCCCCGCCCCCGGGCTATATAAAATTTAAATTCTTCATAACTCTGAACATATTGGGTCTAAATTAAAGATTTTTGGATATGTGTGTCCTTTAGTCAAGATGTATATAATTTTGGAAAAGTGGGCGGTCCCACGCCCACATTTTTTGTGTTTTGTTTGTACTTCAATAAGTTCAAAGTTTATGGTCGATCTTCTCTAAATTTCCAGATTGGTTCAGAAGATTGTTGTGCCACGCCCCCAGGCTATATAAAATTTAAATCATCATAACTTTGAATATTTTTGGTCTAAACTAATGATTTTTGGATATGTGTGTCCCTTGGTCAAGAATTATATAATTTGGGAACTATGGGCCGTGCCACGCCCACATTTTTTGTATTCAGTGCTTTGTTTGCACTTCAATAATGTCCAAAGTTTATGGTTGATCTGTTTTAAACTTTTCCAATACGTTAAAATCTTCGTTGGGTACGACATACATAGGCTACATTTGTAAATTCTTTGGAGAAGTGGGCAGTTCCAGGACCACAAGCTAAGTAATATTTCAATTCGTTATATCCCTGAATATATTTGCTTTAGTGACATTTTAACGTTCTTAAATCTTAATCAAAGCACTTAATTTTTTTTGTTTGTTACTGCCGTTCATACATATCCAGAGTATTATAGGTAGATATAGGATATAATTAAATAAGTACTAACTATACATCTGCAGCAGCGCATAATGGTTTTTGTCATACCCATTGAGTTCAAAAGATCCGTTTTATGAGTTGGACATCCAAAAAATTTATTTGTTTATACCAAAGACTTTAAAGCCAGAAACATTGTATATCCTAAAGCACTGCAATAAATGGAATGTTAAAAGTTAAAGAAAAATTCTTGAAAATGTATTTCAAGGGATGTCACTGGTCAGGCAGAACAACGTCTGCCGGGTCTGCTAGTCTATATATATAAAAATAAGTCCCCGTATATGTACGTCGCCGAACTACTCATAAACGCGTTTTGCGATTTCAACCAAACTTATACACTACGTAGGCAGTGGTCCATATATGGTTTATATGAAGTTTCAAGACCCTATACAACCCGTTTTCCGAGATATCGACCAAAATGTGGACCAGGGGTGACCCTAGAAGGTGTTTACACAATATGGGTATCGAATAAAAGCTGTTGATGAGGGTTTTAACAGGAAGTGGTTCAAAGTCCCATATGGGACCCCCGTTTCCGAGATATCGACCAAAATGTGGGCCAGGCGTGACTCTAAAAAGTGTTTGCACAATATGGTACCAAATGAAAGGTGTTGATGACAGTTTAAAAAGGAAGTGGTTCAAAGTCCCATATGGGACCCCATTTCCGAGATATTCACCAAAATGTGGACTAGGTGTGACTCTAAAAAGTGTTTACACAATATGGTACCAAATGAAAGGTGTTGATGAGGGTTTTAACAGGAAGTGGTTCAAAGTCCCATATGGGACCCCGTTTCCGAGATATAGACCAAAATGTGGACCAGGCGTGACTCTAAAAAGTGTTTACACAATATGGGTACCAAATGAAAGGTGTTGATGAGGGTTTTAACAGAAAGTGGTTCAAAGTTCAATATGGGACCCCGTTTCCTAGATATCGACCAAGATGTGGACCAGGTGTGACTCTAAAAAGTGTGTGCACAACATGGTACCAAATGAAAGGTGTTGCTGAGGGTTTAAAAAGGAAGTGGTTCAAAGTCCCATATGGGACCCCATTTCCGAGATATTCACCAAAATGTGGACTAGGTGTGACTCTAAAAAGTGTTTACACAATATGGTACCAAATGAAAGGTGTTGATGAGGGTTTTAACAGGAAGTGGTTCAAAGTCCCATATGGGACCCCGTTTCCGAGATATCGACCAAAATGTGGACCAGGTGTGACTCTAAAAAGTGTGTGCACAACATGGTACCAAATGAAAGGTGTTGCTGACAGTTTAAAAAGGAAGTGGTTCAAAGTCCCATATGGGACCCCATTTCCGAGATATTCACCAAAATGTGGACTAGGTGTGACTCTAAAAAGTGTTTACACAATATGGTACCAAATGAAAGGTGTTGATGAGGGTTTTAACAGGAAGTGGTTCAAAGTCCCATATAGGGCCCTGTTTCCGAGATATCAACCAAAATGTGGACCAGGCGTGACTCTAAAAAGTGTTTACACAATATGGGTACCAAATGAAAGGTGTTGATGAGCATATTAACAGGAAGTGGTTCAAAGTCCCATATGGGACCCCCGTTTCCGAGATATAGACCAAAATGTGGACCAGGTGTGACCCTAAAAAGTGTTTACACAATATGGGTACCAAATTAGAGCTGTTGGTGACAGTTTAAAAGGGAAGTGGTTCAAAGTCCCATATGGGTCCCCATTTCCGAGATATCAACCAAAATGTGGACCAGGCGTGACTCTAAAAAGTGTTTACACAATATGGGTACCAAATGAAAGGTGTTGATGAGCATATTAACAGGAAGTGGTTCAAAGTCCCATAGCACCCCGTTTCCGAGATATCGACCAAAATGTGGACCAGGGGTGACCCTAAAAAGTGTTTACACAATATGGTACCAAATGAAAGGTGTTGATGAGCATATTAACAGGAAGTGGTTCAAAGTCCCATAGCACCCGGTTTCCGAGATATCGACCAAAATGTGGACCAGGCGTGACCCTAAAAAGTGTTTACACAATATGGTACCAAATGAAAGGTGTTGCTGAGGGTTTTAATAGGAAGTGGTCCAAAGTTCAATATGGGACCCCGTTTCCTAGATATCGACCAAGATGTGGACCAGGTGTGACCCTAAAAAGTGTTTACACAATATGGGTATCAAATTAAAGCTGTTGATGACAGTTTAAAAGGGAAGTGGTTCAAAGTCCCATATGGGTCCCCATTTCCGAGATATCAACCAAAATGTGGACCAGGCGTGACTCTAAAAAGTGTTTACACAATATGGGTACCAAATGAAAGGTGTTGATGAGCATATTAACAGGAAGTGGTTCAAAGTCCCATATGGGACCCCGTTTCCGAGATATAGACCAAAATGTGGACCAGGTGTGACCCTAAAAAGTGTTTACACAATATGGGTACCAAATTAGAGCTGTTGGTGACAGTTTAAAAGGGAAGTGGTTCAAAGTCCCATATGGGTCCCCATTTCCGAGATATCAACCAAAATGTGGACCAGGCGTGACTCTAAAAAGTGTTTACACAATATGGGTACCAAATGAAAGGTGTTGATGAGCATATTAACAGGAAGTGGTTCAAAGTCCCATAGCACCCCGTTTCCGAGATATCGACCAAAATGTGGACCAGGGGTGACCCTAAAAAGTGTTTACACAATATGGTACCAAATGAAAGGTGTTGATGAGCATATTAACAGGAAGTGGTTCAAAGTCCCATAGCACCCGGTTTCCGAGATATCGACCAAAATGTGGACCAGGCGTGACCCTAAAAAGTGTTTACACAATATGGTACCAAATGAAAGGTGTTGCTGAGGGTTTTAATAGGAAGTGGTCCAAAGTTAAATATGGGACCCCGTTTCCTAGATATCGACCAAGATGTGGACCAGGTGTGACCCTAAAAAGTGTTTACACAATATGGGTACCAAATTAGAGCTGTTGGTGACAGTTTAAAAGGGAAGTGGTTCAAAGTCCCATATGGGTCCCCATTTCCGAGATATCAACCAAAATGTGGACCAGGCGTGACTCTAAAAAGTGTTTACACAATATGGGTACCAAATGAAAGGTGTTGATGAGCATATTAACAGGAAGTGGTTCAAAGTCCCATAGCACCCCGTTTCCGAGATATCGACCAAAATGTGGACCAGGGGTGACCCTAAAAAGTGTTTACACAATATGGTACCAAATGAAAGGTGTTGATGAGCATATTAACAGGAAGTGGTTCAAAGTCCCATAGCACCCGGTTTCCGAGATATCGACCAAAATGTGGACCAAGCGTGACTCTAGAAAGTGTTTACACAATATGGGTACCAAATGAAAGGTGTTGATGAGGGTTTTAACAGAGGCTCACAATGATATGATCAAGGGTGGGCATCAGCTTAGCACCTGCTAAGTGACCATATACGTATACGAAAAGCGAGCGCACAGCGACTTCTTCGTCAAAATCAACGACAACCACATTTAGTTTGATTTCAACACTCGTACGGTAAGGGTGTGTCGCACGGCGAAGCACTCAGTTTTAGTACAGAGGATGATCGAACAGTACGTACATATGAATGTTAAGCTTTTTAGGTTGGGTTGGAAGTTGAGTTGAAGACTCAGTATTTTAGTAACTACATAAACGTGTCAACATTTCAAAGCTGCATTCTGCATCAAGAGCTAAAGTTTCAAGGTGGGCCAAGCCCAGAAAGTTTCGTGTATTTTCTCTTAGAAGGAAAGAATTTAATTTTTTGTCACTGAAACTCAGGATTTTATAAATCATTTACGGGTTCAAATTTTGTATTAAGTATTGCATTCTTGTGTGACGTTTACATTGGAATTAAATGTTTACTCCAAGAAACAAGCCATTTATTTTTGACTATACCGCAGCTTTAGATGTGTTACTGACTTCAGATACAAAACAAGATCTGTCAATATTTCCAATCCTTTAAAGATGTAAAAAATGTTATGAGCAAAGATTTCATGATTTAAATAAAACTAAACCCTTAATAAATTTTGTTAAAAATGAAGTTGTCATTTTAATTTTTCATCAGCACTCAGGGTATTTACTTCTCGTTCTTGTGAAGCGAAATGCCTACTTAAGCTTTGCTTGCTGACGTAATTCAATACTTTTCCGCAAATCAAGCATTGCGGCTTACTTGTAGCGTTTAAAACAAAAAAAACTCCATTTCCCATTCGACCTTAAACATGTACGTATTGTACGATCGTCCACTGTCTGGCGTTGTTGTTGTTAGTCTGATAGCAACTGCGCGTGGTACGTGTTACCTTTGCAAGCGCTAAAATCAAACTGAATTAATAATTCAATTTGCTTCCGCGGTCGATGCGTGATCGTGCTTACTAACACACTCGCATTTCTGCAAACGTGTCTATGTGGTCGTGCCCACCCCTGATAATGATCCTAGGTATACAATAACAAAAAAACAAAGGCAAAACCACGTTTGCCGGGCTCAGCTAGTCTATTATATATTATTCACCTTTTTCTGTTCAAGGTCATTTGAATTTTCCCCGATTCTACATCGTTCAATTTATGTATGTCAGTGCAGACGCGTAATGTTTGGAAACCGCAACTGTAAATAGCGTATTTATTAAATTCAAGGTTACACACTGAGAGCCAAAAACTGGCTTTTCATCTTGAGAGTGAATTTAAATAATCGCAGGCCTCTGAGTTGCTGCTATGTCTGCTTCAGAACTTCGTTGCCCACCAGTTGGTCGTTTATCATTTTGCTAAAGGCACGATCGCCGTGTGAAAGGAAGTAGCGCTAATGTTAAGCGTGTGACAAGAATTGATAACAATTGTTGTAGTGTCAGAACAAGATTACCTTATTTGGGGAATGCTTTCCATTTTTATACCAAATATCCACTCATACTAAATACACTGATACTTACAAGTTAAAAGTATTTACAACATTGGCGGTCCCGTTACTTGATGCGGTGAAACAGTCCTTGCGGCTTCAACCCAACAAAGTTTACATGCGGACTGAGTCCATCGTCTTATTATCGTGGATTAGAGGAGATCCCAATCGATGGGTTGCGTTTGGAGGTTTGAAACATTTATAACTTTTTTTGTTATGAACAAAAGTAGTTACTGTTAAAGAAAAAGTTTCACAGAATTTAAAGGAATTTTCGACAGACTAAAAACAATTGGAATTTAGGTATGATGTGAAACGAGATACCGACAGTCACTACTAGAACTTGAACTCGGAGTAAAAAATGATTAAGGAAAGAATTGTGGCGGCTTTCAAACATGAACAACGGTGTACTGCTCATTAAATCGGAAAATGGCGACGTAGTGTCAATTCTGGGTCAATTTCGGATCCGTAGTAGGTAGTAGATTTTTTGACAGCCAACCCTTATTTGCTTAGTAGTACAAACATGCATATGTATACACACTTATTTACACAAACAACTCTCATGCAGCTGACCCGCATCGTTCCTGTTAAATTATGACCGTGATCCGACCCAGGTCAGCAAACTGGAACGCAACTATTGTTAGGTCATCAGTTAAGTTGAAACTGTAACGTCCATCAAGTAAAAATCTTCCGATTAACCAACTAATTCGCTGGATACAATCAACGGAATTTTCTTCCGAATTAAAAACGATTGAGCCTAAAAAACGAATTCAAAAACCAGCAAACTGTTTCGCCTCAATCCATTTTCGACAAAAATCATATTATTCGTGCTAATCGTCGGCTGCAAAATGTTTTCAAAGAGCAACATCGCGACTTTGATCGAACACTATTATCATCGCGTCGCGCTACTCGGAGGACCTTAAGTCACGGTCAGTCAATTTCGGCAAATTTGTTGGAAAAAGTAATATCTTAAATTTTAAGTTGAGTATCTAGCAATCCAACGAAAAAAGTTTCATTCATTTCCATTCAGAGTGATACGGCCACAAACATACAGACATGCAGACACACAAACATTTAAAAAATGGTTGCTTTGGATTCTACTCGTTTAATATTGCTTCCCCCAATGAATTTTTTGTTAATATCTGCCATGTACAGACATCGACCTATTACAATTTTATTATATGTAGAGATTAGTAGCCGCTAGTCTTTCTGCCGTATTTTGCGCTGCCAGTCTCGTTCAGTGTTGATTTATTGGCATCATATTATTAGGTATTCCACTCTTTTTTTATGCATTATGCCGCCAGTCGGCTTTTGTCCTAAGGATCTAATCTATTATATATTATTCACCTTTTTCTGTTCAAGGTCATTTGAATTTTCCCCGATTCTACATCGTTCAATTTATGTATGTCAGTGCAGACGAGTAATGTTTGGAAACCGCAACTGTAAATAGCGTATTTATTAAATTCAAGTTTACACACTGAGAGCCAAAAACTGGCTTTTCATCTTGAGAGTGAATTCAAATAATCGCAGGCTTCTGAGTTGCTGCTGTGTCTGCTTCAGAACTTCGTTGGCCACCAGTTGGTCTTTTAGCATTTTGCTAATGGTACGATCGCCATGTGAAAGGAAGTAGCGCTAATGTTAAGCGTGTGACAAGAATTGATAACAATTGTTGTAGTGTCAGAACAAGATTACCTTATTTGGGGAATGCTTTCCCTTTTTATACCAAATATCCACTCATACTAAATACACTGATACTTACAAGTTAAAAGTATTTACAACATTGGCGGTCCCGTTACTTGATGCGGTGAAACAGTCCTTGCGCCTTCAACCCAACAAAGTTTACATGTGGACTGAGTCCACCGTCTTATTATCGTGGATTAGAGGAGATCCCAATCGATGGGTTGTGTTCGTGTGTTCGTGTGTAATCGCGTTCATAAAATTTTATCGTCGACCGAATTCTAAAATGTGGTGGCAGGCTGAACTTCGTGCCCGATTCAATTAATTAATTCTATTAAAATAAAAATTTGGCATAATTTCCAAATTTAACACAGGGTTATATTTGGAGTTTTGAAACCTTTATAACTTTTTTGTTATGAACAAAAGTAGTTACTGTTAAAGAAAAAGTTTCACAGAATTTAAAGGAATTTCCGACAGACTAAAAACAATTGGAATTTAGGTATGATGTGAAACGTGATACCGACAGTCACTACTAGAACTTGAACTCGGAGTAAAAAATGATTGAGGAAAGAATTGTGGCGGCTTCCAAGCCATGAACAACGGTGTACTGCTCATTAAAATCGGACTTAAAATGGCGACGTAGTGTCAAAAAAAGTAAATAGCCAATCGCGATCGCCTTCAAAATATCTTTAATCCTAGGGGTTGACTGGAAAGACTTTTTTTTTTGGTATGGGGACCGATCCGTAGTACTGGACACCCTAATTCAAAGACTTTCCAATTTAAATCGCCTTTGCCGAGCTTGTTAACATTGTTAGGTCATCAGTTAAGTTGAAACTGTAACGTCCATCAAGTAAAAATCTTCCGATTAACCAACTAATTCGCTGGATACAATCAACGGAATTTTCTTCCAAATTAAAAACGATTGAACCTAAAAAACGAATTCAAAAACCAGCAAACTGTTTCGCCTCAATCCATTTTCGACAAAAATCATATTATTCGTGCTAATGGTCGGCTGCAAAGTGCTTTTATGTCGTTTGACGAAAAATTTCCAACAATAATGCCTTCAAAGAGCAACATCGCGACTTTGATCGAACACTAGTATCATCGCCTCGCGCTACACGGAGGACCTTAAGTCACGGTCAGTCAAATTCGGCAAATTTATTGGATACGGGATGTATCCAATCTAGATCTGATCAAATTCACTCACGAAAGCGCAAGACGGCTAAAACGAACTCTTCAAAACTTTGTCAAAATCATTTAATGAAAGATCAATTCTGAAGGAGGAGACATTTCTCTCCTAATTAAATTTTTTTATAGTTAAACTTTTGGTTTTCTATAGTACCGTTTTCGAGATATTTTCAATCTCACAAACTGATCAAGCAATTGCAAAAAGGTTTACAGAATCAAAATCACAATAAAATTTGGTGTAAATGCATCATACATTGTTTTTTTGCTCAACCAGATAGTTTTCGATATATTAGCTTATCATTTCAGATTTTTGCTTTTTTTATGAAAAAATATGAAAAAAATTACTATTTGCGAGGGCAGCATTCCAAAACTGCAACATTTTTCCCAGATATTTTTTCTTTACGTAAATCTCTGTTTAACTAGAAAACAGATAAGCTATCACCGAAGAAAATCGATGCAAAACTACGTAAGTTATAAACGATCAAATAAAAATACCCAGGTTGCGCAACTTCAATGTATACCTCAAAACGTATGTATGGTATAAAGGAGAGTGGAATATCTAGCTATGCTCTCTTTCTATTGAGTTAAAAGTTCACTTTATGAATGAAATTACCCATATTTTTAACTTTTTTTAAATTTATTTATGTTTATACTATATGTATTCTTACAATCTTTATCTTAATTTGATTTTACTATGTGGAATAATTATGTGTTCTACTTTGACGCTTGTTCTTTTTAGCAGTAATCGCCCAGAACCAAGATTTGCCAGAAAAAAGCTCAAATGTGAGTACAGAAATTGAACTTTTAAAGACATATTTACGCCTGGAAAGAAAATATTAGTTAGGTAAACAAGTTATAAAATTTTGGGAAATTAATCTTAACCCATATGATCCCAAGCAAAATTTTTTTTTGCGTATTGGAATGAAACTTGTAGATTAGGGTAAAAATGGGTCGCTGAATCCATATTTGTGGTCAAAAATTTTTTAGGAATTTTAGTTTTCGAGATACGAGGTGTTCGATTAATCGAACACTGGGCACAAGTAGGTGTTTTTTTTTTCAAATTTTTTTCATCTGGTCATGGATTTAGCTGAGTAAAAAACGGAATTATTTCAAGGTAACGATTTATTAAATAACTTTTAAAAGAACAAAACAAGTGAATATATTGCTCAAGTATACTTTTTTAAATGATATGACTCAAAACAATGGGTGTGTAGTGCAATGTTACATCTCTTGCATATGAAAGAACTAGGCTTGTGGCATAATTTGCATCTCCATTTTTTATTATTTTCGATTTTCGCAATGAGGTGCTGTCCGGCAAGTTTCGGGATATTTTTAGGATGACTATCCTTTGAAGATCCTGGGAAATAATCAAGGTCACTTTCTTCGTCTTCTGCAGCGTTTCCGACGTCTTCATCATCAGCGGTCATTATAAGAGAATAAGCTATTTGCACACGGAAGTCTTTCTGATGCAGGATGCTTTTCTTATAATATCGACGAGAAAAACAGTCAAGTTTCCATGCGTTCACAATAGCAGAATTTAATACAGAAATCCATAAAGGCCAATACCATTTTTTGGATCGAATCGCAATGTAATAGTTCTGGGCGGCATTGTCGTGAAGATCCACTCCACCCATACCCATATTATAATTTTTAAGTAGCTGCGGCTGGTTGTAGTTTGCTTCTTCCACCTTTTTACAGGCACCATTGGCATGATTTGCTCGAAGTTTGTGGCAATCGTAACCTCGCTATTGTCCTGCCAACGACAAACCAAAATCTTGTTGTTGTTATCAAATTGGTAGTCATGATTGCCCCTCTCCAATTGCCTTCCAGTTTTAAGTTGTGCACCTCCAATACGATTTCCCCGTACGGTGCCAGTTGCGCAGAGTCTTTTCTCAGATAATAGGCACATTAAGTAGTAGGACGTAAAAAAATTGTCAAAATATACCATATGACGACTTGGATACTCAACATTTTCCAGCAACCGTAAAACCACATCCGCTCCCAATCCAAGCTGTTTGTCGTATTTATCGGCTGCTCCAGCATATGGTATACAAGTATAAAGGTAGCCAGAAGCCGAACAAAGACACCACAATTTGTAGCCGAAACGAATGGGTTTCCCACGTATGAACATTTTGCAAGAATGACGCCCAAAGTATGGAACCATTTGTTCATCGATTGAAAGCGTCTCCTCCCAAACACCAAATTGCATAAATTTTGCGTTCATAACTTCATACAATGGTCTTACCTAAGTAGACCGAATACAGTTTATAAGTAAACCATACAAAATGAAAATATATCGATTAAAGTACCTTAGCCAGTTTATCTGTTGAATCGAGATTGTAGTTGTTTCCGAAATGGATGAACCTTTTGATATCTTGAAAACGATTCCTGGACATGCATACTTTCACGATAGGTACGCCTAATGTTGGGTTTGTTGACCAATAGTCACGAGTTGTCGGCAAAGTATGATATCCTGATAAAATTAAAATACCAAGAAATCGCTTCAAAGCAACTTGATCAATGCGAAAGGGTTCGTTTTTCTGCTGAGCATATCTATTTGTTTCTTCGATAATCATGTCAAGGACTTCGTTATCAAAAAAGAGTGAAAACAATTCCAATGGGGTTTTGTTTTGGAAGCTTTCTGCCAAGTTTTTTTTAACCTCATCCAATGGCTCGGTTGTAGGGGAAATATCATATTCGAATGTCCAGTCACGGTTTTTTCTCTGCACCCACTTGGGCTTACTAAAAGTTGATAAGGGCTTATATTTTTTAACTGGTGTTGCATTTGTCTCAATGCGCTGCCTTTTGGAGGGATTTTCTATGACAGATGGTGTTGTATCTGACGAAATTTCGGTACCAATGACGTTGTCTTCTTCGATATGGTCATTTTCATGTATATAGTCTCCTGTAGTTTTTTCAATCGCGTCTAGCTCAAACGTTCCAACACATTCCACTATATCTTCGCACTATTAAATAGATTATTTAATATTTGAACAAAAGAAAAAAATACTTATTCGAATAATTCAAGGCTCGTCAGAGAAGTTGTAAGGGTCACACTTACTTCACGCATAGTTATTGCATCATCATCAAAATCTTCTTCATCAGTATTTTCGTCAACTTTTTCCGGTGGTACAATTGTAACTGTAGCAATTTCAGTTTCATCGTCACTCCAGTCTTCAATAATAGCCATCATTTCAGCTTTAGTAAGAGCTCGACGACGAAGGGATCTAGCACACTGTTTTTCCATTTTTCAATCACACAATATACCACTTTTTAATTACAAATTGCTTCGACTAAACAAGTTCACTGAACCGCACACTTATACATACTAAATTTGAACACGTGCTTATAGTTATTCCGACTAAAATATATCTACGCAACTGAACAAACGGTAAATACATTTCAAATTGCAACCGAATTCAAAGAGGAAAAAAAATGCTGAATTGTGCCCAGCGTTCGATTAATCGAACACCTAACTTCACATACATACAGGGGCCGTTATATTAAATTTTCAAACACGAAAACTATCAAAACGAAAACTTCAGTTCATACGCATCAAAACCTTATACCAGGTTTTCATATTTTCTAATTCTTTTTAGTTTAAATAATAATTTTTAAAACTTGCTAAAATTAGTGAATTTTTATTATGCTCTGTGAAAAGACTGGGTGATGGTCAGAAAAAATAATTGTTCGTAATTATGTAGAAAACACTCCAAACCAACATAAGACGACATAATTTAGTATCTCACCTTTAAAGAAAACCCCTGGAAAAATTGCAAAAAGCAGTAAAAATTACTGTTCGATTATTCGAACAATGGGACGATATGGGTTAATAAGCCTTTAATATTTACCCATTTTTGCATAATTATTGATTAAGTCGTTCACTATCTGCTCGTAGTTAGGGCTTTTGTGTCTACCGAGAAAAGAAGCAACGACCGTTTCAAAGTATTCCCACGCTGCTGCCTCGACTGATGAGAGTAGTCATTTGAATTATTGATCAACTTTTTTATATGTGGTCCAACAAAAATTCCTTCCTTTATCTTGGCTTGTGGAATATCTGGAAAAATTGTTTTCAAATAGTCGAATGCTTCTTTGTCCAAAGCCTTAACAAAGTTTTTAATGAGACCGAGCTTGATGTGTAAGGGTGGAAGTATGATTTTCTATTTCTTGACAAGAGGGGTGTATTTGATGTTATCCACACCAACGGTAAACTTGACTCTTTCCGGCCAATCCTTTCTGAAGTAGTGGTCCTTACGAGCTCGGCTATCCCACTTGCAGAGGAAGCAGCAGTGTTTGATGTAGCCACTTTGTAGACCGCATAGCATTGCAACGGCTTTGAGACCAAAACATATTTTTCAATCATGCTCTTCATATTTGATACATTTGAGTAGAATTGCATTTCCTCGTAGGTTTCCTTTGTATTTACTGCATGCGCGATCGCGATAGAAGGCTTTTTGTTACCAATATTAAGTTGTGCTTGTGACAGAACGTTTCTCTCGTTTCCCATGCTAAATTCAGTACAACTTGATTCCCCGCACTCAAATATTACTGTTGACAATGGAACTGGATCCGCAACTGCCGTTGAATGTAGTACTGGTAATGTCACTGTAAGTACGCTGGCATAGGTTACTCTTCTTGATCTTCCAACGCCAAGTACTTTTGTTTGACAAATATAACACTCTATTGAATGGCAAGTAGGTTCTCTCCATATCATTGGTGTATCAAATTTTATTTGTTGTCCTGATTCCGACTGAATCAATTCTACTCGACACGATGTACACAAAGTGTTCGGTGTCCATAATAGTTGCAGTATAAAGTTTTGAAATGATCTGAGAACACTCGTCGTCGCCTTATGATAGTATATTGGCCACACATGAAACAGAACATATCTGGATCGTTATTACACTCAAATTCTGGCAACCTTTTACTCATTTTATTTTTTTAATAAATCACGGTTTTGAAATTTAACTTATGAACTGAACTTTCTCCGGCGAGCCTTGCAGATGTTATGAAGTGTTAAGGCGCATTAACTCTTATTTATACTCGGAACAAGAATAAAATTTAAAAACAAATCTTACCCAGACAGAAAGTTTGCTTTTTATACGAAGCCGGGAAAAGAAAATACTACCTGCTTTAGATGTAGGCTTTAAAAATTTTTTTTGTCTTATAATTTTGAAACTCTACCTGCATAGTTACCCATAACTGTCGGAAATACATGTATATAACTACATGCCTACAGCATGTTTCGAACCCAACCACTCTTCCTTTCGATGCAACAACTCTACCAACTATAAAACAATTCGAGTATTAAAAGTACTAGGTATTTGATTTATTTAAAGAAAAAGTATTATCATTGCTATGGTGTTATTCGTTTATCCGGATAATATCCCATTTGCACTTTGTACTTTTAATATATGTATGTATACATACATACATTGAAGTTGCGCAACCTGGTTATTTTTATTTCATCGTTTATAACTTACGTAGTTTTGCATCGAATTTCTTCGATGATAGCTTATCTGTTGTTGTGGTTTTGGAATTCTGCTCTCGCAAAGAGTAATTTTTTTCATTTCATAAAAAAAAAAACAAAAATCTGAAATGATAAGCTAATGTCTCGAAAACTATCTGGTTGAGCAAAAAAACAATGTATGATGCATTTACACCAAATTTCATTGTGATATATGTAAGTAATTAAATAAAGCCGTCTTTTTGGTTTTTTCGAATAACGGTAAATTGAAAATATCTCGAAAACGGTAGTATAGAATCAAAAATGAACTCGATTTTCGAAATCAGGACGTGGGCTTACATACGAATTTCATAACGGCGTTTCTGGTAAAGAGAAAAAGTTGAAATTCGTGGTCCAGTGTAATTATTGTAAGTACAGATACGGCCGTAATCAAGGGCGAGATCGGTATCTTAAGAATGGTTAAAGGAACCTATTTTCTAACCTTCGAACAATATTTGAAAATAAACGGCACTTGTTTCATACGGGGGCATTTTTCCACTGCGCGTCATAAATGTCACGCATTGAAGAACGCGCCTGCCCGCAGAGATTTACCGTTTTCTAAAATATATGTATTAAGTTCAACACGTTATGGCCTGCCATGACCAATTTATGGCGCATTTGAGTAAAAAGGAGCTGGGTTGAGCAAGACCATTTTGGGAGTCAGTCATCTTTTGACCACGGTGCCCGTTGAATCAAGTATGTGCGAGTCTCTTATGCTTGCTACTTTAAATAATTTTATATAAATAGTTGAATGAATAGTGTGTGCAAGCCAATTATGTGTGCTAGTTTAAAGAATTTTATATCGTAAAGAGTGTGCTGGAATTATAAAACAAGATGTTTTTCGTTTTGGATTATATGGGTATATAGAGATTGCAAAAAAATGCCACTACAACATTTGATAAGGCCGCACTGGGAGTATTCGAGATAAAAGTTCTTCGACAGATTTTTGGACCTCTAAGCGTTGGCGACAGCGAGCAGTGTTGCCAGGATACAATTTATTTTGGAGCTAGATTTGAGAAAAAAAGAGCTAGAAAAGAGCTATGTAGATTTATTCAAGAAAATCCAAAACATGTAAAAAATGAGCTAAAAGCACTTAAGTATTTTGTATGTAAGTTTTTACATTTTTTTCATACTAGCGGGTACCCAGCTTTGTTCGGTATGTACCTAAGTAGTTAATAAATTCCTGCTACATTCAATTGCGAAAACAATTTACAAGCCGAGAAGGTTCAAAACAATATTTATTTTCCCACATTATATCTCCTTTATGTATGTCTACGGCAACCAACAAAAGTAAAGGCGTTTTTTAACAGTCTAACTTCGACATTTTGTCATCTCCCCTCTATTTGACTCTTTAGCTTTGCCTAAACATTCCCCAAGTCATCCCCAGTCATTTTTCAAAGAAATTTCAAATATACAGAAACAACTTATCTAGAGTTTTATTAAAGATATGCTGATACCCACATAGAACGGCAGTGTACATATGCAATTGATTTTTGATTTAGCTGAAATTGAAAAAAAAGTGAACAAAAATTTTAGAGAAGCCCGCTTAGCTTTTTTTTTGACGAAGTAAGTGCATTTTTCTTCATATAAATTTAAATCAGTATATCTTTTTGAAGTTTACTTCTATAGCGGCATGTATTTGGGAAAAACTGTCACGAAAATTGGAAGACAACAAACATATGAGTGTTGTTGTTGCTAAGCGACAGCGCCTTACAGTATGTAGGTATACACACGCACAAACACACGCATTGATAAACACAAAGCCTACTAGTAGTATAGATATTTATAAAAATAGCAGACGCTGTTCATTCGTTGCTCATGTGCGCATATTAAATTTTCTTTGGACAGCTAGAACGTTTTGAAATAGTTCATTTTTAGCTGATGAAAGCATACTTACCTGGCGTAGAGGTTACCGTGATCATGAAGGCGGTTGCTCCGGACCGAGGCTTGGCCATTGCACTTCGGCTGAGCTGTCCTTCGCGATTATTCCTAATGCGAATAACTTTGACACTCAAAATAGATGTGCCAACATGATGCCAAATCTATTCCATTTGACTCAATTCGTTTGTGGAGTTGGGTTCGCACCCCAAACTTTGTCAAAAAAATTTTTTTTTTTTTTTTTTATACTATTTTTTATATTTTTTTCATTTTATATTATTGTTTTCTTTTTTAATTCTGTAATATTACCCTTTTGTGGTCGGCTACGTTATATTCATGTCTCAAATTTGTATGTTTTTGTGTCGGGGATAAAACAAAAGAGTGAAAATATATGGATAAAAGTACTTGCAATTAAAAAACAAAGAAAAGTTAATAAAAAGTTAAAAAACATCTACCAAAAGTTGGGGTGGGAACTCCCTACCCTACAATTGATAGTGGAGTAGCTTGTCAAACAACTGACTGGGCATCAGTAGTGAAAACGGGACGTCAATCGACTGACACCACAATTTGACGTCAGTCTTTGACACGCTCTGCTTTATCGACTTCATGTCAGTTTTTAAGTCGTAATGAAAACACATTTGACACCAAATCGCCATAGTGTCAGTTAAGTCAGTTTTTGTGGTCAGTCATTTTGACCTAATGAAAACCAAGTATAAAGGTATGTTGAAACACGGCGTCAATTGCTGTTTTTGATCGCGTTGTAGATTCAGCGCGACTGCTGCAAAGCTTTAAATAAAATTTGGTGGCGAGAAATTCAATTAATGAGATTCTGCGCTCATGACAAATTTGTCAATCTTGATAAATATTCATGAAAAAAAAATTTTTTTTAAGTGTTTTGAATTCTGCGTCAAAAAAAGTTATTAAAAATTAATTTGAATAAAATAAAATTTGGCTTTGACGCAAAATTCAAAAACACTTGAAAAAAATATTTTTTTCCTGAATATTTATCAAGATTGACAAATTTGTCAAGAGCACAAAATCACCTTGTTAAATCTTCTTCTCAATATTGTGAATATACATATTTTGTAACAAAATAATAGTTGAATTCCGCATAAACCACCCAAAACTCATATAGCAAAAGCATCACAGACGGCATTTGACATAAAAACAAAAATGTCGATATGGCACATGTGGTAAGCGTGCGAATGAGCACGCAAAAGGTCGCGGGTTCGAAGCTACTTTTTTCCAATTTGTTTTTTTTTTCATTGTTTTTTTTTTTAATTATTTCATGCAAAACGTCACTTACATCATAATTGCATTTGATTTTTCTTTGTAATGGAATTTATTATGGTTGTGATATTTTGTGAGAAATAGAATTACCGATATCTGTAAACAAATGAATTTTAATTAATTTTGTTGGTTACGTTTAGGGAAATGCTAAATTATAGAAGTAAACTTCCCCTGGGTGTGCACCGCACACACTTTCTTTTTTTTTTGTTTGTCGTTCGATTTTGATAGTGCAGGTCCCTTTCTAAGCTTCAAGCAGTCCATTAGTGAAACTCTCATCAAACTGCATTCCTTAGTTTAAAAGTCATTTTAGTAAAACTCAAAAATAATTTTTATTTTTGCTTCAAAGCCAAATCAAGTCATTTTAATTCTGACTCAGAATTCAAAACGCTTGATATATTTTTTCTGAATATTTATCATGAAGACAAAATCGGGGGGTAAGGTTGTTCAAAATCTTTAGCAACTTAGGAAAGTGTTTTTTACACACAATTTACTTACCTTTCCATTTCGATTCTTGTTCGCAAAATAAACATATGGCATTTACGAATGTTACTCGACCAAGTTAACCGATTTAGGTATTTGTTATCGGTGAGGGAAACTGAGTTGCCACATGGTACACAATGAAACTAATATAATAATTTCGACGTCGATTATAAAAGAAATAAAAACTTTCTCCATTTTTCAATACAATTTGTACAAATAAATTTGGAGCCAAAAAAGAGCTAAAAATGAAAAAAAGGACTAGAAAAAGAGCTAGGAGCTAAAACAGAATTTTGGAGCTAAACGCCAAAAAAAAGAGCTAGATCTAGCTCTAAAAGCACCAAAATGGCAACACTGACAGCGAGTACGGAAGAAGATTGATTGACCAGTTGTATGAGCTTTACGAAGACCCCGTTGGCTAGGCCACATTGTGCGAACGAACGGGACCCGCCACACAGTTTTCCGTGTAGAACAAGCTAGCTGGACAAAATCAAAGTTCTTAATCCAAGAAACCAGAGAAATGATAGAAAATAAACCAAATAACGGGATTTTTGCTTTTTTTTTTATTTTTGCTCATATATATTAAGTAATTGATGTAAGAAGGCAGGAGTGTCATTAAATTGCATTTTCTTGTTGGATATTAGGTAAGCTTCATATCTATATATAAATACGGTAAGGAAAATCACGTTGTTATCCCTCTTTGAAGGGGAAAACAACACGTATTACGGTCAAACCTATATCAAAATGTTCGTATTGAACGTCTGGTTTGCAGAATCGTATACGTTTTTTGGTTTCATCGCACAGGTGAGAAATATTAGGTAAAAACCGAGGTATTCTGTACATTGTTCGCATAGCGGTTAGGTATAACATGCTGTGTGTGCGTACACAAGTATTCGTTTTTCCTCTTTTACTGTATGCTCGCTACGAATCACGTGGTAATTACCTCTCACATGTTTTTTTCGGTATATTCAGTGTGTGTGTCAAGCGGAGTAGTTGTGTTCTTATCATTTCTTATTTATATACATATTTGCCAACCTAGATTTTCGTCCAATTTGGGGGAACGGGGCGACCTCTAGTTTCTTTTAAGTTAACACTTTTATATAATTTTTTTGATGGATTCTAAGCTCGAAGGTAAGTAAAATTTTTTAATAGTAGTTCTTTCGCAATTAGAGTATTTTCAATGTATTTAACATTCCGTTATTAAGAAGAAAAGGTATTTTTTTTCTATAAGTATTTTTAACTTAAGAGACAAAAAAGTTACATACATCCGCCGATATCCAGGCTAAATTTTACATATGTTATATTCACAAGTATTCTTTAATAATCAAAAGAAAAAACCATTGCGAATTCTTTGCACATCTATTTTTAATTTTTTTTGGAGATTCAGTTATCTCTACATAGGATTTATGTACGTACCTGCTCCGACGAGATATTTGAACCTTTAAAGCTGATCTACAAATGGCAAAGCCAATTCCCAGCTACAGGGAACAAGCACGTAGCCACAAAACAGCCAAAAATAAAAGCGCAAGGTCAACAAGAGTACTTGGATTAATAGTAGATAAACCAAAACCAGGCTTCGGCAATACCAATGACGGCCACACTGCTCGTAGGTTTTTCGAAAATTCTGAGGCTAGTGCTGAGATTACGGGATTGGATGTAACGCTCATCAAAAGATTCGACACTCTCCTTCGCGCATTAGCATTAGCAGTTCATAAAATCTTAGTGCATAGTACTGATATTATAAAATCAGTAATTTTACCTATTGGCTAACTTTCTGAGGAAGCGTAGGAAGCCCGTAACCAAGATTTGAGACGATTCAGGGATGATAACACACAAAAGCAGTCGCGTGAAGCCACGAACAGAGATCTTATGAATATGTTGCTTATAACATCGGATCCTTTAGTTAATAGTTTTAGGGGATACCTAAGAAAAAAATTAAAAGTCTGACTTCAGAAGTCTTAAGTTTATTGTCCCCCGATAATGTTGAGTCAATAAATACCCCAGTTGTTTCAAGCTTTCACAGAAGTGTTGCTGATGCTCATGACTATTCCATAAGTGACTCAACGAATGATAGTGATGATAGCGAATAATAACCTAATTATAAAAGATAACCTATCCCATATCTTTTGGTTGGATCAGGTTTTATTTAATTTAAATCTATTGTCTTTTCTACTTTGTATGATACTTTACTTTTAAGTTTTTGTAACAAGTAATTTTGACATAGTTAATTTAATTATTTACATTTACAACAACAATTATTTTAATTCACTTTTTTATTTCTGACTGGCACTATAAAAAAATTTTGTAAAAATTTTAGTGCTAGGATAAATACTCAAATAAATACAAAATATGTATGTACAGTCACTCACATTAATAAGAAGACACCCCTTTTTGTACCATTCTTGCAATTTTCGCTTTTGCAAATTTATTTTACCTAATTTCCCATGAGAAAATTTGTCACGATATGTAACAAAACCTAAATTATATTTAAAAAAGTTTGAAAAATTCGACAAATTTTCGTAAAAAAAAAATTATTTTCGGAATTTTTAGAATTTTTTAGAGTATTGATATTTGTAGTCCATTTAATTTAAGTACAATAAAGTAATATTCTTAAGTCCCTTAAATTTTTTTTGGATCATGTAACTTATTCATATGAGTTACTGTATATAAAATAAGCAAATGTATGCATATGAAGTAAAATTTTGGAAAAAAAAACGGAAAATCTCATAAAATATTTTTGTCCAGCTTGCTTGTTCTACACGAAACACTGTGCGCCGGTGAAAACAGGGTAAGAAGAGGACCACGACTCTGATGGAAGGACCAAGTGTAGACTGATTTCCCGAGATCCCGCGATGACTCCAATTGGCGCCAGTTGGCCTAACGAAGAAATGACTTGCTAACTATGTTGGACGGTGAAAATGAAAAAAGAAGTATGCGGACACCGCATAGCTCAATGAATAAAAAAAAATCCGCTAGGTGGAGCAAGGATCGGGAAATTTAATTAAAATTTGGGATCTTGCCATCTATTTTTTAGTAACTTCCCGATAATATAGTATTGAAACTTTATACATGGATCAACAGTGAAATATCGTAAAATACCCAGCAGATAAAATTCCGCTAGATGGCGCTCTGGTCGAGATAGCTGAAAATTGTTGAAAAACGAGGGGGGAAATTGCGATATGTGGGTGACTTTCCGGTAAGATAGATACCCGAAACTTAACACCTGCTCCAAAACCCGGCTACAATACCATATTTAATAAAAAAAAACACGCTAGGTGGAGCATGGTTCGAGATATTTACAAAATTTGCTTGAAATTGAGACTTGGAGTTTAGCAATTAGGTCAGGACAGAACGAAAGCCTAATTTACGGAAAACAAAATTTCGCTAGATGGCGCTCTGATTAAGATAAGAGAGAATCTTTTGATGACTTTACAATTGACATATGTTTTCATAAAAATTATTAATCTTGACCTTGAGCTCATTTATAGATTTATAGTAATGTATGTTTTCATAATATTAAATTTAAAATTTTTCTTTTGACAAAGTAACTTTGTTTTGTGAAAATATATAATTTGCATTGTTAAAATCATTTTATATTGATGGCCAACGGTGAAAAAAGCGGTTGCATAAAATATATAATTTGTATAACAATGAATGAAATACAACGAATTAGGGCGTTTTAATTTCTACAAAATAAAAATACCTCACACTTTTGATATTTTATAGACCCTGTGGGAAATTGAAACGACTAAACTGTTTACTACTAAATACATATATGAGCTTTGTTAAATAAAAAGGGTTTTTGCTGGCCTTCGCCTTTTTCCCTTATGTGCGTTGTTGGTTTATTTGGTATAGCAATTAGGCGCGTGCGGGTACACACGCACACACACGTATGTAAGTTAACTTGTAGCAAGTTAAGACCACCTACATTGCGTGAAACAGGATCGCCGATCCAACCTACATAAATTATTCCTCAATAATCACCCATAAATTGCTCATAGTAATTGCCCATAAATTCTTCTTAATAATTGCTTACAACAAAGTAAAATCATTCTAAAGAATTCTACCCGAAATATGATCACTCATAATTCGGTCAACTCAAATAAATTCCCAAGCAATGCATTTCTTCAACATGATCACCTACCCTACTCCGATCGCACGTCATAAATTACAATGCAATGTATTTATGCAGAGTCAAAACATTTTTCTGTAAGAAACAACTAAAAAGCAATTAATTTCGTAAGTCGCCTGAGAATTGACTACTCATCATAATTCAGCCGCCTTAGCATATCCACTTCAAAGCGGCACTCAGCTACGCTAAATGGTGACATAGCACAAACATTCACACAGTGCTTGCGCAATATTAAAATGCTGAGCTAACAATAACAGAAATGGGTCATATGGGAAAATGCAACTTAAATAAACAAACTATTTCCCAATTTGACTGTTACTCACCAATACAGTCAATTACTTTCGAATATGGTGAAATGCTTTCACAATAAATACACACATAGAAATTAGGTCACCCGCAGTTGCAGCGCAGGCATATTTCTAGTATAAATAGTGAAAATTTAATATGTAAAAAGAGTTCTTTATTTGACTTCAATAAAGGCGGACACGCTGTCCGAAGAAAAATTACTTTTTCCTGTCCCTTTCATTTAGCGGGACATAACTTGTACAAAACATTTTGCTCCATGTCGAGCCTAATGGTGATCGGCCGATTGGAGAAAAAAGGGGGCGAGTTAATAGTTTTTGAACATCCAAACGAACAACAAGTGTGCGCGGAGTGTTTAAGAAATATTTCGAAGACAATATAACTAAAAATTAAAAATGTTGAGGTTTGTTTTAAGGACGCAAGTGAATAATGCATCAGACTGCACATATATAGTGAGCGTTGTGAAATATTGTTTGATGCGCGTTAGTTCGTAGTTACTAACAGAAAGTCATTCGTAGCATCTGGCTTGGATAATTTAACCTTGGGCAAAAATTTAGGTATAGTTTTTAACAAAACACTGACTTGGAAAGACCATATTTTTAGCACGGTAGGAAAAGTGTATGGGATGCTCCGCACACTCTGGTTGACGCAATATTACCCTCCGTTAAACATTCGACTGCTTATAGCGAAATCGTGCTTAATACCTACGCCACTTTATGGTTGGGCTAAGAAAATTGCTCAATAAATACAAATATGTGAAGCTAGGGCGGGGCGCTTATGCAACCATATTGGGATCTATTTGACAAGCGCGCGTGGAGAGTACATTGGGCTATACATATATTATGAGCTTTGAAGAAAGAAAAATCCATATTGCGTACGCCGGGCAAACACATACATGTGTATAGCAGGGTGCTTGTGCAGGCATGTTTCGCTTGGGGCTAAACGCGCAAGTAAGCCGTGTATATGTGGTGTGCGTTGAGTGAGATAGAGATACATCTTATATATAAAATTCTCGTGACACGTGAAATCATACTCCTCCGAAACGGCTTGACCGATTCTCGTGAAATTTTGTGAGCATATTGGGTAGGTCTGAGAATCGACCAACATCTATTTTTCAAGACCCTATGCGACCCGTTTTCCGAGATATCGACCAAAATGTGGACCAGATGTGACCCTGGAAGGTGTTTATACGATATGGGTATCGAATAAAAGGTGTTGATGAGTGTTTAAAAAAGAGGTAATTTCCAGGACCCTATGCTACCCCGCTTACGAGATATCACAAAAAATGTGGACCAGGTGTGAGCCCAGACGGGTTTTCTACAATATGGGTATCAAATAAAAGGCGTTGATGAGTATTTAAAGAAGAGGTAATTGTCAAGACCCTATGCGACCTGTTTTCATAGATATCGCCAAAAATTTATTTTTTATTTTTTTATGATACAACATATAAAAATACATACAATCCGAAATTTTCACCCTTCTACGATCAACCCTTGTTTTTTAATAGCCATTTTAGTAATTTAATCACTTTTCATCACCGGACGAGAACTGATCAATCGTTATTTAATTAGTTATCCCCGCCAGATGTCTACAGGTGTCACTTCTGACCCAGTAAACAGCACGGAGTAGGGATGAGAACGAAGCCGGTCTCCTGTTTCTCTCACACAATAAGACTTCTCTCACTCCCTATACAGCTGTCGGCCATGTTGTTTATGCAAGGTTGACAATTATTATTTTGCTATCTCAGTGTAACTCTCATATTAACTATTAATCATTGCTATTTTACAATAATAATAAAATTATCTTCAATAACCCTGGTTCGGTACGAACTATAGACCTATTAATAATTTTTTCTGCAGCGAAAAATTATTGTTGTTTTTGGGTTTCCTAATAATTTTTCTATTAATTACACTGGATCACAAATTCCAACTTTTTTTCTGCACCAGAGACGCCATAGTGAAATTCCTACGTAAAATCACCTCCTAATTCCGAAAATCAAAGTTATTTTTACTTGAATGGTACCGTTTTTAAGATATTTACGATTTACCGTTATTTCAAAAAACAAAAAAGATGGCTCCACTTAATCGTGTATATCTCAAGAACAAATTGAGCTATTCGAAAACGATTTGAAAAATTTGAAAGCTTATAAACTTTATCAGTACATACAACACTTTTTGCTAGGTCCTGCAAATTCGAACATAGTGAACAATCATTACGGATTTTTAAAATTTTTTTTGTAAAAATATTTAAAAATTTGTGCTTTGCGAGGAAGCATCTCGAAAACTTTTTGTTTTTTTTGCAGATATTTTTTCCCCCCTCTAAGCTCTGTTTTATTACAAAAACAAGCAAGCTATCAGTGAACAAAATCGATGAACTAATACAAAAGTTATAAGCATTCAAGTAAATACAGTATTGGACGATACTATAGCACCCCCTATATAACATCGAGCTATAACAACAACGTCTTTCATATGCGATTTCGATTTATTTTATTTTCAAACATCGTTTATGTTGTAATGAATACCACTAAAGCCATTCTTGATCATTTTGTACAAAATTCAGAAAAACTCTGCAAATTTTGACCTCATTTTTCAACTTTTTTCCTCGGCACTTTAGAAAAATTCTGAGTACGCAGTTTTGTAGCCCATTCAATTTGACTCTGACAAAGTGCAAGTATTAAGTAGCTCCGAAAGCGCCTTGATTTTTAATAATTTTTTATGTGTATTTTTTCTCCATACAACGAAATCACAACATTATTTTTTATATGGAGAAAATACATAACTTAGTTCGGAAAAAAATTTATTAAAAATCAAGGCGCTGTCGGAGCTACTTAATACTTGCACTTTGTCAGAGTCAAATTGAATGGGCTACAAAACTGCGTACTCAGAATTTTTCTAAAGTGCCGAGGAAAAAAGTTGAAAAATTAGGTCAAAATTTGCTAAATTATTTTGAATTTGGTGCAAAGCTTTTAGTAAAACCTTGAACGAAGTTTGCTACAACATAAGTCAAACTTTTATACGAAATTATCTGAAACTTTATTCGTAGGACGTCTTTGTTTTAGTTCGATGACAAAAAGGGGGTGCGATTGTATTGTCCAATACTGTATATCCATTTAATGCTTAAGTACCCTACTACAAATATTTTTGATATAAATTGTTCGGTTGTCTTTATAATTTATTTAAGCAAAAGTGACTTTACAGTAATACAATTTTCTTCGAACAGAAAAAATATGACAATTTTCTTTTTCAATTTACAAAATTCCTTATTGTTACTATATGATATTAACAATATAAAAAGTGAAGTAACGAAATTTAAAGTATTAATAATAAGCACAGCTATTATATAACTCGCTCCTCCTTAAGATTCGAGTCCCTTCGAATCAATTATGCATTTAAATATAAATTAATAAGTACATAAGAACTTAAAGAATTATTCATTAAAAAAAAAAAACAAAAATAATAATACTTAATAACTAAAATGACAATAACAACAATATTATAAAGCATCTTAACAAACACAAGGAAAAAAAAAGTATTTAATTAAAACAAATCAAATGTGTATTCAATATATCAAATTTTTCCAAACGTTAATTTAAGAAAGTTTTTTTCATATATTTATTGATTTCAAAGGCCTTCGAAATTGAGCTACATCCATTTTATTCGGATTACTGTAATGATATTTATTAAACCTCTTTGCGGTTTTTTGTCTGTTAGCACAAGGATTTTTAGTATACAAATTTGTTTTATTTAAATCTAAATTTATGTTTTCTCTTTTTTTGTTTATTCTGTTTATGGCTTTCATTTTATTATTTTCAATTCTTATTTTTATTTCGTCAAAATTTAAATTTAAATTATTTATAAAATCTATTGGTTTCAATTTAGTTGAACTATGTATAGTGTTATTATAAAAATTTATTGATTTAAGTACCAACTCCTCTGAATCATTAATGGCGTCATTATTTTTCAAAATTCTTATATGTTCAAGAAGTGTCGAATGCATTCTTTCTATATCTGAATTCCCAGTGTGAGAATTTGGCGTAGTATAATAAGGTTCTATATTGTTTTCTTGACAAAAAAAATTAATTAATGCATTATTAAATTCATTATCCATAATCAATTTATCTGGCTTTCCCAAAAATGCAATTCGCTCCTGAAGTTTTGTTTTAACTGTTACCATATTTTTATCACTTAGTTTATGAGCAGTACCTAATTTGGTAAATTTATCAATCGTTGTTAAAAAAAAACATTTCTGAATTTGGAAAATATCTAAATGTACAATGGCGTTTGGTCTATCAGAAGTAAAAGTATGTTTAAACTGTTTATTTATAGGTTTTCTATCATATTTATTTTCTATGCAAACTCTGCAACTATTACAATATCTATTTACATACTTAAATAATTTCGGATTAAAATATAAACCTTTTAATTCCTCGAAATTCTCTAATATACCTCTATGATTTCCTTTTAGATACATATCATTAATAACATTCAGTAACACATCCTCAGATTCAATATCCTCAGCTAGTTTTGAGCACTTTATAAATTTCAAATTACTATCGTTAGAAAAAAGTTCAATTAACTTTTGTTGTAATATGTTATACATACTATCCTCAAGTTCTGAATATATTCCAACACCTTTTATTTTTGTGTAAAAAGTTTTCTAATAATTTACCTTCTTCTCTATTCAAATCCTTAGGTAGCAAATCTTTGATTGCATTTATTTCAGATTTTTCTAAATAATTAATTTCTTCATATTTAATGTCAAAACTATCACAAAATAATTTTATGCTCCTATTATTTACTGTTAATTTATTATTTAGAAAGTCTAAAATAGCACCAATTGGTTTTAAAACATTTACTCCAATAATACAATCAAAATTTTTATTTATAAAATTTGCTAATTTTACAGACATAGTCTTCCCACCAGCATTGAACTCTGTGGGTACATTAACTATTACTTCCTCTGTTATTAGTTTGTCACCTACCAAAGTATTTAATAATATTGGCTTTAAAAGATTTTGTTTTACACCCATATTAGAAAAAAAAATATTACTACCCAACGTAGTAGCAGCTCCACTATCAATTTAACATTTAGTTTTTATATTATTTATTGTTAACAATACTATTGGTAATGTTGATCCTGAGGCTGCGAATGAAAATTTTCAGTAAAATTTACAACACCTATTTCCATTGGCTCTTGATAATCATAATTTCTTTGATTGTGACTAAAATTTTGAACATTTCCTGAATTATAATTTTGATTACTTCGATATTGTTGATAATTATTATTTCTGTTATTATCAAAATTTCCAATACTAATTCTATTATTTTGATTGCTTAAATTTGGTACGTTATAATTACTAAAACGTTTTTTCCCATTTAAATTTTGGGGTCGCTGAAAGCCATAATTATTAGAAGAATTGTTACCATTTAAAAATGTATTTTTTTTTGAAAAGTTATTTGGAAAGTTATCACTATTATCTTTACTTATGTTATATTGAATACCATATGAATGTTTATTATTCACTAATTTTATATCAGCTAATAAATTATGTTCTAATAAAAATGAATGCGATTTACTTAAAGTATTAATATTGTTTTGAATTAACAATGATTTTATATGAACTGGCAGAAAGTGAACGTATATATCAAAGATAATTTGCTCGTTATGATTTGGTGAATACAAATTATTCGGCTCAAGCATATATTTTGTATTCATATCACAAAGAATTTTTCTTAACTTATAATTAAGTTCTTCTAAATTTCTCGCATCCACATTAGTAGCATCAGTACGTAAATTAAAAAAATGACCTTTTAACACCGAATTCCTCCTTAATTTTATTTAAAATATCTTCCCAAGTTGGGTTGATAAGAGTTTCAACTACCTTTAAAGCTTTTCCTTGAAGCCGATTGCTTAATACCGCCTGTATGGTATGATGAAATTCAATAGGAGCTAACTGGAGAACCACCCTTACGTCTCTTAAATAGTTGCTGAGTGAGTATTCACTATCGCCATTAAACACAGGCAAACTTCTTGCTTCTCGTAAACATGCTGCCAACGTTAAAGCCATTGCTGTTTATCCTTTTGATTCTCAATCTTATGTCTTGATGTTGATTTTTTCTTGATTTATTTCTTCTATATTTTTTAAATTTATTTCTTCTTCAAATGAGGGTTTTTCACCTTAGTTTTTTATTTAATTCCAACTTAAATAAAATTTTTGATAAATTTTTGATTTTCGCGTTATTAACTTTGTTACTAAGGTTTTTCGCCTTAGTTTTTTATTTAATTCCAACTTAAATAAAATTTTTGATAAATTTTTGATTTTCGCGTTATTAACTTTGTTAATCAGTTATTTTAATCCAATGTATGCGTTTTTTAAATTCAGATCTCAGGATATGTTCTTTAACTAACATATCCCATCCTCGTCGCCACAAATATTTTTGATATAAATTGTTCGGTTGTCTTTATAATTTATTTAAGCAAAAGTGACTTTACAGTAATACCATTTTCTTCGAACAGAAAAAATATGACAATTTTCTTTTTCAATTTACAAAATTCCTTTTTGTTACTATATGATATTAACAATATAAAAAGTGAAGTAACGAAATTTAAAGTATTAATAATAAGCACAGCTATTATATAACTTACTGGTACATATGTGTTAGTATTCGTATATCAGTTAGTTAGCAGGTAGATTTTCGAAAAGTTATTAGATACAAAAAGCTGTTAGTGTCGTTTTCTCAAACCAAGGTACATTTTAAGCAAGAGCATATTTTTGAGCCAGGTAGTGTTTTCTTTGTAGAACTAGGGAACCTTTTTGTTTAGGTAGGCTTGAATTTTTACTGGATCTAAGTATAAATAAGAGTACATGCGCCTTGTTCCTTCATTGTTCAGTTTATAATTGCAGTTTATAACCCGTCATTTACTTAAAAATAAAAAATGAATAAAAGGTCGCGAGAGTTTGAGTGTACAAATGATCCAGATATTTCTGTTTCATCTGCGGTCAATTTATTGTTAAAAGTATGAGACGTGTGTTTTCAAATCCTTTGAAAGTTACATACTATAAGTGTTTTAGAATTGAGCCTAAAAACCATGGATATCGAACACTGTGTGCACCACATGCCGAGTCGAATTGATTTCTTCGGAAACCGGAACAAAAAGGTACGTTGTAAAAATTAGGAATTTGTTCCCTTTTAATGCATAGCTGACTAATTTCTGAAACTATCTATTTAGGCGACGTGTGAAATTTATTACACCAATGAAGTGGAGGGAACCAACTTGCCATTCAACGGACTGCTATATTTGTACTACCAAAGTACTTGGGGTTGGAAAGTCCAGAAAAGTAACCTATGCGAGCGTATCTACAGTGTCATTACCAGAACTAATTTCAACAGAAGCGACATTGCCAAAATCAAATTTAACTTTAGTTCCGGCTCCAGTTTCATTGTCAACAGTAGTATCTGATTACGCGGCATCATCTTGTACTGAATTTCAAACGGAAAACGAAAGAAATTCTTTGTCACAAGCATAACTCAATGATTGGATAAGGGATTTGGAATTGTCAAAGGAAAAGGCCGAACTACACGCCTCTCGAATGCAACAATTTCAATTTGTTTCATCCGATGTTAAGTTAACATATTATAGAACTCGTCACGAAGAATTTTCCAAGTACTATACGAAGGAGGACAGTGTTTGTTACTGCAAAGACATTGCTGGTCTATTCAAACAATTTGGTGAACCATATGATTCAAAAGAGTGGCGATTGTTCATAGACGGCAATAAATTAAGTTTAAAGGCCGTATTATTGCATATTGGCAACCAAAAGCCATCTATCCCGATCGCGCATGCAGTAAATACGAAGGAAACATATGAGATAATGCAAAAATTGCTCAAGTTAATCAAATACGAAGAACATGATTGGAAAGTATGTGCCGATCTTAAAGTCGTTGGAATGCTATGTGGTCTACAAAGTGGATACCCAAAATACTGTTGCTTTCTATGCAAATGGGATAGCCGAGCTCGTTAAGACCACCACATCATAAAGGATTGGCCAGAACGAATCGAGTTTCAAGTTGGGGTAGATAACATAAAATACTCTCCACTTACAAAGAAGGAAAAAATAATTCTACCTCCGCTCCACATCAAGCTCGGCTTTATCAAAAACTTTGTGAAGGCTTTGGACAAAGAAGGCGAAGCTTTTCATCATTTGAAGACAATCTTCCCAGAGATTTCAGAAGCAAAAATAAAGGAAGGCATTTTTGTGGGACCGCAAATAAGGAAAATGATGACCAATAACCATTTCAAAGAACTATTGTCACCAGTGGAGGCAGCAGCGTGGGATTCTTTTGAAAAGGTCGTTACTTCTTTTTTAGGCAAACACAAAAGTCCTAACTACGAGATGATAGTGAACGACTTAATCAAAAACTATGCGGAAATGGGTAAATAAAAAAACATATTATAATAAATTATATATTACATAAATTTACATGAGAATATATAGCCATAAATCTGAATTCATCGTCCAGTTCCGAACAAACAAGAACGGGAAAAATATAAACAAAAAATGTGTTCTGAATTGAAAGATAAATCCAGCCTAAGAAAATTATATACTAATGTGTCACTTATGTATTTATCTAATTTACTTTTTTATTTTCTTTCAGGAGTAAATATGTCTTTAAAAATTAATTTCTTACACTCCCACTTAAATTTTTTCCCGCAAAATCTTGGCGACGAAAGTGACGAGCATGGCGAAAGGTTTCACCAGCAAATGAAAGTGATTGAAAGTCGGTATCAAGGATTCTGGGATGTCGCTATGATGGGCGACTACTGTTGGTTTCTCATGAGAGAAACCGATCCTAATCTAAATATGCGTAAAAAAAAGACACATAACTTTTTCAATTATAAAATAAGATCATAGAGTTAAGACAGAACCATATGTACATAGGTATGCTATTATTTGTAGGGTACTTAAGTATTAAATGGATATATTTACTTGAATGCTTATAACTTTTGTATTAGTTCATCGATTGTGTTCACTGATAGCTGGTTTTTTTTTGTAATAAAACAAAGTTTAGAGGGGGGAAAAGCAGGCAAAAAACCCAGCGTATTGTTAGCTCAATAGTTAGCAATGCGTGCCAAAATTTCTCTGATGAGTGAAGTTAGCAACTTCCGAAATGGATTTATAAGAAAAGCTATGGCGGTTGTCTCTAAATTTTTCCTGTTCAATTGAACAAAAACTTTCTTAATTAATAAACAAATTATTAAGAAACCCAAAAACAACAATAATTTTTCGCTGCAGAAAAAATTATTAATAGGTCTATAGCTCGTACCGAAAATGTTGTTGGAAATGGTCATAAAAGATTCGGTGGAATTTAATCTATATATATAAAATAGGATGTATGTACGTACATACATACATATGTATGTGTGTATGTATGTTATAGACTCCGGAACTATCTCGCCGATTTTGTTCATATTTACACGATAGCTTAGTAGGAATCTGGAGAGTGTTTATGTAAAGTATCATTCAGGGAAGTGGACCAGGGACCGAAATATTCCAAACTTGTTTATTTATACTACGATTTTCTTCAAATTTGGTACAAACCCTTCAGGCAAATGGTGGCAATTGGCGCCGAAATCTCAGAATAACCGGTGAAACCGGACCCGCTACTAGAACGACCATTTGTGATGCACAAGGTTTGAATTGCCACTTCTTGCATCACCAAGAGTCACTCTAGTGATGAGTTCATATTTAACAGTGCAAATCGATAAACGCCAGTAGCGCCACCCGACGGTATCAACGCATTAAAGTGCCACTGAGCAGAGATACACAGCCTTAGTATAAGCGCAATAATATGGTGCTGCGCAGAGTTACACAGTCTAATGCAAAGATGATAGATACGAAACTTCGCGCTCTCTGAGAGCGCTCAAAAAGTGATCATTTTTTATAACATTTTCCAATGATGCCAGTATGGTGAAAAGAAAATATGGGCATTTTGAGTAGCTTTTTAGGAATTTCGCAATTCCCACAGACCAAGAGGTGTGCAAAAAGGTGCTATCGAATTAATTTTTGAATTTTTCTTGCTCGGAACGTATAAAATGAGACAAGATATATTTGAAATAAAATATATGACATAATAAATAATTCATAATATAAAGTTAAAATTCCCAAGATATTTTAAAATCAGGTAAAATCCTAAATGATGTACATTTCGTAATGAAATAGAACATGGGAATGGAAATAACTCGATTTCAAATAAAAATAATTATAATTAAAATAAATATTTGCAACTAATACAAAAAGAAAAGGCGTATTGTTTGTATCTTGTAAGCTTTTTTTATTTTATACCTGTAAACCACTCAAATGCGTGAAAAAAATATAATATTCTACATATATTTTCTGCAGCTATTTCCTTAGATTGTACTATTTCATACTTTACGTATTTTTTCTCAATCGTGCGATATTTTAAGTTTATAGAAATGTTCACTTGTTTGATTTTCCCAAATTTGGTGCGTTTTTTGCTTTCTGGCTCCTCATTGTTTATGTATCTAATGTCAGATGGTCCTCGATTGTGTAGTATTGCCAACTAGCGCACACATAAAAAAGTAGGCAACACTGCATAATCGTGGACCGAAATGAGAGAGCGGGAGAGAGCTTCGTATCAAGTCATCTTTGGTCTGATGCCATATTGAAAACAAGTAAAAGCAATCTAGAGTGAAAAAGTTAAATTACATATAAAATGAAAAAGTTCCTGGGAAGTCGGCGTAATATAAAAAGGTTAGTGTGCAAAAAGAAAAAGGAGTTTATAGCGAAACTGGCCATGCCTCAGCTACCGGCAGAAACTGCGCCTATTCCGCTTGTTCTTGAAGAGCAAATCGTTGAGCCGGTAGCTGAATTGCAGAACCAGGAATCGTTTCGTGCCAAGGGATATTAGATGTTTAGTACCAATTACTGGAAAGTGCGTGGTAAAAAGTGTTTCTCCTGGACACTATTCCCATTTCGGTCTGGAAACCCAAATACTAAATGTTTTGCAAAATTGCAATCTATATAATGAAGTGATTTTTGACATAAATGTGGATGGAGTTCCCTTGTTTAAAAGTTCTAGGTTGCAGTTATGGCCAGTTCTTATGAAAATTATTAATTTTCAAAACATGGTGGTACTGCCCAGTGGTATTTATGTTGGAAAATAAAAACCGCATGACGTTGAGGAATATTTAGGGGATTTTGTTGAGGAGTTCAATCGTATTTCTGAAACTGGTATCATTGTAAATAATAGAAGAGTACGTATAACGTTACGAGTTCCCCTCCTCATATATGCAACTTCCACTCATTATACTCCGACCGACCCTTCTCTACCTCTTCTGCTTAACCGAAATAACCATCACTACTCCTCTCCTTTCGTCTTATAATATGTATGTTAATCCATGCCTTTCTATTTCTTATTTTTTCACTATTATTTCAATTTCACTCTCCTTTTTTCAGATTCCATTGACCATCAAAATAGCGTGGTAATGGCATATATATAATACTTCTATATTGCTAGTATCGTATCTTCCCAATATGCTGAAAGCGTGTCAATCATTATTACACGAGATGCTTATAATGCAAGTTGTGCGCATGCGCGAGTTTTATTAGTGTTAGTGCATTGAAGCAGCGCGGAGAAAAAAACTTATGGAAGGGGTAGACAGCGGCCACTGACTTGTTTACACAAATTGTACTTTATAGTAGCATATAAAACCACGGTTGAGTAAATTAAATATGAAAATGCCAATATATTGAATATAAACCGTAATATATTTATTATTTGAGCTTATAGGGTTTCTATGGCTACGTGATCGTCCATAATATGGTTAGAAAATGCATTATTTAAATTTTGAAAAATTGTGAGAGCGAAGCTGACTTTTGTACATTACATTAGTGCAAGTAATAATAAGAAAAAGCAAATAAATTCAATCTTTGAAATATCCACATATTTCATTGACCCCCTTTTATTCAAAAAAATTTACGACGCCAACCGATATTTTGTCTTCTTCCCTCATTGTATGTCTGTACTGTAATGTTTGACACGCTTCACAGTTCTTTACTAGCAATATAGAAGTATTATATATATGGGTAATGGCGACATTAGCAGAACACACTGTTCTTATCGAAAAACGGTTAATTCAAGAAAGTGAAATTTCGTCAATGGGGGACTTATTTCCTATTAAGGACGATTCCCAACTCAAACAGCTCGAGAGAAATATAAACAGCGAAAACAAACAATTTTATGTAAGTATGAAGTTTTTCCTATATTTCTTAACATACATACCGTGATTAACATTGAAAACAGTCCAAACGGTTTTCCGAAATTTTCTTTAGCTTTCATTAACTATGAGTATGAAAACCCAACTGGACTATTTTCAATATGAGTTTATTAGCATCCGATTAAATGTATAATTACTTTTTCAATTCAATAGGTAAACATCGTAAAAAAAATATTTGGAAAAAAAAATGAAAAAAAAATATTGACAACATTTTTCACCCAGAATTTTTATATAATTATAACGTAGACGGCAGTCATGGCAAAAAAAAGCTTGAAGGAAGTAAAAAACGTATATGACGTAGTCAAAGGTTTGCAATATAACATTTTTCTAAACAATATATACTAACACAAATACTCTTTTCTTAAGATGCCGCTGCTTCTCTTTATGGCATAGAAGAGGGAGACGAAAAGCTGCGAAAGGCAATCCATTTGTCAAAAAAGCGTCAATTAAAAAGAACTCTGGGAAATAAGTCGCATGAGAGCAGCAACTAAATAGTTATAACTATAAGTTATACAATAACTATACTATAATACTATTCTATACTATACTATATAATAAATAATACAGTAACTTATAAGTTATACAAATGTTCTATAGTATTTTTTAGGTATAGATATATCTATATGCATATACACTAGTAAAAAGTAAAAGTAATTTTACCTATCCAAAAATGGTTGAAAATTACAAAAATATTCCTGAAAGCAGATTTATTCTGCCTAGTGTATATGTATAAAGATATATCTAAACCTAAAAAATAATATAGGTTTGAACACATAGTACATATGTATTACAAAATTATAAAAAATTACAAAAATATACCTGAAAGCAGATTTACATATTCTGCCTAGTATACTTATTCTACCTCGTATATATATGTATAATACATGTAAATATAATAATTGAATAAAATGTTTATGTTTTGAAAATAGAAACTGGATACATATTTTTTGAACTATCATAAATCTGCCACAACAATCCTATCAAAGGACCAGTTCTTTCGACCCATCACTTGTCTGCCACTATAGTGCTATCAAAGGACCAGTTCTTTCGACCCATCACGGTTTTGCCCCAAAAGTCTCTATGCGGTGGCAATTGTCACCGCCAATGACAACTCCATGTTAAAGTTGCAGGTCGTTTTCATAGTAAAGGACCAGAACTGTGACAGGCGTCTTCCTTTTGTGACCGGTTTGTGATATATCACGTACCAGTCCTTTTGCCTGCAGGGAAGGTACCACTTTACTTTGTTAAAATATGGGGTAACTTTTTTTCCGGGAAGTGGACCATGGACCAAATATTCCAAACTTTTTTATTAATTGTGCGATTTTTTTTAAATTTTTTATTAATTGTGCGATTTTCTTCAAATTTTGTACAAAGGTAGTATTTTACTTTGGTAAAATTTTGGGTAATTTTTTTCCGGGAAGTGGACCAGGGACCGCAATATTCCAAACTTTTTTATTTATCTTGCGATTTTTTCCCTAAGTTTGGGCAGAGCAACGTCTTTAGCGCTTGTATAAACATGTTGTTCCTTGAGTTAAAATATATCTATGTACCAATAGAATGTAATAGGAATGAAAAATGGGACATTAGAGAAAAATGTCATCTTGACTTCGCATAGCATCATATGTAGATTAGTTGCTAATTATCCTAACAGTGGCTTTGGTGCAGGCACTCACTCATATCCCAGTTCCCGAGAAGGGTACTGATGAGAAACTGGACACTTCGAAACATGTCATCCCATGCCATCGCTGTGATTTTATCGTTGTAATTTTTCTCTAAGATCAGTACACCAAAATATCTACATATATATTAATAGGCTAACAGTCTCCCCATAGTAACTTTCGCAACCCATCTTCATATAGTATTTATAGATAGAGCCCTATTAAAGTAATATTGCCATCTTGGTATAAACTATTTCTGCTGTCTCGCGAAAAAAATTTTTGAAAATTATGCTTTGTTTATTTGTTATTAAACAAAAAAGAAGTCTACAAACTGTCCAGCTATTTTGTAATCTCCAACAGCACTATACAACACTATTCAGCACTATTATAAAATTAATTCATAAAAGTTTTCACCAAAAGCCCAATGTTTCAATATTTTTCTGTTTATGACCTCTATCTTGGAGTGAAAAAATCAAATTTTTTGAAAAAAAGCAAAAAAATTATCCCAATTTATTAATATTTCCCTTTTTTTCATTTTTTTTAAGAAATATATCATATTTAATATACAAAAGGTAAAAACACAGCTTGTAGCTTCTTCAATTTTATATTTATATTAGTTAGAAATCGCGTTAATTTTCCTAAAGACATCAACTATTTTCTTCCTAAAAATTTTAATTTGTAAAAGAGTCGATATATAAGCGGAATTCTTATATTTGTAACAAAATATTTCAATATTTTATTATATTTATTTAATAAGATTGGCCAGAAAAATATTGCCAATTGTCTCATTTAGAGCAAATCTGAAATTAGACGCTGCAAGGTATAAGTAGTTGCTGGCGTCATTTTAATTTTTCTTGCCTTAAAAGAATAAAACAAAAAAACAATTTTCATTTTTGTCTTCACCGAGAATCCCGAGAATCGAAATCAGGTGTCCTGCAAGTAGCAGAAAATGTATTTTTATACCCATAGTACTAGTACAAGGGTACTATAATTTTGTCCACATAACGGTACTACGTAACGGCGCAAAATAATCGAGTTAGATATAGAGTTCCAGGTATCAAAGTTCTTAGGTTGAAAAGAGGAATTGATTAAGGCATGTCCGTCCGATATTTGCAGGGAATTTGGTGTATTGGTTACTTTCTGGCCAAGGTAGGCTGCTGTTGAAAATTGTCGCAATCGAATTATAACCACGCCCCCTTTTTCGATATCGAAAATTTTGAAAATCACATAAATTAACATAACTTGAGTAAAAATGTAGATATTTGATTGAAATTTGGTACACAGGTTACTTTGTGGCCAAGGCAGGTTGGTGCTTAAAATCATCGAAATCGGATGATAACCACGCTCCCTTTTTTGATATAGAAAATTTCAAAAATCACATAAATGAACATAACCTGTGCAAAAATTTTGATATTTCCATGAAATTTGCTATACAGGTTACTGGCCACGCCCCCTTTTTCGAGATCGAAAATTACATAAATTTACATGAAAACTAACGCTGGGTAGGTATTTAATGTTCGGTTCACCCGAACATAGACTTGCTTACTTGTTCATACTAAGAATGAAGTTAGTTATATAGAATAAAAAATTTTCATCGAAACACCAGAAGAGGAGAAAAGAAAAATATCAAAATCCATGAAAAAAATGTAAAGCAGGAGTTATTAGCTTTCATATATTGTTGAAAATAATCTGTAGCCTTACTACAAGCCGAAATCTAATCACTTCAGTTGGTGCATGTTTTCATTACCTTATGAAAAATTTCAGCAGTATATATATTAATCCCCTTACTCTGTTGTACTACTTTACTGACCCACCCTAATGTGTGAAAATTTTGAGTGGCATCACCACCTCGCAAAATTTCGCACTTTTTAAAAACTACGAAAACCACCCATCCCTCTGCTATCATTCATATGCAGTAAACCAGTAGCTGCCACTTGCTTTTATTTGTGTGCTAAAAAAATTGTGCTAAATCCTGTATAACATCCTAAGAAATCCATCTTCACTACTTATGGCTTTAACTTACACGCTTACGCATATGGGCAATCTTGTAAGCTCAAAGATTTAAAAACTCATTCATTTTACATACATATTCATTTAACATATTAGGGGAAGCCATGTGATTATAAACGTTATAGAAAAATTGAGAAATCGTCATTCTCTCTGCCTAAAATTTCTGCGCATTTGATTTCTTCTACTCGGTGCATGAAACATATATGTATATAAATGTGAGGGGAAGTCACAATAGTATGACCGCTATTTTCGAAAATTGGACAAATAGTCAATCTCTCTGCGAAAAATTCTTCGCATTTAGTTTGATAACGGTTAAAGTCTCCTTCATATATTTATGTATGTTTCACGTACTCTACTTGTTATGTACATATGAAGGAGATTTTAACCATTATCTTCGAACAACTAAAAAATCTGCTCATTTAGTTTCTTCTACTTGTTGTGTAAGCATATCGGAAAAAATATTAAAAATTTATTTGTATTCAATATTTTGTACAGTGTTTGGGAAATTCCACCGTCACTTACGTTACATCGCAAGTAAAATTGTATGATTCAAACTCAAATTGCATTACCATTAGCACGTTTTAGTACACGAAAAATGGTTTATTACTTGGAGTTTAGCTACTCAAAGCTGTTATGCCTAAACTTTTTATTTAAATTCTAAAAACATACTAAATACGGACTAAAATTCCGTCGTCACTGACGTTACAATTTTAGGACTAGGGGTTTTGGGCACCGGTGATTTATTCAAATTTCTGCGAAACCCCTTCACAGAATTAAATTCCAATGTTTGGGAGATTATTAGAAATAGAATGAAGTCTTTATAAAAATCTTTGTTATTAGGACTTTTATAAAGATGTAGCATGCATAGTTAATTATGTACCGTCACTGACGTTACGTAAAATTCGTCACTGACGTTACCTCCGAAGTAACAGAAAAAAAGCCGACTAGGTTTTCTTTTATGGACGTGAAAACAAACAGATCAATTGATTTATTGCAGAAAATCGTGAAAGGGTTTATCTTCAGGTGTCCTTTGCTCAGTTTAGACTTTTTTAGCTGGTTTTGCTCATACGCCAAGTACTAATTGTATTACAAGAAACGTGTTGCATTAACCACCAAATATTGTTCGAGTCTATTGTGTGGAATATTTATACATAGACATTCGATATATATACGTTTTAATAAAAATAAAAAAAAAATTTAAAAATAGAAGCAAAAATAAAAAGTTTGTTTGAAAAGGTGGGTAAGAACGTAAGCGTTCGTCACTGACGTTACAAAAGCGCAACGGTTTTTTTTAGATTGTATACTATTTTAAAAACAAATTTACTTTACATAGTTTATGTAGTTACCTTGTAGATGGAGAATCGAAGATTTTAAATTGATTGGCAGAAAACTATATATTTTATGCAATAAAATGCTTATTTTCGTCACTTACGTTACAAAAAAAGGCGCACAACAATTTTTTTTTTCTACACCCATACTTTTCAAAATTTCAATAAGAATTAAAATAAAAGTAACATGTTATGCCTGGTTACTAAGATTCACACAGCATAACAAATATAAAGTAGTTTCTTAACAAGGTATTTAAGAACAAAAAAAAAAATTTTTTGGTTGTGCTAAATAGTTAAAAAATATTTAAGTTAGGCTTATGCGAATGTCATTCTGGCATTTATTCATCATGATTTAATATATTTACAACAACTTAGCCATATTACCAACTTAAAAATAAAATGTTGGTTTTTTCGCTTTCATCAATCTCTGCAATGGAAATTCTCGTTTAGTGAAAGTTAATATTAAACTTGCTTTTCTCATGCTTACACGCGTTTTGCTAAAATTTTGTATGGAAAATAAGCGCAAACGTATGGAAAATAATGCAAACGTACATGCACATGAGAAAACAGGGCCTCTTATTAGTAAATAAAATAATAAATAAAAAAATATTAATAAATAAAATATTAGATATACATTGACAAAAATATTCAGATCAATTTTAAATAACTTTCCATTTATAAATTTATATCTAATATTTTATTTGTTAATATTTTATTTATAAATTAATTTATAAATTAAATGTTTAGTGAAAGTAAATATTGAGAACATATGCGTTTGTTCAGAAAATGCTGTGTTTAGTGAAAGTGAATAGTGACCCTGCTTTTCGCATGCGCATATTAGGTTGTGCTTGAATTTTGTATGGAACATAAGGGTGGCGCACTTCTCTCTCCATACAAAAGTTGAAATGAAAAAATCCGTCCTCTTATTAATAAATAAAATAATAAATATATATATTACTTATTTAATTCTGAGCTCTAGAAAAGTTTTTTATATCAAAAAGTTCCTTTATGGACTACCAAAAATGTTGGTGAAAATAAAACACCCTAATGTTTGGTGATATAAAACATATATATTTTATTTTACACAACCGTATGCATTTCGGGCAGACTTGCTGTCCATCATCAGCGACGCGCTACTAAACAAAAAGATTTTAGTAAATAAACAAAGAGGTATAAACATAACATTATAACATATAACATTTTGTGATTACAACAAACTTTTTAAACCAAAGAAAAGAGAGGAGAATTTATATTCCCGTAGTCAGAATTCATGGCATTCTTAGTTTTAAATATATAAAGGGATTCAAAAGCATCCACTTTTTTGTTGTTGTGAACAGCTTTTATTAAGCGCAAGTTCTATGCTACGGTGCCAATGCTGTGTTGTATTGGACTATCGTCTTGTGCATATGCGCTGCTACTGCGGATCTATGCACTTCTTCGTTGTTGCAATGCTTTTCATGCTCTTTAAAGCGAACAGAAATTTGTGTTCGGGTTTGGCCTATGTATTTTGCATCGCAAGATGAACAACTGATTTCGTAAATGCCGCTTCGCTCCAGCATGGGTGTACTGTCTTTGGTGGAGCCGACAATATTTTTTTATTTGTTGTTGTTGGTGTAGACAATTTTCATATCGTTTTTCTCAAAAAAATTTGCAAGACTGTTTGTGATTTGCGGGGGGTATGTGAAGGGGATGCGTATTAGGGTGTTTGTTTTAATTTCTTTATTCTGTGTGAAAAGAGTCGTCAGATTATTTTTATAATTTGAATTTGAGTGTCTTCTTATGAGTTTGTCGATTAGTTTTTTCTCGAACCTATTTTAAACAAAACAACTAAATTTTGTTGTTATTTATTTATTTTCGATATTTCGATCTCAATCTGAGATCATCACCAGGACTGTAAGAAAAAACAATAAAAACAATAACATTATATTTCACATAAAAACAACATACTAATTTGTTGAACAAAATGTATCAGCGCGACTTATATCTTCCGCCGTTTTGCAAAGACTAACAATTGTGAAAAAAAGTGAAAAATGTCAGAAGCAACGAGAATTCTAAACAGAGAATGTAAATAAATGTGTATATAATCAAATGAAGTCCCGTAATTGTAAACAAAAATTGAAAAGCGTTTACAACAACAATATACTATGCGGCTAAAATAATAATAATGGGATCCGTACGATAAGTCGAAAATAAAAATGTCGAAACGCGAATGTCGAAATTTTAAAATTTTTAAAATATCGAGATTATATTTTGTGGAATCGAAAAATGTCGAAAATTATTTTACCGAAATAAAAAATGTCGAAAATTCTTTTAATCGAAATAAAAAGGTCGAAAAATGTCGAAAATGTCGAAAACAAACTGTAATAATTTTGAAATGTTTTCTTTAAGCACAGGATTGAATGCCGTGTAAAATTTTTGGTACTGGTGCAGTTTATGGGGCCCTCCCAAAACTAGACCAAAAAATTCGAGTGGGGTATCAAAAGACGCGTATTCACGTCTAGATTTAGAATCTGAAATAAGAGCAACGGTTCAAAAGTTATTTGCAGTTAAAGTTCACAATTTTCTGTCATTTTCATATGGTTGTTGTAATGAGCCAAAAAAGTGAAAAAGTGTGGGAAACGTGGCACGTGGAAGGACATCACCGTGGCGGTAGCCACGGCTATGGTACACACCCGGAGTTGGAATGGCGTAGCCCAGGGTTATTTTTTGAAGCGCGGCCGAAGCCGAAGGTGTTCTGCACATAAAAACATGGATCACGCCCCGAGTTGGAAAGTTTTACCCTCATATCTTTTGAACATTAAAAAAAAAAAAAAAAATCTCATTTCAGATTCTAAATCTAGACGTGAATACGCGTCTTTTGACACCCACTCGACTTTTTTGGTCTAGTTTTGGGTGGGCCCCATAAACTTGCACCATTACCAAATTTTTGAATGTAGTAGGCAGCGAAATAAAACGGAAATTTTTAAGCACGATCCAGTAATACAGGTCGTGTTGATAGGCCAGCTGATTTGTATTTTTTTTTCGAATTTTGACAATCAAAACATTTTTCAGTACGATTTTGACTGTAAATTCGCGCGAATTTTACACACCATTAATTAAGTTAATTCAATATTTTTTTTTTCGACGTCTTTTTTTTCGAATTTTTTTTTTCGACATATTTTTTTTCGATATTTATTTTTTCGGGATTTTCGGTTTTCTACATTTATTTTTTCGACATTTTAATTTTCGATTTATCGTACCAGACCCGTTATGTTTTAAAATCAGGTTGCGGTAGGCGCACGCTCAATTATCAGTCTCAGCCTTAAAATTCATCCTTTTATCATTAGGGGTGTCGACTATATGAAGCATTTCTAAGGTAAACCGTTTGTAGTAATTTTGCTCTTCTAAAATTTTTACATTTTCAAAATCCGGGTAATGCCCTGTATCTTTACAGTGAGATGAAAGAGCCGTTTTGTTGTCCGAAAAGTTATTTCTTAATTTTATATTAGATTTATGAGCGGATATCCTTGTCTACAGTTTTGATTTTGTAGTACCCACGTATACTTTCTCGCATACTTGGGACCCGTCGCCGTTGCAAGGAATCATATAAACAACATCCGATTTTTCTTGTTTTGGTATTGGGTCTTTTAATTTACTGAACAACTTTCGCAGGGACCTATTGTAAGTGAATGCCAGCTGAATATTTTCTTTATCGTACATTTTTGAATATTTGATCCTTTCCGAAAGCCCAGGGACATATGTGACCGATTTACATATATATTTTGGCATTTGCGATTTTCCTTCCTGTTATCTTTACCCAGACGCGCGTAATAATAGTATATTAGTTTGTGAATTAATTTAGTTGGAAAATCGTTATTTTCAAGGGTATCCTTTATTAATTTAATATTTTTGGTATGGTAAATCCTATTTCTGATGGCGGAACTCGTCTCACGAAATTGTTAGCCGTGTTCACAATTATTCTTCTACCATGCTGTGAGTTAAAGTTAATCTGTCTACCGGACGCAGTTGGTTTTTGTATGTCTAATGTTAATTTGTTATTACTCCTAATCCCTGGGGTCTCCAGAAAGGGGTATCTTTCCGTCCTTTTCTACTTCAATAGTAAATTTAATTGATCAGTGGTATCCATTTAATAGGTTAAGCAAAATATTTGTGTCTTCCGTTTTTACTATCGCGAACAAATCATCTATATATTTCGTTAGCATTCGTGGTTTGTTTGTCGCCCCCATTTCAAATCGGGGTAAAAGTTCCTCCATCACGATACCCACAATTACTTCTATCCTACATCCTATTTTCTTTAATGCAGAACTTGATACATTTTTCACTTTTCTTCACAATTGTTAGTCTTTGCAAAACGGCGGAAGATGTAAGTCGAGCTGATACATTATGTTCAACAAATTAATATGTTGTTTTTATGTGAAATATAATGGTATTGTTTTTTGTTACAGTCCTGATGATGATCTCAGATTGAGATCGAAAATAAATAAATAACAAGAAAATTTAGTTGTTTTATTTAAAATAGGCCAAGAGCTCAGAATTAAATAAGTAATATATATATGTATTTATTACGGCCAATAAACAAATTAATTATGTCAAAACGGAGAGCACACCGAGAGGTTAAATGTTTACAATAACAAAACTAAAAGAAACATTAAAGAATACCAACGCACTACACATCAAATCGCTAGAATGTCGAATCAACAACGTTCATTGAGAGATGTAGGAGGAATAGAGTTACACCGAGTTTCATAACTAATGCAGCCAAAACTATACTTTACACTATTAACAACATCAATAGTCACAAAATACCAACAAAACTATCGAACACTGTGAGTACATACATAGAGAGGATCGGGTACTATTTTTTAAACATTTTAATCACAATAAACCACGAAAATCTACGGCGAAAAAGAAAAGAGGTAAAAAAGTTAAAAACACTAATAACACAACCCCTTACAACATACGATGCTACTGCTTTCTTCGAAAGCGAAGAGCGGTTGACTAGTGAGCTAAAGACGAACACGAATAATACACAAGTCAACAAATATGAGCATTTAAAGCAAAAACAACAACAAAATTTAAACATTAGGTTGATACCCGAATATATTTGTAACACGACAGTTATAGAAATACCGACAAATATTATGTGGGTTCTTTCCCTTGGTCCCAAACATGCTTTGCCCACGGATGTTAAGGAATTTCCGTTATTCAAGTTGATAGCAGATGGGGAAAACCATATTCAGACTATCAAAGAAAAAGAGAAACAAGAAATCGAAAGAATTAATTTGACAGCACTTCTGCATAATCACATTAACAAATCGAAAGTTTCAGGTAGGGATAAATTCACATTAGATAGCCATAACACAATTTTTGAAAAATAATGAACAAGTCTTAGTTCTCAATGGAGATAAGGGAAATATCACAGTATTAATGGATGGAACTGAATACGACATAAAGATGCAGAAAATAGTTAACGACATTTCCATGTACAGAGTGCTTAAACACGACCCTGCCAACCAACTTCAAGTGAAAAACAACGATATAGTGGATAAATTATACAACAACAAGGTGATTGATTTAAAGAAAATGTTCGTCTTAAACGTAAAACATCCTATCCCCCCCAAATTTATGGCCTGCCCAGAATCCATAAAGAAGGAATTCCACTTAGGCCCATCTGTTCGTCCGTCAATTCTCCGTCCTACAATCTGTGTAAGTTTGTTATACAACTTTAAAAAATCTGACCCTTTCCTCCAAATATAACATCAAAGATGCAGCTGATTTCAAAAATAAGATACACTATACGCATGTGTATGACGGCGAGAGTTTGGTGTCGTTCGACGTTGTGTCCCTGTTCCCAAGCATATCAGTTGATTTAGCACTCGACATCATAGGTACTAATTGGGACATGATAAAGGAACACACGTCTATGACGAAAGAACATTTCTTTATAGTAGTCAAGTTCTGCATTAAAGAAAATAGGTATTTCAAATACAAAGATAAAATATACGAGCAACGATCGGGTATGCCCGTGGGTTCCCCAGCGTCACCAGTAATTGCGGATATGGTGATGGAGGAACTTTCCTACCGAAATATGTAGATGATTTGTTCGCGATAGTAAAAACGGAAGACACAAATATTTTGCTTAACCTATTAAATGGATACCACCGATCAATTAAATTTACTATTGAAGTAGAAAAGGACGGAAAGATACCTTTTCTGGACACCCTAGGGATTAGGAGTAATAACAAATTAACATTAGACATACAAAAAACCAACTGCGTCCGGTAGACTGATTAACTTTAACTCACAGCATGATAGAGGAACAATTTCGTGAGACGAGTTCCGCCATCAGAAATAGGATTTACCATACCAAATATATTAAATTAATAAAGGATACCCTTGAAAATAACGATTTTCCAACTAAATTAATTCACAAACTATTATTACGCGCGTCTGGGTAAAGATAACAAGAAGAAAAATCGAAATGCCCAAAATACATACACCGGTCACATATGTCCCTGGGCTTTCGGAAATTATCAAATATTCAAAAATGTACGATAAAGAAAATATTCAGCTAGCATTCACTTACAATAGGTCCCTGCGAAAGTTGTTCAGTAAATTAAAAGACCCAATACCAAAACAAGAAAAATCGGATGTTGTTTATATGATTCCTTGCAACAGCGACGGGTCCCAAGTATGCGAGAAAGTATACGTGGGTAGTAAAAAATCAAAACTGAAGACAAGGATATCCGCTCATAAATCTAATATAAAATTAAGAAATAACTTTTCGGACAACAAAACGGCTCTTTCATCTCACTGTAAAGATACAGGACATTACCCGGATTTTGAAAATGTAAAAATTTTAAAAGAAGAGAAAAATTACTACAAACGGTTTACCTTAGAAATGCTACATATAGTCAATTCTCAAATTTTTTTTTACAATTACGGGACTTCATTTGATTATGAACACATTTATTTACATTCTCTGTTTAGAATTCTCGTTGTTTCTGACATTTTTCACTTTTCTTCACAATTGTTAGTCTTTGCAAAACGGCGGAAGATGTAAGTCGCACTGATACATTATGTTCAACAAATTAATTTGTTGTTTTTATGTGAAATATAATGTTATTGTTTTTATTGTTTTTTCTTACAGTCCTGATGATGATCTCAAATTGAGATCGAAATATAGAAAATAAATAAATAACAACAAAATTTAGTAGTTTTATTTAAAATAGGGCTAGAGCTCAGAATTAAATAAGTAATATATATATATATATAACGGCCAATTAACAAGTTAATTATAAAATAATAAATAAAAAAATATTAATAACTAAAATATTAAATATACATCGACAAAAATATCCAGGTCAATTATAAATAATTTTGCATTTATAAATATATATCTAACATTTTTTTATTTTAACTTTATTTTATTTATGTTTTATTAATTTAGTTTCATCTAATTGGTGCGTTACACGTTTTTGAAATATTTACGATTTACCGTTATTTCAAAAAACAAAAAAGATGGCTCCACTTAATCGTGTATATCTCAAGAACAAATTGAGCTCTTCCAAAATGGTTTGAAAAATTTGAAAGCCTATAAAATTTACTATAATCAGGACATAAAACACTTTTTGCTAGGTCCTGCAGATTTAAACATATTGAACAATCATTACGGATTTTTTAACTTTTTTTGTAAAAATATAAAAAAAATTGTACTTTGCGAGGAAGCATCTCGAAAACTTTTTGTTTTTTTGCAGATATTTTTTCCCCCCTCTAAGCTCTGTTTTATTACAAAAAAAATAAGCTATCAGTGAACAAAAGCGATGAACTAATACAAAAGCTATAAGCATTCAAGTAAATATATCCATTTAATACTTAAGTACCCTACAAATAATAGCATATGTACATATGGTTCTGTCTTAACTCTATGATCTTATTTTATAATTGAAAAAGTTATGTGTCTTGTTTTGACGCTTATTTAGATTAGGATCGGTTTCTCTTATGAGAAACCAACAGTAGTCGCCAATCATAGCGACATCCCAGAATCCTTGATACCGACTTTCAATCACTTTCATTTGCTGGTGAAACCTTTCGCCATGCTCGTCGCCAAGATTTTGCGAAAAATTAAAGTGGGAGTGTAAGAAATGAATTTTTAAAGACATATTTACTCCTGAAAGAAAATAAACAAGTAAATTAGATAAATACATAAGTGACACATTAGTATATAATTTTCTTAGGCTGGATTTATCTTTCAATTCAGAACAAATTTTTTGTTTATATTTTTCCCGTTCTTGTTTGTTCGGAACTGGACGATGAATTCAGATTTATGGCTATATATTCTCATGTAAATTTATGTAATATATAATTTATTATAATATGTTTTTTTATTTACCCATTTCCGCATAGTTTTTGATTAACAGCCTCATTCTCTTTGACGATAACGTGCCCAAAACGATCGTCGTTTGTGTGTTGGTAGCATGAATAGCAATACGATAGCCAAAACGATAGTCAAGACGATAACAGCTGACGCTTACGTAACGAAAGTGCTTAATCGGTAATCTGTTTGACGATTATCGTCTGACAATACGAAAACAAAGTGTCAAAATCAAACAAGAAGGAAATTGCTATCGTTGTTGAACAAATGGAAGCCGCAAACACAAGAAGTAAGTATTATTATTCAATTTTCCACTATTGTTGTTACTTATTGTTATTTATTTATTTTAAAAGATTCCAAAAAGAATCCTAACACAAAGTTTCGAGTGCTTGTGAACGAGCTGGAGGCAATACACAAGTCAACAAATATGAGCATTTAAAGCAAAAACAACAACAAAATTTAAACATTAGGTTGATACCCGAATATATTTGTAACACGACAGTTATAGAAATACCGACAAATATTATGTGGGTTCTTTCCCTTGGTCCCAAACATGCTTTGCCCACGGATGTTAAGGAATTTCCGTTATTCAAGTTGATAGCAGATGGGGAAAACCATATTCAGACTATCAAAGAAAAAGAGAAACAAGAAATCGAAAGAATTAATTTGACAGCACTTCTGCATAATCACATTAACAAATCGAAAGTTTCAGGTAGGGATAAATTCACATTAGATAGCCATAACACAATTTTTGAAAAATAATGAACAAGTCTTAGTTCTCAATGGAGATAAGGGAAATGTCACAGTATTAATGGATGGAACTGAATACGACATAAAGATGCAGAAAATAGTTAACGACATTTCCATGTACAGAGTGCTTAAACACGACCCTGCCAACCAACTTCAAGTGAAAAACAACGATATAGTGGATAAATTATACATCAACAAGGTGATTGATTTAAAGAAAATGTTCGTCTTAAACGTAAAACATCCTATCCCCCCCAAATTTATGGCCTGCCCAGAATCCATAAAGAAGGAATTCCACTTAGGCCCATCTGTTCGTCCGTCAATTCTCCGTCCTACAATCTGTGTAAGTTTGTTATACAACTTTAAAAAATCTGACCCTTTCCTCCAAATATAACATCAAAGATGCAGCTGATTTCAAAAATAAGATACACTATACGCATGTGTATGACGACGAGAGTTTGGTGTCGTTCGACGTTGTGTCCCTGTTCCCAAGCATATCAGTTGATTTAGCACTCGACATCATAGGTACTAATTGGGACATGATAAAGGAACACACGTCTATGACGAAAGAACATTTCTTTATAGTAGTCAAGTTCTGCATTAAAGAAAATAGGTATTTCAAATACAAAGATAAAATATACGAGCAACGATCGGGTATGCCCGTGGGTTCCCCAGCGTCACCAGTAATTGCGGATATGGTGATGGAGGAACTTTCCTAACGAAATATGTAGATGATTTGTTCGCGATAGTAAAAACGGAAGACACAAATATTTTGCTTAACCTATTAAATGGATACCACCGATCAATTAAATTTACTATTGAAGTAGAAAAGGACGGAAAGATACCTTTTCTGGACACCCTAGGGATTAGGAGTAATAACAAATTAACATTAGACATACAAAAAACCAACTGCGTCCGGTAGACTGATTAACTTTAACTCACAGCATGATAGAGGAATAATTGTGAACACGGCTAACAATTTCGTGAGACGAGTTCCGCCATCAGAAATAGGATTTACCATACCAAATATATTAAATTAATAAAGGATACCCTTGAAAATAACGATTTTCCAACTAAATTAATTCACAAACTATTATTACGCGCGTCTGGGTAAAGATAACAAGAAGAAAAATCGAAATGCCCAAAATACATACACCGGTCACATATGTCCCTGGGCTTTCGGAAATTATCAAATATTCAAAAATGTACGATAAAGAAAATATTCAGCTAGCATTCACTTACAATAGGTCCCTGCGAAAGTTGTTCAGTAAATTAAAAGACCCAATACCAAAACAAGAAAAATCGGATGTTGTTTATATGATTCCTTGCAACAGCGACGGGTCCCAAGTATGCGAGAAAGTATACGTGGGTAGTAAAAAATCAAAACTGAAGACAAGGATATCCGCTCATAAATCTAATATAAAATTAAGAAATAACTTTTCGGACAACAAAACGGCTCTTTCATCTCACTGTAAAGATACAGGACATTACCCGGATTTTGAAAATGTAAAAATTTTAAAAGAAGAGAAAAATTACTACAAACGGTTTACCTTAGAAATGCTACATATAGTCAATTCTCAAATTTTTTTTTACAATTACGGGACTTCATTTGATTATGAACACATTTATTTACATTCTCTGTTTAGAATTCTCGTTGTTTCTGACATTTTTCACTTTTCTTCACAATTGTTAGTCTTTGCAAAACGGCGGAAGATGTAAGTCGCACTGATACATTATGTTCAACAAATTAATTTGTTGTTTTTATGTGAAATATAATGTTATTGTTTTTATTGTTTTTTCTTACAGTCCTGATGATGATCTCAAATTGAGATCGAAATATAGAAAATAAATAAATAACAACAAAATTTAGTAGTTTTATTTAAAATAGGGCTAGAGCTCAGAATTAAATAAGTAATATATATATATATATAACGGCCAATTAACAAGTTAATTATAAAATAATAAATAAAAAAATATTAATAACTAAAATATTAAATATACATCGACAAAAATATCCAGGTCAATTATAAATAATTTTGCATTTATAAATATATATCTAACATTTTTTTATTTTAACTTTATTTTATTTATGTTTTATTAATTTAGTTTCATCTAATTGGTGCGTTACACGTTTTTGAAATATTTACGATTTACCGTTATTTCAAAAAACAAAAAAGATGGCTCCACTTAATCGTGTATATCTCAAGAACAAATTGAGCTCTTCCAAAATGGTTTGAAAAATTTGAAAGCCTATAAAATTTACTATAATCAGGACATAAAACACTTTTTGCTAGGTCCTGCAGATTTAAACATATTGAACAATCATTACGGATTTTTTAACTTTTTTTGTAAAAATATAAAAAAAATTGTACTTTGCGAGGAAGCATCTCGAAAACTTTTTGTTTTTTTGCAGATATTTTTTCCCCCCTCTAAGCTCTGTTTTATTACAAAAAAAATAAGCTATCAGTGAACAAAAGCGATGAACTAATACAAAAGCTATAAGCATTCAAGTAAATATATCCATTTAATACTTAAGTACCCTACAAATAATAGCATATGTACATATGGTTCTGTCTTAACTCTATGATCTTATTTTATAATTGAAAAAGTTATGTGTTTTGTTTTGACGCTTATTTAGATTAGGATCGGTTTCTCTTATGAGAAACCAACAGTAGTCGCCAATCATAGCGACATCCCAGAATCCTTGATACCGACTTTCAATCACTTTCATTTGCTGGTGAAACCTTTCGCCATGCTCGTCGCCAAGATTTTGCGAAAAATTAAAGTGGGAGTGTAAGAAATGAATTTTTAAAGACATATTTACTCCTGAAAGAAAATAAACAAGTAAATTAGATAAATACATAAGTGACACATTAGTATATAATTTTCTTAGGCTGGATTTATCTTTCAATTCAGAACAAATTTTTTGTTTATATTTTTCCCGTTCTTGTTTGTTCGGAACTGGACGATGAATTCAGATTTATGGCTATATATTCTCATGTAAATTTATGTAATATATAATTTATTATAATATGTTTTTTTATTTACCCATTTCCGCATAGTTTTTGATTAACAGCCTCATTCTCTTTGACGATAACGTGCCCAAAACGATCGTCGTTTGTGTGTTGGTAGCATGAATAGCAATACGATAGCCAAAACGATAGTCAAGACGATAACAGCTGACGCTTACGTAACGAAAGTGCTTAATCGGTAATCTGTTTGACGATTATCGTCTGACAATACGAAAACAAAGTGTCAAAATCAAACAAGAAGGAAATTGCTATCGTTGTTGAACAAATGGAAGCCGCAAACACAAGAAGTAAGTATTATTATTCAAATTTCCACTATTGTTGTTACTTATTGTTATTTATTTATTTTAAAAGATTCCAAAAAGAATCCTAACACAAAGTTTCGAGTGCTTGTGAACGAGCTGGAGGCAAATGTTGAACTGACGAGAGGAGCACCAGTGTATGGAGCCTGTAAGGTTGCCTTCGAGGAGGAATAAAGGAAGATTGCCTCAAAGAAGGGACGTGTTTAGCAGTTGCTTCCTAAAGGAAGTATCACCGCACATCAAAACTATGAAATACATAACTATTCACAGAAATAAATAGTTAAAAATTATCTTATGAACTATTGATACCGATGGATTTTGATATCCCTTCCAATATGATTGTGATAATTTTAGCAGGTGTTTCCTAAAGCCGTGGTTTCCTCGAAAAGCGGTGCCGCTATGTAGCGCAAAAAATATTTCAATAATTTGATAGAATTCACACCGCTATGACAATAGCGGTGAGAAAAAACGGTGAAGAACTAGTTTTTACCGTCATGACGGCCGTAATATATCATCCTTGCCGCTATATTACATTACGGTGAACTTCACCGTCTTCTAACTTTACACCTAATTACTTTTACATTGAATTGTTTTTGACAACGTACTCTACCGCTATGTAACGGCCGCTATATAGCGGCACCGCTTTCGAGGAAACCAAAGCTTAAAAGAAACAATTACCCAAACGTTACTTACTTAGCGTCTGGTAGATCTATCACATTAGTCACATCACGCCAACTCTGCCGTTGGATTCTCAGCGCACCTTCCTCCGACAAAGCCAAAGCAACAGCTTGGTACATAATTATAAACGAAATATTCCCGATTTATTAATAACATAAAAATTATGAACTTTTTCACAAAGTCAAAACGCAGGTGCACAGAGTTGCAAAATTGACATTTCATTTCGTTTAGCTGGCGATAGACGTAAGCCTACACGATAATCGTCAACGTAACATTCATGCTACCAAAAGCACACGATATCGTCAGCGCGGGTATCGTTCGTTAAACGTATCGTTCGTCAAAGAGAATGAGGCTGTAAGTCGTTCACTATCATCTCGTAGTTAGGACTTTTGTGTTTGCCTAAAAAAGAAGTAACGACCTTTTCAAAAGAATCCCACGCTGCTGCCTCCACTGGTGACAATAGTTCACCAAATTGTTTGAATAGACCAGCAATGTCTTTGCAGTAACAAACACTGTCCTTAGAAAATTCTTCGTGACGAGTTCTATAATATGTTACCTTAACATCGGATGAAACAAATTTAAATTGTTGCATTCGAGAGGCGTGTAGTTCGGCCTTTTCCTTTGACAATTCCAAATCCCTTATCCAATCATTGAGTTGTGCTTGTGACAAAGAATTTCTTTCGTTTTCCGTTTGAAATTCAGTACAAGATGATGCCGCGTAATCAGATACTACTGTTGACAATGAAACTGGAGCCGGAACTAAAGTTAAATTTGATTTTGGCAATGTCGCTTCTGTTGAAATTAGTTCTGGTAATGACACTGGAGATACGCTCGCATAGGTTACTTTTCTGGACTTTCCAACCCCAAGTACTTTTGTAGTACAAATATAGCAGTCCGTTGAATGGCAAGTTGGTTCCCTCCACTTCATTGGTGTAATAAATTTCACACGTCGCCTAAATAAATAGTTTCAGAAATTAGTCAGCTATGCATTAAAAGGGAACAAATTCCTAATTTTTACAACGTACATTTTTGTTCCGGTTTCCGAAGAAATCAATTCGACTCGGCATGTGGTGCACACAGTGTTCGATGTCCATGGTTTTTAGGCTCAATTCCAAAACACTTATAGTATGTAACTTTCAAAGGATTTGAAAACACACGTCTCATACTTTTAACAATAAATTGACCGCAGATGAAACAGAAATATCTGGATCATTTGTACACTCAAACTCTCGCGACCTTTTATTCATTTTTTATTTTTAAGTAAATGACGGGTTATAAACTGCAATTATAAACTGAACAGTATCCCGCGAGCCTTGCAGATATTATGAAGGAACAAGGCGCATGTACTCTTATTTATACTTAGATCCAGTAAAAATTCAAGCCTACCTAAACAAAAAGGTTCCCTAGTTCTACAAAGAAAACACTACCTGCCTCAAAAATATGCTCTTGTTTAAATGTACCTAGGTTTGAGAAAACGACACTAACAGCTTTTTGTATCTAATAACTTTTCGAAAATCTACCTGCTAACTAACTGATATACGAATACTAACACATATGTACCAGTAGTGTACTTAAGCATTAAATGGATATATTTACATGAATGCTTATAACTTTTGTATTAGTTCATCGAAAAATATATGCAAAAAAACAAAAAGTTTTCGAGATGCTTCCTCGGAAAGTACAATTTTTTTTATATTTTTACAAAAAAATTTTTAAAAATCCGTAATGATTGTTCACTATGTTTGAATCTGCAGGACCTAGCATGTTGTATGTACTGATTATAGTAAATTTTATAAGCTCTCAAATTTTTCAAACCGTTTTCGAATAGCTCAATTTGTTCTTGAGATATACATGATTAAGTGGAGCCATCTCTTTTGTTTTTTGAAATAACGGTAAATCGTAAATATCTCAAAAACGGTACCATTCAAGTAAAAATAACTTTGATTTTCGGAATTAGGAGGTGATTTTACATAGGAATTTCACTATGGCGTCTCTGGTGCAGAAAAAAAGTTGGAATTTGTGATCCAGTGATATTAGCTGCAAATAAATCATTACATTTCACAGGTAAGTGTTATAATAAATTTACACTGCATCAAATGCCTTTGTATGAGGGAAAGCGCTGAGCTGGGAATTTTCAACAAATTTGGTGCAGTGTACCTACCTACGTACATAGTACACATAGGTTAAAGCGGCAAAACCCTTGAACAAATAATCACTCACCAACTGCAACATCTTTGTAGCTCTTTATTATCACCGTGTCAACATGGTTTTGTGCGTCGTAGATCAACCACTACGAACCTACTTGAGTTCACCACATTCGTTATGGACGGATTCGTAAATTGTTTGCAAACTGATGTAATATACACTGATTTCAGTAAAGCATTCGACTCTGTCAACCATGAGCTTCTAATCCATAAACTCTATTTATTGGGTTTTCCAAATCATTTATTGGTATGGCTTGAAGATTATCTAATGAACAGGTCTCAACAGGTTTTGTTCAAGAATATTATGTCTAAGTCGATCAACGTAACCTCCGGGGTGCCTCAGGGTAGTCATTTAGCCCCTTGCTTTTTACCTTATTCATTAATGATCTACCTCATATTATCTCCTATTCCCGCACTCTTATGTACGCGGACGATGTAAAGCTGTGTTACTCATTTTCCCCCACCGAACCATTTCGGGTTGATCTCCTTCAAGCTGATTTGGAAGCGTTCCGGAACTGGTGCACAGTCAATCTATTAAACTTGAATAGCTCGAAATGTAATCAAATGACATTTCATCGAGTGAAACCATTTTTAGCATACTACACACTAAACGGCGCGCCCTTGGAGCGTATCTCTGAGCAGTGTTGCCATTTTGGTGCTTTTAGAGCTAGATCTAGCTCTTTTTTTTGGCGTTTAGCTCCAAAATTCTGTTTTAGCTCCTAGCTCTTTTTCTAGTCCTTTTTTTTCATTTTTAGCTCTTTTTTGGCTCCAAATTTATTTGTACAAATTGTATTGAAAAATGGAGAAAGTTTTTATTTCTTTTATAATCGACGTCGAAATTATTATATTAGTTTCATTGTGTACCATGTGGCAACTCAGTTTCCCTCACCGATAACAAATACCTAAATCGGTTAACTTGGTCGAGTAACATTCGTAAATGCCATATGTTTATTTTGCGAACAAGAATCGAAATGGAAAGGTAAGTAAATTGTGTGTAAAAAACACTTTCCTAAGTTGCTAAAGATTTTGAACAACCTTACCCCCCGATTTTGTCTTCATGATAAATATTCAGAAAAAATATATCAAGCGTTTTGAATTCTGAGTCAGAATTAAAATGACTTGATTTGGCTTTGACGCAAAAATAAAAATTATTTTTGAGTTTTACTAAAATGACTTTTAAACTAAGGAATGCATTTTGATGAGAGTTTCACTAATGGACTGCTTGAAGCTTAGAAAGGGACCTGCACTATCAAAATCGAACGACAAAAAAAAAAAAAAGAAAGTGTGTGCGGTGCACACCCAGGGGAAGTTTACTTCTATAATTTAGCATTTCGCCGTCTATCACGTGCCCCGTTGTTATCTTTCGGCATATCGGTCCCTAAACGTAACCAACAAAATTAATTAAAATTCATTTGTTTACAGATATCGGTAATTCTATTTCTCACAAAATATCACAACCATAATAAATTCCATTACAAAGAAAAATCAAATGCAATTATGATGTAAGTGACGTTTTGCATGAAATAATTAAAAAAAAAAAAACAATGAAAAAAAAAACAAATTGGAAAAAAGTAGCTTCGAACCCGCGACCTTTTGCGTGCTCATTCGCACGCTTACCACATGTGCCATATCGACATTTTTGTTTTTATGTCAAATGCCGTCTGTGATGCTTTTGCTATATGAGTTTTGGGTGGTTTATGCGGAATTCAACTATTATTTTGTTACAAAATATGTATATTCACAATATTGAGAAGAAGATTTAACAAGGTGATTTTGTGCTCTTGACAAATTTGTCAATCTTGATAAATATTCAGGAAAAAATATTTTTTTCAAGTGTTTTTGAATTTTGCGTCAAAGCCAAATTTTATTTTATTCAAATTAATTTTTAATAACTTTTTTTGACGCAGAATTCAAAACACTTAAAAAAAATTTTTTTTTCATGAATATTTATCAAGATTGACAAATTTGTCATGAGCGCAGAATCTCATTAATTGAATTTCTCGCCACCAAATTTTATTTAAAGCTTTGCAGCAGTCGCGCTGAATCTACAACGCGATCAAAAACAGCAATTGACGCCGTGTTTCAACATACCTTTATACTTGGTTTTCATTAGGTCAAAATGACTGACCGCAAAAACTGACTTAACTGACACTATGGCGATTTGGTGTCAAATGTGTTTTCATTACGACTTAAAAACTGACATGAAGTCGATAAAGCAGAGCGTGTCAAAGACTGACGTCAAATTGTGGTGTCAGTCGATTGACGTCCCGTTTTCACTACTGATGCCCAGTCAGTTGTTTGACAAGCTACTCCACTATCAATTGTAGGGTAGGGAGTTCCCACCCCAACTTTTGGTAGATGTTTTTTAACTTTTTATTAACTTTTCTTTGTTTTTTAATTGCAAGTACTTTTTTTCCATATATTTTCACTCTTTTGTTTTATCCCCGACACAAAAACATACAAATTTGAGACATGAATATAACGTAGCCGACCACAAAAGGGTAATATTACAGAATTAAAAAAGAAAACAATAATATAAAATGAAAAAAATATAAAAAATAGTATAAAAAAGAAAAAAAAATTTTTTTTTGACAAAATTTGGGGTGCGAACCCAACTCCGCAAACGAATTGAGTCAAATGGAATAGATTTGGCATCATGTTGGCACATCTATTTTGAGTGTCAAAGTTATTCGCATTAGGAATAATCGCGAAGGACAACTCAGCCGAAGTGCAATGGCCAAGCCTCGGTCCGGAGCAACCGCCTTCATGATCACGGTAACCTCTACGCCAGGTAAGTATGCTTTCATCAGCTAAAAATGAACTATTTCAAAACGTTCTAGCTGTCCAAAGAAAATTTAATATGCGCACATGAGCAACGAATGAACAGCGTCTGCTATTTTTATAAATATCTATACTACTAGTAGGCTTTGTGTTTATCAATGTGTGTGTTTGTGCGTGTGTATACCTACATACTGTAAGGCGCTGTCGCTTAGCAACAACAACACTCATATGTTTGTTGTCTTCCAATTTTCGTGACAGTTTTTCCCACATACATGCCGCTATAGAAGTAAACTTCAAAAAGATATACTGATTTAAATTTATATGAAGAAAAATGCACTTACTTTGTCAAAAAAAAAGCTAAGCGGGCTTCTCTAAAATTTTTGTTCACTTTTTTTTCAATTTCAGCTAAATCAAAAATCAATTGCATATGTACACTGCCGTTCTATGTGGGTATCAGCATATCTTTAATAAAACTCTAGATAAGTTGTTTCTGTATATTTGAAATTTCTTTGAAAAATGACTGGGGATGACTTGGGGAATGTTTAGGCAAAGCTAAAGAGTCAAATAGAGGGGAGATGACAAAATGTCGAAGTTAGACTGTTAAAAAACGCCTTTACTTTTGTTGGTTGCCGTAGACATACATAAAGGAGATATAATGTGGGAAAATAAATATTGTTTTGAACCTTCTCGGCCTGTAAATTGTTTTCGCAATTGAATGTAGCAGGAATTTATTAACTACTTAGGTACATACCGAAGAAAGCTGGGTACCCGCTAGTATGAAAAAAATGTAAAAACTTACATACAAAATACTTAAGTGCTTTTAGCTCATTTTTTACATGTTTTGGATTTTCTTGAATAAATCTACATAGCTCTTTTCTAGCTCTTTTTTTTCTCAAATCTAGCTCCAAAATAAATTGTATCCTGGCAACACTGTCTCTGAGGTGGTTGATCTGGGTGTCCTATTTGATCATAAGCTGAGTTTTAATATGCATATCTTATCGATCACGAACAAGGCCATGGGTGTGCTTGGATTTGTTAAAAGGTGGGCTAAAGAATTTGATGACCCGTACCTCACGAAAGTCCTTTACACATCGCTGGTGCGCCCAATACTTGAGTATTGTTCATGTGTCTGGTGCCCCGTGTACCGAGAGCATATAACGCGGATTGAGTCAGTACAAAAGCAATTTTTGATATTTGCCTTGCGTTGTCTCCCCTGGAACCCAGATATACACCTGCCTCCATATAGTAATAGGCTTCTCCTCATTAGTTTACCTACCCTAGAAAATCGCAGAACCTTATTAGGGGTAATGTTCCTCCATAAGCTTATTATCGGCCAAATTGACTCATCTGATCTTGTTAGTCGGCTAAATTTCGCCGTTCCTGCTAGGACGTCGAGGCACTTTGTACCATTTCAAATACCCATTTATCGTCAAAACTTTGCCAGAAACAATCCTCTGAATGTCTGGTGTTTACACTACAACAAATTATATAGTTGTATCAGCTTCGAATGTTCTGTTGGCCATTTATCTAAAGCAATACTTGATTTCCTTACCGTCCGCCGATAAACAATAAAGGATTCACCCGCTACACCTACTAATAGCCATACCGTCCAAGTTATTTAATACAATCTAAGTAGTTGATGAAAGAGAGGGTGGATTGGAGACACGGCCTCTCCAACCACCAGTTTTTTCTCAGATTCCTTAGAATACACTCAACCTCTTCAACCATCCAGTAGTTTCTTCAGACTTCTTCGTGCAACTTTAATGGATATATTGTTTGACTGTGAGGGTGGATTGGAGACACGGCCTCTTCAACCACTCAGCCTCAAACTTATAATTCGTCCGAACGAGAGGGTGGATTGGAGACACGACCTCTTCAACCATCCAGTTAGCCGCATAAATGAAAAATAATATCTTATAAGTAAAATTCTTGCTTTTGTCTGTTCTGTTAATTAATTTTTCTCTCTTATACATTTTATATACATATGTATTTGTATTCACTATTGTAATATTGTTTTGTAAACCATGTTGATATTTCTACAGTCGACCCCTGTTTTTAGCGTCGACTTAAAATAAAAAAAATAAAAAAAAATATTAACACTCCAATTCTGTTTTCTTGATAAATTATCAATCTTGATAAATAATTAAGAAAAAATATTTGTATAAAGTATTTGTATTGATGCTTGCTTCAAAAACACTTGATAAAAATATTTCTTCTTTATTATTTATCAAGATTGACAAATTTATCAAGAACACAGAATCGGCCGGTAACTCTACTTTTTTTACTTTGATTATTTTATTTTCTACGCTTTCTTCGATTTTTAAAATTTTAGTTTACTTATGAAAGTTTTATGGGATTAAATGGAAAAATATTTCATATACATATATTTTTCATACAGTTGAAGATTGGCCAGAAAAATATTACCAATTGCCTCATTTATAGCAAAGCTGTAACTAGACGATGGCAAGTATAAGTAGTTCCTGGCGTCATTTAAAAACCCATAAATCTGATTTTTTTTTAATTTTCCTTGCTTAAAAAATTTAAAAATTAAATTAAAAAAAAAAACAATTTTAAATTTTTGCCCTCACCGAGAAGTGAAGTCTGGTGTCCTGCAAGTAGTATACATTTATACCCATTTTGGTATAAAAAGGGTACAATTAGTGTCTTCATAGGACATGCTCAAGCAAAAGTGACCAATTTATTCCATCTAAAGAGACTCCAAAAGTAGTAGTCTGCTAGAATAAAATATTGGAAAAGTATATTTTAAAGCAGAAAATGTATTTTTCATACTAAGCATGGAGTTAGTTATCCTACTAATATTATAAATGTGAATGTAGCGATGTTTGGATGTCCAGACGTTTTTTTTGCTCCCTAAAAACGTGAGAATGGCAAGACGGATTTTGTTGAAATTTGGCACGCCTACAGGGGGGGCTCCGACCCTGCTAGGGACCGTTAATTTTCGAAATTTTTTTATTCCATGTAACTCTAAGTATATTGAACCTATACCTATGATATTTCGCATATAGGTATAGAAAGATAGTACAATATGGGTATCAAACGAAAGTGGAAGGCCCCAGGTTTCATTTGGAGTTCGACAGGTTTCGATAAATTTATCGGTGAAAATATGGTTTCCCAAAAACCTTAAACTTGCCCTACAATATGGGTATCAAACGAAAGGGGAAGGCCCCACGTTTTATTTGTACTTCGATATATTTCGATAAATTGATCGATAACTTAGTTATCGGTGAAAATGTTATTGCACAATAACCTTAAAATTACTCTACAATATGGGTATCAAACGAAAGGGGATAGCTCCAGGTTTCATTTGGACTTCGATATATTTCGATAAATTTATCGATAACTGAGTTATCGGTGAAAATGTGGTTGCCCGAAAACCTTAAACTTGCCCTACAATATGGGTATCAAACGAAAGGGGAAGGCCGCAGGTTTCATTTGGACTTCGATATATTTCGATAAATTTATCGATGACTGAGTTATCGGTGAAAATATGATTTCCCAAAAACCTTAAACTTGCTCTACAATATGGGTATCAAACGAAAGGGGAACGCCCCACGTTTTATTTGTACTTCGATATATTTCGATAAATTGATCGATAACTTAGTTATCGGTGAAAATGTTATTGCACAATAACCTTAAAATTACCCTACAATATGGGTATCAAACGAAAGGGGATAGCTCCAGGTTCCATTTAGACTTCGATATATTTCGATAAATTTATCGATAACTGAGTTATCGGTGATTGCCCAAAAAACTTAACATTACCCTATAATATGGGTATAAAACGAAAGGAGAAGGCCGCAGGTTTCATTTGGGCTTAGATAGGTTTCGATAAATTTATCGATGATGAGTTATCGGTGAAAATGTGATTTCCCAAAAACCTTGAACTTGCAGTACAATATGGGTATCAAACGAAAGGGGAAGGCCCCAGGTTTCATTTGGAGTTCGACAGGTTTCGATAAATTGATCGATAACTAAGTTATCTGTCAAAATGCGATTGCCCGAAAACCTTAATATTACCCTACAATATGGGTATCAAACGAAAGGGGATGGCCCCAGGTTTCATTTGGACTTCGATATATTTCGATAAATTTATCGATGACTAAGTTATCGGTGAAAATATGATTTCCCAAAAACCTTAAACTTGCCCTACAATATGGGTATCAAACGAAAGGGGAAGGCCGCAGGTTTCATTTGGACTTCGATATATTTCGATAAATTTATCGATGACTGAGTTATCGGTGAAAATATGATTTCCCAAAAACCTTAAACTTGCTCTACAATATGGGTATCAAACGAAAGGGGAACGCCCCACATTTTATTTGTACTTCGATATAATCGATAAATTGATCGATAACTTAGTTATCGGTGAAAATGTTATTGCACAATAACCTTAAAATAACCCTACAATATAGGTATCAAACGAAAGGGGAGAGCCCCAGGTTTCATTTGGACTTCGATATATTTCGATAAATTTATCGACAACTGAGTTATCGGTGAAAATGTGGTTGCCCGAAAACCTTAATATTACCCTACAATACGGGTATCAAACGAAAGGGGATGGCCCCAGGTTTCATTTGGACTTCGACAGGTTTCGATAAATTGATCGATGACTAAGTTATCGGTCAAAATGCGATTGCCCGAAAACCTTAATATTACCCTACAATATGGGTATCAAACGAAATGGGATGTCCCCAGGTTTCATTTGGAGTTCGACAGGTTTCGATAAATTTATCCATGACTGAGTTATCGGTGAAAATGTGATTTCCCAAAAACCTTGAACTTGCCCTACAATATGGGTATCAAACGAAAGGGGAACCTGGGGCCTTCCCCGTGTCCGCGAAAGGGTTAATATTACCCTACAATACGGGTATCAAACGAAAGGGGATGGCCCCAGGTTTCATTTGGAGTTCGACAGGTTTCGATAAATTGATCGATAACTAAGTTATCGGTCAAAATGCGATTACCCGAAAACCTTAATATTGTCCTACAATATGGGTATCAAACGAAAGGGGATGGCCCCAGGTTTCATTTGGACTTCGATATATTTCGATAAATTTATCGATAACTGAGTTATCGGTGATTGCCCAAAAAACTTAACACTACCCTATAATATGGGTATAAAACGAAAGGAGAAGGCCGCAGGTTTCATTTGGGCTTAGATAGGTTTCGATAAATTTATCGATGATGAGTTATCGGTGAAAATGTGATTGCCAAAAACCTTAAACTTGCCCTACAATATGGGTATCAAACGAAAGGGGAAGGCCGCAGGTTTCATTTGGACTTCGACATATTTCGATAAATTTATCGATGACTGAGTTATCGGTGAAAATGTGATTGCCCAAAAACCTTAAACCAAGTTTACAATATGGGTATAAAACGAAAGGGGAAGGCCGCAGGTTTCATTTGGACTTCGACATATTTCGATAAATTCATCTATAACTGAGTTATCGGTGAAAATGTTATTGCACAAAAACCTTAAAATTACCCTACAATATGGATATCAAACGAAAGGGGATAGCTCCAGGTTCCATTTAGACTTCGATATATTTCGATAAATTTATCGATAACTGAGTTATCGGTGATTGCCCAAAAAACTTAACATTACCCTATAATATGGGTATAAAACGAAAGGAGAAGGCCGCAGGTTTCATTTGGGCTTAGATAGGTTTCGATAAATATATCGATGATGAGTTATCGGTGAAAATGTGATTTCCCAAAAACCTTGAACTTGCAGTACAATATGGGTATCAAACGAAAGGGGAAGGCCCCAGGTTTCATTTGGAGTTCGACAGGTTTCGATAAATTGATCGATAACTAAGTTATCGGTCAAAATGCGATTGCCCGAAAACCTTAATATTACCCTACAATATGGGTATCAAACGAAAGGGGATGGCCCCAGGTTTCATTTGGACTGCTATATATTTCGATAAATTTATCGATGATGAGTTATCTGTGAAAATGTGATTGCCCATAAACCTTAAACTTGCCCTACAATATGGGTATCAAACGAAAGGGGAAGGCCGCAGGTTTCATTTGGACTTCGACATATTTCGATAAATTTATCGATGACTGAGTTATCGGTGAAAATGTGATTGCCCAAAAACCTTAAACCAAGTTTACAATATGGGTATCAAACGAAAGGGGAAGGCCGCAGGTTTCATTTGGACTTCGACATATTTCGATAAATTTATCGATGACTGAGTTATCGTTGAAAATGTGATTGCCCAAAAACCTTAAACCAAGTTTACAATATGGGTATCAAACGAAAGGAGAAGGCCGCAGGTTTCATTTGGGCTTAGATAGGTTTCGATAAATTTATCGATGATGAGTTATCGGTGAAAATGTGATTTCCCAAAAACCTTGAACTTGCCCTACAATATGGGTATCAAACGAAAGGGGAAGCCCCCAGGTTTCATTTGGAGTTCGACAGGTTTCGATAAATTGATCGATAACTAAGTTATCTGTCAAAATGCGATTGCCCGAAAACCTTAATATTACCCTACAATATGGGTATCAAACGAAAGGGGATAGCTCCAGGTTCCATTTGGACTTCGATATATTTCGATAAATTTATCGATAACTGAGTTATCGGTGATTGCCCAAAAAACTTAACATTACCCTATAATATGGGTATAAAACGAAAGGAGAAGGCCGCAGGTTTCATTTGGGCTTAGATAGGTTTCGATAAATTTATCGATGATGAGTTATCGGTGAAAATGTGATTGCCCAAAAACCTTAAACTTGCCTACAATATGGGTATCAAACGAAAAGGGAAGGCCCCAGGTTTCATTTGTACTTCGACATATTTCGATAAATTTATCTATAATTGAGTTATCGGTAAAAATGCGATTGCAGAAAAACCTTAATATTACCCTACAATATGGTATAAATCAACATTTGAATTTGCATTCATCCTGGCACAATTTGTCAAAATTGAATTCTTGAAAGGCCCCCTAACGTTACCAACGAATACCGCAAAAGAAAATTTTTGAAAACCTGTTTTCAATACTCTTTTTTCAAAATTTTCAAAATATTCGAATTTGGTAAATTTTTCAGTAGGCAATAATATTATATAAAGTAAATATGAAATTTAAAGTATATTATTGGTTTTGAAAGGCCCCCTAACTACTTACATCCCGAGCAGCGCCGGGTACCCTGCTAGTATAGAATAAAAAAATTTTATAGCAACACCAGAAGAGTAATTTTCAAAATAGAAAAAAAGAAAAATATGAAAATCCATGCAAAGAAATGTAGAGCAGGAGTTATTAGCTTTCAAATGTTGTTGAAAATAATCTGTAGCCTTACTACAAGCCGAAATCTAATCACTTCAGTTGGTGCATGTTTTCATTACCTTAGGAAAAGAAATAGACTACAACGTCACAAGCAAACAAACAAATTTTTTGAGTAAAAAAAATTTGGTTTTGACGCAAAATTCAAAAACACTGGATAAAAATATTTCTTCTTTATTATTTATCAAGATTGACAAATTTATCAATAACACAGAATCGGCCGGTAACTTTACTTTTTTTACGAAAACCATATTTTTACTTTGATTATTTTATATTCTAAACTTTTCTCGATTTTTTAAAAGTTTAATTCACTTATGAAATTTTTAGGGGGTTAAATGGAAAAATATTTCATATACATATATTTTTTATACAGTTGAAGATTGGCCAGAAAAATATTACCAATTTTCTCATTTAGAGCAAAGTTGTAATTAGACGCTGGAAAGTATAAGTAGTTGCTGGTGTCATTTTAATTGTCCTTGCTTTACTTGTTGTAAGAAGAAACAATAAATTATAGATAGACTGGTACAAAAAACCGTCTTGGTCTGGTAGACTGATCAACTTTAACTCAAAACATGAAAGGAAAATAATTGTGAGCACTGCCAGTAATTTTGTGAGACGGGTTCTCTCCATTAGCCATACAGTTTATCACAACAAAAATACTAAAATTATAAGACATACGTTAGAGGACAATGACTTTCCTACTAAATTAATTAACAAATTGATCTACAATTATTACTCCCGCCTTGGCAGCGACACTAATAAGAAAGATGAAAATACCAAAATTTACAAGTCGGTGACCTATGTTCCGGGGCTGTCTGAGAGGATCAGACATTCAAAAATGTATGATAAAGAGAATGTGAATATAGACTTTACATACAAGAATTCACTTCGAAAAGTGTTCAGCAGACTAAAAGACCCAATACCCAAGCTGGAAAAATCGGATGTTGAGTATAAGATTCCTTGTAATAGCGACGGGTCACACGTATGCAATAAGGTATATGTGGGTACTATCTTAACTAAAGACAAGGATAGCCGCTCACAAATCAAACCTAAAACTAAGGAAAAATTTTTCAGACAATAAAACGGCTTTAACATCCCATTTGCAAAGAAACAGGACTTTACCAGACTTCGACAACATCAAAATCGTAGTAGAGGAGAAAAATTACAACAAACGCTTCATGTTAGAAATGCTTCATATTGTGGACACCCCTAATGACAAAAGAATGAAATTTAAAGCGGACACTGACCACTGCGTTCACGTCTACCGCAACTTAATTTTAAAGCACACACCTCTCCTCCAGCTACAACCATACATGCTAATGTGATTACTTTTTTTTTTTGCTTTACACTTGCATTGTTTTTACATATGAAAGGCTCAGAACCAAAAGGATCTAAGTGACATATTTTTTTAAATTGAGTTATACCCATATTTGTATAGTAAAATATAGTGTTTATTTGTTGGCAAAGAGATCCGAGTCATTTCGGACATTGTAGTGCCATCTATTTCCCATACAATAAACGCTCTACCCAGATTTTACATAAAATTTTCAAAAGGCAGTAAACTTTAAACTTGAATATCTCAAATCAATTTCGAAGTCACTTAGATCCATTTGGTTCTGAGCCCTTCATATATGTTTTTTGTTTACAATTACGGTTTTGATCTATTTATTTACATTCCTTGTTTTAAAATTGCCGCTGGTTTTAATTTATTTTCTTTCGCATTTTTAGTCTGCTGCTGATGACTTTAGACTGAGGTCGAAATATCGATACATAAATAAATTGTAACAACGAAAACAATTGTTTTTTATTTATAATCTGGCTGTGAGCTCAATAATCACTAAATTCACATTAAATTATTTACGCCCAACAAAAATCAATCAATTTGCTTTAAAGGAATAAAAAAAAAAAAACAATTTCCATTTTGTTATAAAAAGGGTACAATTAGTGTCTTCATAGGACATGCTCGAACAAATGTGACCAATTTATTCCATCTAAAAGGTACTACAAAAGTAGTAGTCTACTAGAATAAAATACTGGAAAATTATATTTTCTAAGGAAAATGTATTTTTCATACTAAGAATGAAGTTAGATATAGAATAAAAAATTTTGATCGCAGCACCAGAAGAGGAATTTTCAAAAATAGAAAAGAAAAATATCAAAATCCATGCAAAGAAATGTAAAGCAGGAGTTATTAACTTTGAAATGTTGTTGAAAATAATCTGTAGCCTTACTACAAGCCGAAATCGAGTCACTTCAGTTGGTGCATGTTTTCATTACCTTATGAAAAATTTCAGCTGTGTCTATATATTAATAAGCTCCCTGGCTAGATTAGCAACAACACTAGCGGGTACAATCCTGCCGCCAACATTTACACACACTTACACAGTCACTCACCAACTAATTATCAACACCAAACACACACACATTGTAAACAAATATTACAATTTCGCAAATCTCGAGCAAAACGGCCACTTAGCGCCTGAGCCAAAATATACATATTTACCGCGTTAAAACCAAATTCAATTCTTTTATTTATTTAAAGTACGGTAGTGAGTGCAAAAATTTTAAGTTCAGTGCCCTAAAATATAAAAGTGCAAAAAACAAGCACATACACTAGGGTGACGAAAAAAAAAACCACCAAACATAAAAATATACATACTAAAACTAAAAATTAGAATTCGGGCGCTCCGGTTAACAACACGGCAATTACATATCAAACAAAAAAAAAAAAAAAAAACTCAGTCCACTAACTATCCAAAACAAACAAAAAAAAATACAACAAAAAGGATAAGTACAACCTCCCTTTCCCCTGAAAAAAGAGCGGTGAGTTGAAAAACTTCCAATATTATACAAAATATTTAGCACAAAACTTTGGTGTTACAAAAACAATAGTAACCAAAAGCAAAACCTCCTTTTTGTACTTGATGACGAAGTACACATTTTTATTAAAATTAAAAAAGTAAAAATTTTTCCATCGGAAACGGATTATTTCATTGTAAACTTTGGTCCGACAATATTTCAATTATATATTGTACTAGAAGACCCGGCAGACGTTGTTTTGCATGACCAGTGACTTCCCTAGAAATTATATAAATCTTGACTAAAGGACACACATATCCAAAAATCTATACTTTAGATATAATATGTTCATAGCTATGTAGATTTAAATTTTATATAGCCTGGGGGCGTGGCACTGCCCACTTTTCCAAAAAATAATATAGCCTAAGTCGCACAGAAGCTTGAAAGAGATCGACCATGAACTTTGGACATTATTGAAGTACAAACAAAACACAAAAAATGTGGGCGTGGCACCGCCCACTTTTCCAAAATTACATAAATCATGACCAAAGGACACACATATCCAAAAATCATTAATTTAGACCAAATATGTTCAGAGTTATGAAGAATTGAAGTTTTATATAGGCTATGCCTTAACCCATGATCCCAAGAATATACTGTGAAAATTTCATAAAAATCGGTTGAGTACTTTGGACGCCTATAAAGGACACACAGAAACACAGACACACAGATACACAGATACACAGACACACAGACACACATTCATTTTTATTTATAAGATACTATATATAGTTTTCCCAATTTTATCAAAGTTCCGACCCCTATTTACCTAAATTAAAACATATGTACATACATATAAAAGTCATTTTCCATATTAAGTACCGCACAAAAGTATAGAAACAATATACTTAACTAAATTTCAAATCGCGGCTTTCTGCTTATTTTTCGTGTCATCAAGCACAAACAAAAACCAGTAAGGAAGTCTAAGTTCGGGTGAACCGAACATTAAATACACAGCATTAGTTTTCAGAACGAGATACAAATACCATGACTTGGCAATGATATAGGCCCTAGAATCTTATTTAAAATTTTCTATATCAAAAAAGGGGGTGAGGTTAGCATCAGATTTCGCCCATTTTAAACACCAACCTGCTTTGGCCAAAAAGTAACCTTTGTACCAAATTTCATCCGAATATCTCAAGTTTTACTCAACTTGTGCTAATTTATGTGATTTTCGATACCGAAAAAGTGGGCGTGGTTATCATCCGATTTCGTCCATTTCCAATAACGACCTTCCTTGGCCAAAACGTAACCTGTATTACAAAATCATGCAAAGATCTACATTTTTACTGAAGTTATGTTAATTTATGTGATTTTCAAAATTTTCGATATCGAAAATGGGGGCGTGGTTATAATTCGATTTCGTCCATTTTCAACAGCAGCCTACCTTGGCCAGAAAGTAACCAATACACCAAATTCCATGCAAATATCTCAGTTTTGACGCAAGTTATGTTAATTTATGTGATTTTCGAAATTTTCGATATCGTAAAAGGGGGCGTGGTTATCATCCGATTTCGCCCATTTTCAATAGCAACCTACCTTGGCCAGAAAGTAAGTAACCTGTATGCAAAATTTCAAGCAAATATCTCAATTTTTACCCAAGTTATCGTGTACACGGACGGACAGACGGACGGACATGCCTTAATCAATTCCTCTTTCCAACCTAAGAACTTTTATATATGGAACTCTATATCTAACTCGATTATTTTCCGGCGTCACATAGCACCGTTATGTGGACAAAATTATAATACCCTTGTACTAGTACTAGTACGCTGGGTATAATTAACAAACACAAAATACATATATTCAAGTTTTCACTTGCAAATTTATCCTGCAATGCCCCCTTTGCTTGCATTCCCTTACACAAACAAGTCAAGCAAAGGCAGGATTGTAACAATAAATAAGCAGGAGCTAACAAGTAAAAAAGAAACAAAAACATTTAAATAACTATAAACCTATTTCTGACATCCCTTCAAAAGCTGTTTGGATTCTTATATTCACGGGAAAAATACAGACAATCACACAAACGTGTGTTAAGCAAAAAAGCATAATAAAAAAAAGGGGTAAACAAGCAACAAAGTTCCTTGCACTCAATTGCATTGAACTTAGGATTGCATTAGCACAAGTACAAACAGAACACAATTTATCATATTTAAAACAGGCTGCAAAGCAAAAAAAAGGCCAAATATTTTTCAGCTGCAAAATTCATTGCAGAAAGTGACAGTATCGAAAGATACTGCACAAGGTTCTCCCCAATTGCTATAGAGGAAAATACAGAATCGGTTCTTGAAGTGAAAGAAAAATCACTTGATAAATTTTGGGCACGGCTCCAATCGAAACAGATGATTCAGAATTGCCAGAAAATTTCAAAAACTCGGCATACTCCAAATACGAAAACTGCATCTCCGACCAACTCAATCTTCTTAAGCCTATAACTGCACCTAATCCACCCCAGCGAGTAGAGCTGCCCCAAAAACAAGAACCAAGTTCAGGCATATATCTTAAAGTGCCAGCCTGTGATACGGAAGTATTTTTTGCGGGTTATGAACAATGGCTGTCCTTCTGGGATATGTTCTCAGCCGTGTACATAAACCACCCAAATCTATCACATGCGCAAAAATTATATCACTTGCGAATTAAAACAAAAGTTCAAGCAGCGGCTATAGTTAAACAGTTCGTACTTAATGATGACAATTTGAATCTGGCTTTAAAAGCTAGATTTGAAAATGAAAGAGTCTTGGTCGATAAACAAATAACGACCTTAATGAATTTAATTAAAATTCAAAAAGAAACCAGTGAGGAACTTCCAAAATTACAGTCGACAGTTACAAACTGTTTGTCGGTTCTAGCAACCCAAAACGTCCCCACTCAAAACTGGGACCCCATTCTGGTCAATATCTGTGCTGCCACATTACCAGAAAAATCACTAATTTTATGGGAACAATCGCTCTCATCTCGCAAAAAATGCTTAACGTGAAAGATTTCCTCACCACCCAGTTCGAAATCGCAGAACGGGTAGATAATAAAGTATAAGTAAGCCGAGAAATATAAACGAAGACCATAGTAGAAGCTTCTCTAAACCCCGAGCCAATAAATATAATTCAAATAGTAAGAGTTTCAATAAATCTCAATCGTTCACATCTGAACAAGAAATATGTCACGAACTGTGCAGCGGAGGGCATCAACTAAGATCTTTCGAGAATTTAAAAATTTTTTCAATAAACGAAAGAAATAACTTAGTCAGAACTAAGAAACTTTGCAACAAATGATCCGAAAAGAGTTTTATATTCCTCGATTAAAGCCTCTGATCAAAAAATCCATCTTTATATGTCTGTACGCTACACAAGCAAAAGATGCGCACGCAGATCATGGCAGCTAGAACACTACAATTTTTCTATGCCTTTCACCATTACTGGTGTAGATTTTGCCGGACCTTTCCAGCTAAAGGGCTCGATGTTAAGGTCTTCTACCACAATGAAAGGTTACGTGGCTATTTTTGTCTGCTTCACTACAAAAGCCGTACATTTAGAATTATGTTCAGATCTGACACCGGCAGCTTTTCTAGCGGCATTTGCACGCTTTGTCGGACGGAGAGGGTTTCCCTCGAAAATCATGAGCGACAATGGCAAAACCTTTATCGGCGCCCAACGAGCTACCGAAAAGGAGTTCATACAGTTCGCCAAAGAAGTCTCGCCGCACCCCACATATGGGTGGACTATGGGAATCAGCGGTTAAGAGCTTTAAATCGCATTTCAAAAAAACCGCTGGCAATAATAAATTTAGATTTGAAGAGTTCACTACGTTACTCATTCGAGTTGAACCCGTATTAAACTCACGGCCACTATCATCACTCTCGCAAGATTCCTCCGACTTAACAGCCCCCCCCCCCTGGTCATTTTCTTAGAGGAGCGCCACTTCTGGTCATACCAGAACAAAACGTTAGCTCCGTCTCCCTCATAAATCGATGGGAACGCATAAAAATCCTCCATCGTGAGTTTAGTCGCCGATGGAAGGAAGAATATCTTAAAGACCTTCACAAACGATATCGGTGGAAAAATACTCAAGAAGCACCTAAAATTGGAGCATGAGCTTAATTCATGACGAATGTCTACCTCCTACCGAATGGCGGCTAGCCCGCATCGAAAAGGTACATTACGGTTCCGACGGTCACATCCGAGTAGTTGACCTACGTATGCAAAACGGCAAACTAACTCGACAGCTCGTAAAATTTTGTTTTCTACCAACCGGTTCTAATACCGCTAATACCGATCGCGCAAATACCTAACATCAATAAAAGTCAAATACAGAGCAATTCATCCAACGAAGCGATGTTGCTATCCGAAACAAATACCTCACTCCTAAAGAGGTAGCTCGAAGGACTTTCGTTTCGGTGGGGTGCAATGAAGCCATACGCAATAACGCCATATGGCTTTATTTCTAAAACCAAATGGAAATAAGGCCATATGGCGATATTTCCAATTCGGTTAAATCGCAAAGCGAAATAAAACCATACCAATTCTCTCAAATAAGTAATAAAGCCATAATATGTAATTACGGATGTAAAACTTAAAATAAATGGCAACCAAGGCGGTATCGCGCCGGGCCGCAACGCGGACTGGACCGCGAACGCGTATATGGCTGATTCCTTGGAAACTGATATATTTGTGTTCACCGACTTTAATGTCAAAAATTTATAACAAACCGACATTTTTTTAAATAAACTGATATGCAGTCTTATGAATCTCATCGCGTAATATAAATCAAGTCCAAAATTTAATCATTTAATACCATGGACTACTTTAAAACACATAAAAAAGAGAAAAAAAGTCACAATTTATAGTGTCCCTTTGCTGAGGTCATGTACTTTTATTGGCATTATATGCTATACATTGTGATCAAAACAAAATTTGCATGAAGAAGCTTTAAAAGAGGACAAAGAGCGTAACAATATGCCACAATTGTTTTAAAAATAGGTGGCGCGAACTAACGTCAGTGGAATTAACGTCAGTGACGTTAATTCGCACCCAAAAAGCGAATTAATGTCAGTGACATTAAGACGCATGACCAAAAACGAATTAAAGTCAGTGCCGTTAATTCGTATAGTATTTTGACTTTAGTTCGCTTTGGACAAGCGAATTAATGTCATTGAGGCATTTGGGTTTGAGATTCGACGAAGTAGCGCCGCAGGCGAAAATTTGACTTAGGTCAGATCCCCAATTCGGGGCGTGATCCATGGTATTTATGTGCAGAACTCCTTTCCGCATTGGCGGAAACTGATATATTTGTGTTCACCGACTTTAATGTCAAAAATTTATAACAAACCGACATTTTTTTAAATAAACTGATATGCAGTCTTATGAATCTCATCGGGTAATATAAATCAAGTCCAAAATTTAATCATTTAATACCATGGACTACTTTAAAACACATAAAAAAGAGAAAAAAAGTCACAATTTATAGTGTCCCTTTGCTGAGGTCATGTACTTTTATTGGCATTATATGCTATACATTGTGATCAAAACAAAATTTGCATGAAGAAGCTTTAAAAGAGGACAAAGAGCGTAACAATATGCCACAATTGTTTTAAAAATAGGTGGCGCGAACTAACGTCAGTGGAATTAACGTCAGTGACGTTAATTCGCACCCAAAAAGCGAATTAATGTCAGTGACATTAAGACGCATGACCAAAAACGAATTAAAGTCAGTGCCGTTAATTCGTATAGTATTTTGACTTTAGTTCGCTTTGGACAAGCGAATTAATGTCATTGAGGCATTTGGGTTTGAGATTCGACGAAGTAGCGCCGCAGGCGAAAATTTGACTTAGGTCAGATCCCCAATTCGGGGCGTGATCCATGGTATTTATGTGCAGAACTCCTTTCCGCATTGGCGGAAAAGTCATTTATCGTAACATTGACATTTCACAAAAAATTGATGTGAAATATATCAGTTTCCAAGGAATGAGCCATATGGACGACATACTTTGAAAGGAAGAACTTGATTCCTATACATTGTTGTGAGTAATATTTTATACTAAACTGTGTTTTGGAAAAGGCGCAAATTTGTATTCCAAGATTTGGTATTTGTTTCCTTTGGCACTCAACTACTAATAAATTAGCTACAAATATGATAGGGGTATCAAAACACGCGTTTTGGCCTCGGTATCAATTCTGCGAACTCGTTTTTTGTTTTTGTGAAGAGATATTTGCAGTTAAAGGTCGGAATTTTCTGTCATTTTCATGTGGTTGTTGGAATCACATTACCCTGTGAGAAAAGAGGGGCATTCGGAAGGACATCACCGTGGCGGTAGCCACGGCTATGGCACACACCCGGAGTTTTAATGGCGTATCCCAGGGTTATTTTTTGAAGCGCGGCCGAAGGCCGCCTACGCGGAAAGGTGTTCTGCACATAAAAAACATGGATCGGGCCCCTAAATCAGGATTTGACCTGGGTCATTTTGTGGTTTTTTGCTAATAAATAACTTTTCACTAAAACAAAAAAATTAATTTTCGACTTCGAATCATTTTAAATGAATTACAAACCACTGATGATGACGACGAAAAATTTAGCTGCGAAGAGGCTGTGGTTGACACTCAGTTTCGACTTTACACTAACACTTTAAATGTTGTCGTTTTTGTTTCAATGTAATGCAAGAAAAATCTAAGCAGCTTGAAGTAAATACTTTGTGTCGTGCGGTCGTTCAGGATTCAATGTTAATTTATTGTTAAGTGTTAATTTAAAGGTTTTTCTTTGTATTTTAAGTTTTTCTTTTCCAATTTGTTAAGTTTACGTTAAATGAGTGTGTAAACATTATAAATGACTTGCCGACACTTTATAAAATAGAGGCAAAATTATTACTAATAAATTTAACGAAGTACTGGTTTATTATTTACAGATTTTTATATTTTTCTCAAACTTATTGGAAATAAAGCCATATGGCTCTATTGGCATTGCACCCCACCTTTCGTTTCCTCGAACCAAACGTTAAATTATACCGCAAGTAAAAACCCGTATAAAAGATCATTAATCATATCACATTTGAAACCATATGTTGATCAAGTGCTAAAATCAAGCACCCCTATACTTAATAAGACACTAAAGTCCATAATTTCTATCCATACAGATTATCATAAATATGGACCAACAATCCGCTCTGCGGTTAACATGCCACGAGCAGTGCCCACTGCAGCACCGCGCACTTTCATTCCAAGGGCCGCAACAGCGTCCATCGTACCACCGGAATGACTCACCAGAGTCTAGGCCGACGTCGCCCAACCGCGCTTAGCAACGTGGTGGAGACCCTGCAGCAGCTGCAAAGACTGCTAGGCTGATCACTCGCCAAGGGGGGCCGGGATGGCTAGATTAGTCACAACACTGGCGGGTACAACCCTGCCGCCAACATTCACCACACCACACACTTACACAGTCACGCGCCAACTACTTGTCAACACCAAACACAGACACATTGTAAACAAATATTACAATTTCCCAAACCCCAATCAAACCGGTTACTTAGCGCCTAAATATACATATTTACCGAGTTAAAACTAAATTAATTTCTTTTATTTATTTAAAGAACGGTAGTGAGGGCAAAGGTGAGTGCAGTGAAGTTTCCCGAACTATATATTCCCCACAGTAACTTTCGCAACCCAACTTCATATAGTAATTATACATAGAGCCCTATAAAAGTTATATTGCCATCTTGGTAAGGACTATTTCTGCTATTAAACAAAAAAGAAGTCTACAAACTCTGCAGAACTCTCCTGCTATTTTGTAATCTCCGACAGCACTATACAAAACTATTCAGCACTGTTATAAAAATAATTCATTAAAGTTTTCACCAAAAGCCAAAGCTGTTAACTACAGTATCTGTCTGTTTATTTTAGATACAGCAGTAGCGCAGGTGGTAAGCGTGCCGGCTATGATGCGTGCGTTCGCAGGTTCAAGCACGGGTTCAGGGCAGGTTAAGTGTTTTTTTTTACTAAATTGAATTTGCCTTGAAACATATGAAAACTTTTTATCATAATATTTTTTAATATTTTTTTTTACATTTATCATATTTGTAACCCAATATTTCAATATTTATATGTTTAGAGGTCTTGGAGTTAGCGAACACAGAGCATAGATACGGCCTCTTCGCCTGCACTAACAACAACAATGCACCCATAGGAAAATCCCGACATCACTCACGCGATCGCAGAGCGGAGACTAGACCGCATATTTCAAGCGAGCAGCGCCTTATATCTAGGTATCAGCACCGGCCACATCGACTTTTAGAGCTGGACTCACGGCAATGTTAACAAGCGAAACTGCTCTACTCAGTCTCACCGTGGCGATTCCGCCAACCGCGGTCGTCAGTTAGAAACGGGAGGAAAACTTCATTATGTACGCGCTCTCATATAAGCCTGTGCCACGACGACCCTTTTCGAGGCGGATCCAGCAGGAAAACTGCAAATGCAAACTGTCATCATCGGCGGACATGTGGGATGTTTGCTTCCCATCCGGGGGAAATACTGACAAAACAAAGAAATTACAACTCAGGCGACCGTGGTATATAGCCTAACAATATTTAGTTATGTGTATTAGGTCCAGCCGTTCTCAAAATAGATGTTTCCATAAATGAAGCAAAGTCCAAATGAAACCTTTGACCCGAAAAAAAATTTTTTACCGAAAACTCTATTATCGATAAATATATCGAAATGATCCAAAGTCCGAATGACCGATAACTCTGTTATCGATAAATATATCGAAGTGAACCAACGTCCAAATAAAAGCGGTGTTCTTCCACTTTCGTTTGATACCAATTTTGTGCGAATATTCCAAAGTTTACGCAAAACTACATTTTGACCGATAGCTCTGTTATCGATAAATATATCGAAATATAATTATGCCTGTTATATATTCTGTACTCCAAAGGATAAGTTGGCAAAATTTCGTAAATTTCGAGGCATTAGTTTATACGTAAAAGAGTCACAAAAATTTGCTGTCACTCACACACTTACGTTTTTATATATTAGTAAGATATGTATATCAATGGACCAAGGCGCATTAAATTTTGGATGTTCGATTGCAATACGAAGAGTAACACCAAAGCAGAACTTCAATTGACAATGGAAAATTCTAAAAAATTCACATTTTTTACCCTGAAAAGCTTTGAAATAAAGAATTTTTCGTTCAATTAACTTTGTACCAATTCATGACCAACAACGCCATCTGGTGGTGAGAATTTTTCGTTTGGAGCACTCTCTGTCAACGATAAATAAACTAAAAAAATAGCAAGGGCCACAACCAACAACATCGGCCAAGGCACGCTGAATCCTAGACTTCGTCACAGTTTGGGACTAAGCCTACCTCCATCCAGGCAACCACATCCGTCCCTTACCCCCCAGCATGCCTTCACCCTCCCTCCCGACACACTTCAAAATCCTACAGCTGAACTGCAACGGATTAGCTGGAAAGATCGCGGAGATAACAGACTTTATGAAGTCGAACAACATTAAACTGGCCGCCATTCAGGAGACCAAACTGAACGCTAACTCGGACTTACGTACTCGAGATGGGTACAATGTGCATAGGAAAGACCGTCCCAGCGGTCATGGGGGCGGTTTTGCATTCATCACACACCATACTGTAGAGTATAACCTATTTGCCCCGGACGTTGACCCCAGGGTCTCTACCATAGATGTTAAGTAATGATTAGATAATGCTAATGATTGCTAATTAACCTTCTTTGGGAAAATTCTCTAATTGATTACATAATTAGAATTAGTTCAACTTATTCCCATTAGATAATTGAAATTTTTTTTCTAATGGTAAATCTAATTGCAATTAGTTGCCATTAGCAAAAAGAATTGGATTACCTTTACAATTAGAAATCTAATTGACTTCTGCTAATGTAATTAGATATTCAATTAGCTACAATTAGAATCAATTATTTTCATATTTTCAAAAACAAAAGAAAAACTCATATATTCATACAATGAATTTCACACACATATTTATTACTTATGTACATACATATATTACATACATGCAGACATATTTAACGTATACGTACGCGTACATACTAACTGTTTAATAATTACTCCGACCGGGTATATTCGCTTTCAGCAATACGAGCTTTTCAAAAGAAAAGTCCGTCAAGCGACTCCGCCTTGGGCTATTAATAATGCCTGCAAAAGAAAATAGTCGCTCCACGGGGCAAAATATGTGATACATTTTTTGTTGGCTTCCTTTTTCCGCTTACAATTCACAGATGCTTTTTCGTGTAAGGGTAAATACAAATAGTGGCTGCTTTCTGAAGAGTAAATTTGATATACATGCGTGAAATTGGATAAATTAGGACGTGAATGTCAATGATAAAATAAAAATGGTAAATAAGAAGTTATATAAAATAAAAAAAAAATGTTAGATATATATATATTGGCTATTTTGTAGTTGAAAAGTAGTTAGTTAGTATTTGGTTGAGATATCATACAAAGGTAACCGTAGTTGACCGGATTCCAGCAATCCGCGTACATGAAAATTTACGGTAAATAGTCAAACCTAGTTTATTTGAAACCAATTTAAAGTTACTTTTACGTTAGATTCATTTCCTGCAGGTGACATAAGTGTGTGAAATTCATTGTATGAATATTTAGTTTTTTTTTTTTTTGTTTTTGAAAATATGAAAATAATTGATTCTAATTGGAGCTAATTGAATATCTAATGCATTAGCAGAAGTCAATTAGATTTCTAATTGTAAAGGTAACCCAATACTTTTTGCTAATGGCAACTAATTGCAATTAGATTTACCATTAGAAAAAAAATCTCAATTATCTAATGGGAATTAGTTGAACTAATTCTAATTGTTTTATGAATTAGAAAATATAAACCAATTGCATCAATTGCTAATGCTAATGGGAATTTAACATGTCTGGTCTCTACCCTTGAATGCCAGGGCATAGCAGTCCGGACAGGCGACGTCGACCTGCGAGTGGTAAATATATACGTTACGTGCTGTCCCCGCGACTATTGCCCTGATATTAGTGCGTTGCTAAGGGGCGATAACTGCCTCATCCTAGGTGATTTCAACTCACATCACGAAGTTGGAGTGCCAGAGTCCAACTTGCCACCAGATAACAGAGGGCACGCACTCGCAGAACAAATAGACAACTCGGCATTCTGTACATTGAATGGAGATGCCCCCACTAGGGTGGCAGGTAACTTCCACAGCTCGCCAGTCATCTCCATTTGAAGTGCGGGCCTTATCAACCACGTTAACTGGCAACCTATGCTTACACTGGCATCAGACCACCTACCCATCCTACTAAACATCGAACGACCGTCCACGCCGACGGACGTATGCAAAGGTGAGAAAGAGTTTCGCAAAGTCATCGATTCAGCCTCCGGCCGCTTCATTCCTGCTGGCAGAATCCCGGAAATTAGACCGAATTTCCCTGCGGAAGCAGCGGCAATGGCAAGAGAACGTGACCAAGTGAGACTCTTGAACCCCGCAGATCCAAGAATAAAGGATCTCAACGCAGAAATCCGTCGGACTGTCAATGACCATAAATTGGAAAAGTGGAAAGAACACCTAGAGTCATGCAACCTCTCCGGCGGTGTCGGCAAACTATGGTCAACAGTCAAGGCCCTATCCAACCCGACCAAATACAATGAAAGGTTGCCATTGCTAACGGCGATTGCGTCAAATCGGACCCCAGGAAATGCGCGAGCGCATTCTGCCGGCAATTTATACTGCATTCTCCTGCGGATAGGGCTAAGAGGAAAGCCATTCGACGTGCGCACAAACACAAAAATACAGCCGCGCCCATTGTCGTCTCCGTCGCAGAGGTCAAGGAAGCTATAAGGAAGGCGAATCCATCCAGATCACTCGGACCCGACGGAATTGCGATGAAGATGCTGAAACACCTCGGCCACGAGGGGCACAAGTACCTGGCGGCTCTATTCAACCTCTCACTGACCACTTTCGTCATACCAGATATCTGGAAACACGCGACTGTGGTCCCCCTCCTAAAAGTTGGGAAGCCGGCGAACCAAGGAGATACTTATCGTCCGATATCTCTCCTCTCGCCGATAGTAAAGTTGTTAGAGGCTATCTTGCTCCCATACTATACTGCAAACCTGCAGCTGGCCAATCATCAACATAACTTCCGTAAAAATCACAGCACAACATCGGCATTGAACGCCATCACGACGCAGATTAACTTCGGTTTGAACCAACCAAACCACAGGACGGTTCTCGTGGCGCTAGACCTGTCGAAAGCCTTCGACACAGTCAACCACGCCACACTCTTTAAAGACCTGGAGGAGACACCGCTCCCTGCCGGCCTAAAACGATGGACTGCCAACTATCTAAACGGTCGGCAGTTTCGAAACGAGAGATGTAGACCTGGAAGAATTAGACAAGGAGTTCCGCAGGGTGGTGTCCTTTCACCCCTTCTGTTTAACTTCTACATCTCGAGCCTCCCTCCTCCACCAGAGGGGGTCTCCATCGTTTCGTACGCTGACGACTGCACCGTGATGGCCACGGGAAAAGGACCTTCCACGGACGAACTTTGTACGCGACTGAACGACTACCTGCACGATCTTTCCAGCTTTTTCACAGAGCGGAACCTGACCCTGTCCCCGACTAAATCTACGACGACCATTTTCACTACGTGGAATGCGCAGATGGGGCAGGAGTTGAATGTCCACGTAGATGGTGTTCCACTACCTACAGTCAACCACCCCAAAATTCTAGGGGTCACATTCGACAATAGCCTCACCTTCGCTAATCATACCACCGCAATAGCCCCAAAGGTACAAAGCCGCAACAAGATCCTCAAGTCACTAGCCGGCGGTACTTGGGGCAAAGACAAAGAAACCTTGCTGGTCACCTATAAGGCTATTGGCCGACCAGTTATTGATTATGCTGCGCCCATATGGTAGCCAAACCTTCACGACACCACCTGGAGGAAATTGCAGGTCTGCCAAAACACCGCAATCAGAACCGCGACGGGCTGTTTGCTTATGTCTCCTGAGTCTCACCTTCACCAAGAGGCTAAAATGCTCAACGTTCCTTTTGAACTGTCTTAGACCCAGGCATCCAAATCGACAGCTATTGGATGAAACTCCGCCCCCCAGAGACATAAGGAAACATCTCCGAAAGCATTATGATGAGGTCCGGCATCACATCTCATTGCCGTTTGATCTGCGGGACCATAGGCGGGCCCTAAAGGACCTCCACACTGAGTCTGTGGACAGATCCCTCAGATCCCGGCCTGTGAACCCCGTTATTGGTGCCCAACCACCCGTTCTTGCTGAGGAAGAACGTGTCCTTCCGAGGGAGACTAGAGTCATGCTGGCTCAACTTCGGTCTGGATATTGCAATAGGCTGAACTCCTATTTGTCCAGACTGAACCCCACCATACCGAACACATGCCCTGCATGCGGTATGGCCCCCTTGACACGGAACACACTCTTCTAACCCCCCTATCACTTTGGTCCAACACTGTTGAAACAGCGCGTTTCCTTGGACTTCCGTTAGAAGAGCCCGGTGACAACTAGGAGTGTACTGGCCCTTTGGGCAGAGCGAAGCACTGCTAACAACAACAACAACAACCAAAATGACGATATGACGCTACATCACCGAAAAATAAGCATACATAGCAAGAAACAACGAAAATGCCCCTAGTGTGTAGGAAGGACCACAACCAAAATTACGATATGACGCAACATCATCAAAAAACAAGAAAAGGGCTGTCTTCGGCTGTGCCGAAGGCTTTATAACTTTCTTGAATACGCATATCGTTTTTAAGTGTCCTACATGGCCAAACCACATTTATCGGAGCAATCGGTTATATGGAAGCTGTATGTTATGTTCCTCCGATCTATATGATTTTCATTACGCACATCACATTTATAATAAGTACTAACACTTCAAAATTTTACGTTCCTAGCTTCTTAACTGCAAAATTTATAGCCCAAAACCCATTTATCGAAACTATCGATTATATGGGAGCTATATGTTTTGTTTGTCCGATGTAATATAATACAAAATGGCGGCTCCGTACCAAATTTCATCGAGATATCTCTAAAATTGAGGGACTAGTTTGCGTTCAAACAGACAGACGGCCAGCCGGACATGGCTAAATCAACTCAGCTCGTCGCCCTGACCATTTCGGTATACTTAATGGTGGGTCTATCCCTTCTTTTTCTCATACTTACAAACATCGGACCAAAGTTATAATACCATTTCATGTTCATGAAAGGTATAATAAACATACATAGCAACAAACACAGCAAAAACTACGATATGAGATAAAAATATATGGGAGCCGCCAAATTAATAAGAATAACAGCCAAATTAATAAGATTGTAAGGGAGGTACCAAGCCCCCCTAATATTTTGTTTTGATCTTAATACATGACCTGCGCGTGGTAATAACAAAGAAACCCCCCAAAGGAAGTATATAATTTGGTTCAGCCGTTTTCGAGTTTTAGCGTTACAACTGAACACCATTTCATTTTTATATATATAGACTAGAAGGACCCGGCAGACGTTGTTCTGCCCAAATTTAGGGAAAAAATCGCACGATAAATAAAAAAGTTTGGAATACAAAAGTAAAAGTCTACCTTTGTACCAAATTTGAAAAAAATCGCACCATAAATAAAAAAGTTTGCAATATTTCGGTCCCTGGTCCACTTCCCGGAATAAAACTTTACATAAACACTCTCCGGACTTCTTCTGAGCTATCCTGTAAATATGAACAAAATCGGCGCTGTAGTTCCGGAGTCTATAACATACATACATACATACGTACATACATACATCCTATTTTATATATATAGATTATTGCCTACTGAAGAATTTACTTAATTTGGTTCAGCCGTTTTCGAGTTTTAGCGTTACAACTGAACACCATTTCATTTTTATATATATAGACTAGAAGGACCCGGCAGACGTTGTTCTGCCCAAATTTAGGGAAAAAATCGCACGATAAATAAAAAAGTTTGGAATACAAAAGTAAAAGTCTACCTTTGTACCAAATTTGAAAAAAATCGCACCATAAATAAAAAAGTTTGCAATATTTCGGTCCCTGGTCCACTTCCCGGAATAAAACTTTACATAAACACTCTCCGGACTTCTTCTGAGCTATCCTGTAAATATGAACAAAATCGGCGCTGCAGTTCCGGAGTCTATAACATACATACATACATACGTACATACATACATCCTATTTTATATATATAGATTATTGCCTACTGAAGAATTTACCTAATTCGAATATTGCTAAAATTTTGAAAAAAAGAGTATTGAAAAACGGTTTTCAAACATTTTCTTTTGCGGTGTTCGTTGGCATTTCAAAATTAGCGGTTAAATTAGCATAAAAAAGTGTTGAAAGGGTGTAAGGTTCTAAGCAAATTATTCAAAAAAGCTTTAAAAAAAAGCAGTTTATTTTATTTTACTTTATTTTATTTTACTTTACTTTTTTTCTTTTGTTTGCCAACTGCAGAATCGTTTACTCCTTCGAACCGCATGAAAAAGTGGATTTTGCTAAGAACAGGATTTAGCAGGTATTTTACGCAAGCTTGGAGTATAGCAAAGGCGAAATTAAACCTGTGCTACTTCACTTTAGTTTTATTGAGAATTTATAAAAAAGCTTATTACATGACTACCACATTTTTTTCTTTTTTGAATTTTTGCTTACATTATGATATTTTTATATTTTCTCCACACAATTAGTCGGTTATTTGTTAAAAATATTCACTTATATTCACTTGACACAGTTTATTTATTGGAAATTGACACAATTTGTAGTTTATTTATTTCAAATATATTCACTCAAAAATGTAATGGAAATTGAATATCTGAATTTTTAAACGTTTTTCTTGGAAATGACACCAAATTTTTTGACATTTTTATTAAATTTTGACACTAAATTCTTTTTGACTAATTGTGTCAGGATGAATGGAAATTCAAAAGTTGATTTGATACCATATTGTAGGTAAATTTTTGGGTTTTAGGGCAATCACATTCTCACCGATAACTAAATTAACGATAAATTTATCGAAGTACAAATGAAACCCGGGACCATCCCCATTCGTTTGATACCCATATTGTAGGGTAATATTAAGGTTTTCGGGCAATCGCATTTTGACCGATAACTCAGTTATCGAACAATTTATCGAAATATATCTACCTCCAAATGCAACCTGGGGCCATTCCCTTTCGTTTGATACCCATATTGTAGAGCAAGTTTAAGGTTTTTTGGCAATCGAATTTTGACCGATAACTTAGTTATCGATCAATTTATCGAAATATATCGAAGCCAAAATGAAACCTGGGGCCCTCCCATTTCGTTTGATACCCATATTATAGGGCAATGTAAATTTTTTTGGGCAATCACCGATAACTCAGTTATCGATAAATTTATCGAAATATATCGAAGTCCAAATGTAACCTGGAGCTATCCCCTTTCGTTTGATACCCATATTGTAGGGCAATTTTAAGGTTTTTGTGCAATAACATTTTCACCGATAACTCAGTTATCGATAAATTTATCGAAGCCCAAATGAAACCTAGGGCCCTCCCCTTTCGTTTGATACCCATATTGCAGCAGGGACCCCCGATAACGATTATTTTTGTATTTTTAACGTCAAAAACGAAAGACTTCCTAATGTCATAGATCAGTTTTAAGTACATGAACGTGCATGTCTCTTCGTGCTCAACAAAAAGCCGCTATAAATTTAAAAAATTTGAGCGAAACCCATATAAATCAAAAATAATAGTTATGTTTAAGTTTTATTATTTTGATCAAAAATAATCACTATATGTATTTTGAGTTTTATTTTTTTCATCAAAGATAAAAGTTATTTTGTGAGTTTTATTTTTTTGATAGAAAATAAAAGTTATTTTTGAGTTTTATTTTTTTGATCGAAAATAAAAGTTATTTCTTGAGCGATATTTTATCCGTCAAGAATAAAAATTAAATTTTGAGTTTTAACTTTTTTCGCAGATTGAAAAACTCAAAAAGCCGGTGCTCCTTTTTGGAAAATAATTGAGCATGATTATTGGATGGTATATCCTCGTTAACAAATGACTCAACAACTTAAAACATATTTATGTGTGTACACATTCATATATTGTATATATGTACATAGGTTGATATGTACGTGGTTAAGAGGAATGAAATAAGCTTGATCTACGTATATTTCAGGCCTATTGAATAAGTTTTCTAACAAATATTGTGTTAAGTAAAGAGCAGTATCTACAGTTTCGCATATAAGGGCACAAAAGTCGTGGAATTTGTTTGCATAAATAGATACCCACTTTTGTCATTAGGACGGCAGTATAGTATATGGTGAATGTGTATACATATAAATATGGTTTAAATTATTTAGCACATATGTTGACGAGGATATACCACCCAATAACTATGATCAGTTACTTGCCAAAAAGGCGCTGCGGCTTTTTGAGTTTTTCAATCTGCGAAAAAAGTTAAAACTCAAAATTTAATTTTTATTCTTGACGGATAAAATATCGCTCAAGAAATAACTTTTATTTTCGATCAAAAAAATAAAACTCAAAAATAACTTTTATTTTCTATCAAAAAAATAAAACTCACAAAATAACTTTTATCTTTGATGAAAAAAATAAAACTCAAAATACATATAGTGATCATTTTTGATCAAAATAATAAAACTTAAACATAACTATTATTGTTGATTTTTATGAAAAAAAATCTGAAAATAATGATCAAATGACGAGTTTTATGTTAAAACTCATAACAGTTACGGTCCCTGTATTGCAGGGTAATATTAAGGTTTTCGGGCAATCGAATTTTGACCGATAACTCAATTATCGATAAATTTATCGAAATATATCGAAGTCCAAATGTAACCTGGAGCTACCCCTTTCGTTTGATACCCATATTGTAGGGCAATTTTAAGGTTTTTGTGCAATAACAGTTTCACCGATAACTCAGTTATCGATAAATTTATCGAAATATATCGAAGCCCAAATGAAACCTGGGGCCATCCCCTTTCGTTTGATACCCATATTGTAGGGTAATATTAAGGTTTTTGGGCAATCGAATTTTGACCGATAACTTAGTTATCGATCAATTTATCGAAATATATCGAAGCCAAAATGAAACCTGGGGCCCTCCCCTTTCGTTTGATACCCATATTGCAGGGTAATATTAAGGTTTTCGGGCAATCGAATTTTGACCGATAACTTAGTTATCGATCAATTTATCGAAATATATCGAAGCCAAAATGAAACCTGGGGCCCTCCCCTTTCGTTTGATACCGATATTATAGGGTAAGGTTAAGTTTTTTGGGCAATCACCGATAACTCAGTTATCGATAAATTTATCGAAGTCCAAATGTAACCTGGAGCTATCACCTTTCGGTTGATACCCATATTGTAGGGCAATTTTAAGGTTTTTGGGAAATCACATTTTCACCAATAACTCAGTTATCGATACATTTATCGAAATATATCGAAGTCCAAATGAAACCTGGAGCTATCCCCTTTCGTTTGATACCCATATTGCCGGGTAATATTAAGGTTTTCGGGCAATCGAATTTTGACCGATAACTTAGTTATCGATCAATTTATCGAAATATATCGAGGCTAAAATGAAACCTGGGGCCTTCCCCTTTCGTTTGATACCCATATTGTACCATCTTTCTATACCTATATGCGAAATATCATAAGTATAGGTTCAATATACTTAGAGTTATATGGAATAAAAAAATTTCGAAAAGTAACGGTCCCTAGCAGGGTCCGAACCCCCAAAATTAAAAAAAAAAGCTTATAGCTCCTTCCAGACTATAACCTGTAGGCGTGCCAAATTTCAACAAAATCCGTCTTGCCATTCTCACGTTTTTAGGGAACAAAGCAAACGTCTGGGCATCCAAACATCGCTACATCACATTTATAATATTAGTAGGATTTATATGGGTGACAGGCGCGTATCCAGGAAATATTTTCGGGGGCTGTCAAAATTTTTTTTAAAAAAAGAACGGTTTGACTTGAAAATGGAAATGACTTAGATAAAAGTTATTTTTCTTACTACTGCAAGGGCAAACCAAATTTATCAAAACCTAAACTTCGACCTCAGACAAGTATTGATTGAGCCGAAATTTTGTACTTCGAATTATTATGGAAAACGCCTTAAAAATTTTGTATAGGAGATGGTTACGCCTCAGGGAATTTTAATAGGTAGGTACATAAAGCTTCGAAGAGGAACTCAAAAAAACCGAATGAAATAACCGAAATAGCGCTCAGGTGTATACAAGGCAAATTAAACAATGTAGAATTGACAAATGAAATATTTTGTTTTTGTAGGAATTCTTACTTCAAAGAAGTATAAACCAACGTATTTACCCCTTTCAATATTTGGGCCCCATACAATTTTCTTATTAAAAAGTTAAACCGCATTTGCAAAAGTCAAAAAATTATTAATATACATAGTTATTTCTAAACTATTTAATAAGCCCACTTTTGCCCCCTAATGCTACTTTGGAGTCTACCTCTTTAAAGACCTTGACCGCAAAGAACATGCTTGCATATGTACATATATATTATATTAATATAGCAACGATTTGGGTCACTGTTTATGACTATCATCAATTTATAAAAAATGTTGGGAGGAGTACCAAAGACACCTTTCGGTTGAAATGAAAATCGGTCTCCGGGAATAAATGTTATCATTTGAAAAATATTTGCAAAAATCCGAAGAACTAATCGGAGCCGTTGTCTATAGTTTTTATGTGGCTTACATCGTGAGTTGCCGACTATTGTCCACGATTTAAAAAAATAACGCGATCCCGTCTTCTTGGTACACAAATTGTTTCATTAGTTTGCAAATATCTTGAAAACTACTCAAAAAAATTGATCTCGGAATCGGATTATTATTTATGGGTACTGGGCTCATCTTGATCTTGATACTTCTCCCGGCAACTTTTCTTGGCGTTCTCGGACATTTATCAATTGAGCTCTTATTTTCAATAAAATTTAAAACAATTTGACAGCGAGATGATAAAATAAGCATATTTGCGACCTTGGGAGCCGTTTTCACGACTACCCTTCTGCTTTTTCAACTTTTTTTTATATATACTAAATTTTTGGAAAAAGTGACTGATGTTGTTGTTGTTGTTGTAGCGCTACTTAGCCCTACCTAGGGAGTCAGTATCCTACCCAGTAGTATCATCAAACTCTTCTAACGGAAGTCCTAGAAACCTAGCGGCTTCGACAGGGGCGGACCAGAGGGATATGGGTGTTAGAAGAGTAGGCTCAGCTGAGCAGACGAAAAGGTGGTTAGTATTATGGGGGGACAAGCCACATGCCGGACAAACATTAGGCAAGTCGGGGTTCAGTCTGGATAGGTAAGAGTTTAACCTATTACAATATCCAGACCGGAGTTGGGCCAGCATCACTCTAGTCTCCCTAGGCAGCCCGCGCTCGTCTTCGGCAACGGGTGGAGTTGTTGCCTGAAGAACGGAGTTCGCTGGGATAGAGCTGACATAGGAATTTACCGAATCGGTTTGGATAAGGGTGAGGGCCTGTCGGTGCACCTTAGGATCAAACGGCGTGGAAATCAGGTGCCGGATCTCATCGAAGTGTTTGCGTAGGTGGCTTCTTATTCTCCTGGGGGGCGGATTTTCGTTGACCAGGCGTCCGTTCGGGTGCTGCGGTTTGCAACAGTTGAACAGGAATTGCCTGGTCAGCATCTCGTTATGCTCTTTAACGGCGAGCATTTTCGCTTCATTGTAAAGGTGGTGCTCAGGAGACAGAAGAAGACACCCAGTGGCGGTTCGAAGGGCGGTATTCTGGCAGACCTGAAGCCTCGTCCAGTGTGTGTCAGCTAGCCCCGACGACCATATAGGGGTCGCGTAGCTCAGTACCGGCTGACCAATTGCTTTGTATGTAGCTAGTAACGTTTCTTTGTCTTTGCCCCAAGTGCTGCCAGCTAGCGACTTGAGGATTTGTGACTGATATAAACAAGTTATACTAAGGAAAGTTGTTTAAGTTCACGAAAAAGTCTATGACATGCTATATCTCCTGTGACAAAACAAAACCAAGAAAGAGCTCTCCCGCGACTTATGCAAAACGGAGTAAGTTTTAGTTATTTTTCCACCTACTTACTTGGTTTTGCATTTGTCACTGCAGATATGTACATATATCAAAGAAAAGATTGTGGTCAGGAAAATAAGAAAGAATTTAAGTTGGTAGAACTTCGACCACGGGCGTGTTTTTTAATATCTTCAGTGGATATGTATCTTAATTGAACATTCTTACTTACAAATTAAATATTTCATTGAACTTTGGTGACCAATTGTTTGATTTCGATTTTGTAGCGTATTTTCGTTTCCTATCCTGTAATTGAGGTCCTATTAAATTGATTTCAATAAATGGTCGGAACATGCCCGATGGAATTTGCCATTTCAGATCATTTGCAGCAACAACTAAAATGAGAAGTAAAGGATGATGAAAACTATTAGTAATAATTATTGTATCGAATAGATATGTATATCAAAGTTCAGATTTGGCTTTTTCTGTAAATAAAGCACAGCTGTCGAATTCATTTAGAAAAAGAAAGAAAGTAGAACAAGAATTATCGTTTTTACAAAATGATTTTTACCTTTAAAATATCGGTAGCTGAAATCCTGGGGCTGAGATGTGGTTCTTTGAAAGTTCGCTGGAAATGTAGGCGGTTGTCAAATCAAGGACAGCCTGGCCGGCTCATCCTCCGGTTTGAAGGGGAGGTGAGCTCACGCATGTACACCCATGTGCATGTGTATGTGTGCTGGCAAACATGAATATGCATGGATGCACACACGGACTTTGTGTGTGATTTTAAGGGCGTTAGAAGTTAGGGCCCACTTGCGATATGGACCTGCCCCAGGTTTTCTTACCACCCTATGGACTAAAAAAACTACCTTTGATCTACCTTCCGAGGTTTTAAATCTAGTAGCCCCACCGTTTCGTACCTACAGCTAAACAAATTGGAAGGAACTTTGGAACTAAAAACAATGCATATTTTTTTCCAGGGAATGGTTTTTTTTATTTTCGTTAAGCGTAAAATTTTTCGTTTTTATTATTTGCTCAAATCGTGGACATAAAATGGACCAGTGCACCGTACTGATGAGATGAAAATTTGGGACGCGCAACACTTTAGCTGGCGCGGCTGGAGGCCAGTCTACGTTTGCGGCTGTTTCACTGTGTGCGACGGTTATATAGATATAGAAGATAAAATCTTTAATAGTGGAATCCCATCAGGACTAAATTCATTTTTAAATACGGGTATCTGGAGAAAATGCTTCACAACCAACTCAGTCTTTTTTAACCCTTCTGCTATGTTTGGGTCAATTTGACCCAATTTTAGGAAAAACTTAACGAAACTCATAGGTTTCTTTCATTGAATCATGTTGATTCTTCTTCCACTTGTTTTCTGCATTAAATAGAAGGGGTTTGCTAACAAATTAAAACCATAATGGTTTTCAACACTACTAAAAAAATCTTAAAGTGTTTTTACTACACTTATTGTGTTACTGGGTCAATTTGACCCACCATGTGATTTAGTATACCCTAGTGTATACGTTTTTAGGAAACTATTATAAAGAACAGTATTTATGGAAAACTGCATACATTTTTCCTATTTTTCGCATACCATCTTTATCAATTATTGAAAGCTTCATTAGTACTAACATATCTGCGAACCCCTGTTTTATGCATGAGTGCAAAAAAAACTCTGTATGTCGTAGAAAATTTGCCGCTTCTTCTTCAATGTCATAGACAAACATACTTCGCAATTAGCAGCTTAGTGTGTAAAACTGCCAGTAAAGCATTAACCAATAAATACAAATCTTTTCTATATTAAATAATAAATGATTTTAGATGAAAACAAAAATTAAGTTTGGTTAAAAAAATTATAAGTAGCGCTAAGTTTTCATGAGTGGGTCAAATTGACCCAAAACACTAAAAGTGCGATTTTTTCTAACGTAGCAGAAGGGTTAAATAGTTATATCGTTTACCGTGGTACACGCGTTATAATTGTAAGCACTCGAATGGCTTCCCCAACTTTTCGAAGGGCACATTAAAAAATATTTTTGCCCGTATGTGTGGATAAAAATTTTTAAAACTTGATAAATTTATCCTCTACACGTATTTCTTCATAACAGAAATAAGAGTAAGGTGAATACTTTTAACAAGGTTCTGTTTGTCGTTTTCATAAGAACTTGCGCAGAGCGTGTATTTGTTTCTATGTTCTTTAAGGTTTTCGCCCTCAATCGCGTTTCACACGTTTCAGCAGGGACCAGAACTATTATTACTTTTTAATTAAAAGTCCAAAGAAAAAGTTATCTTTGTCCTTTAAATTTTAAGGACAGAATAAAAGTCCTTTCTACCTAAATTAAATAAATTTGGTATCATATGAAAGCGGATTGAAAAAACTTTAATATTAGGATATTTAAACAATATTGACCACCAAGTTTTATTTTTTTGAATTCGGAAATTTTGTTTCCGACCTAGTCCTGTTCCAATAACCAACCACCTTTTCAAACACATTCCAACAATATTATTCACCCTATAGTTGGCACCCATTTTTCAAAATTGTATATTGTGATGAATTGGATTAGTCTTCGATTGTAAATCCTGGGTTCGATAACTGTAGAGTCCAATAAACACACCAACAAGTAATGTAATAGATAGCTAGTTTTTATTTGCTAGTAATAACTGCAACACAAATTTAATAGGTAGTTTACTTCACAATAGTTCACTGTTCAACACTTGAAAATAAACCGATCCCCCGATATCTCCACCATGTCTCGTATTCGTACACACACACGCTATCTCTCCCTCAAACTCTATAGTGGGCTTTACACGATCACACTGCGTGACCAACATCGTGTGATGAAAAAAAAAATTGCTTTCGTTTAAACGGACATGCATGTTGTCATACTTCATTTCTCTGTTATTTGTGAACGAAGCAACATGGCACGCGCATTGGTTGCAGCACTTGTATTTGACATTTTTTATATTTTTCTAGAAGTGTTTCATAGGCAGCATTCTTTTTTAATTTATTTTTGTATTCTTCGCTTTTAATTTTCCAAATTTCTGGATAGCTTCGATACACTTCGAAGAACTCCTTCCAAATTTCTTTGTTTTCCCGCGATGCCATTACCCTCCAATTTTTGCTTATCGACTGAAAAAATACACTACGTACATGATGCTAGCGTTTACACTATCACGCATGTGTGTCACACCATCATGTTTTCAAAAATTTTAGAAAACCATCACGCATGTGTGACACACACGAATTTCTTATGTTTACACGCTCAAACTTCTCATCAAACCGCAAATGTTTGTCACGCAGTGTGATCGTGTAAAAGGGCCTTATTACTTGCATGCATAAATGTAGGCATCGTTGTCTGTGTTGTTTTACTAGTGGCGGGTTATTGGGTTAGTAATAAGAGGAGCCAACTAAAAAGAAAAACACGACCGCTTGGATGTTCAATTACAACTAACTTTATTAAGAAAAATGAAACATACTAAAATATTCATATGCAGAGAGAGAAAACTGGTTCATAACTGTTACTAATATAATACAGTGGGTCAGATAATTCAATGTGTTGATAAAAATCTTCAACACTCCCACGTGGTATAAATATACTTAGGTATATATAATTCTTTATTGTATTTTATTAATATTTAAATCTTTGAAATTTATGAAATTGTTGGTTTTTTTTTTGTTTAAGAAAAATATTTCAAGTTCAGCTTTTATTGTAATTAATTACAAGCATTAAATCCCTAAACTTATTGAATTTTTCTTTGCACAATGGCTTAGTAAATATATCAGCAATTTGCATATTTGAAGGGACATAGACAATGTCAAACATTTTTTGGTTATATTTCTCTCGTATAAATTTATATTTTACATCTATATGCTTGGTACGTCGTATAGCACCTTGGTTGTCCATGTTTAATGTTATCTTCAGCTTTTGATCAGGGAGTAAGCCGGATAAGAGTTGTTGAATCCAAATGAGCTCTTTTACAGCATGACAGCCAGCTACAAACTCAGACTCAGTTGTAGACAACGAAACACATTTTTGCATTTGTGATGACCATGCGTTACACGCTGAACCCAAAATTACAACAAAACCACCAGTCGAACGCCTCGTATTTATGTCACCACCATAGTCAGCATCACTGAAACAATCAAGAAGAGACATGTTTTCTTTGGGAAAATAAATACCATACCCTTTTGTACCCCGAAGATATTTTAGTATTCGCTTTACCATATTTATATGAGCATGCAAAGGTTTATCCAGATAACGACTCACATAGCTGACAGAAAAAGCGAGAGAGAAGCTAACATGAGGTAAATCAGGCTACCAACTGCTTGCGTATAAGGGTATTTGTTTGCACATGACTCACCAGCCGAAGATATTCCAGTCGCTGCTACATCGCAAGGTGTGCTGACTGGAAATGCGTCCATCATATTAAGAGTCGTAAGAAGCTTTTCCAAATAACCAAGTGGATTTAGGCGAATACTTTTATCGTTACTGCGCCGAATCTCCAACCCCAAAAAGTGTCTAGCTTCGAACACCTTCTTATCGAAATTCTGCTTCATAAAACATCAACAGTTTATCTATATCTCCACTGTCGCTTGCGGCTACTAAACCATCGTCTATATATATGGCCAAAAGCAGCATCTTACCAGCTTTTGCTATTGACAAAAACGCAATGGTCCGCTCCACTTGCTTGCAGGTCAAACTTTGTTAGCAGTTGCGATAATGTTTGATTCCAGCATCTGGATGCTTGCTTCAGGCCATACAGGCTCTTCAACAACTTGCAAACCTTGTTCGAGTTGTCAGCATATCCTTCAGGTTGTTCTACGTATATGCTCTCTTCGATCGTCCCATTCAAAAACGTGGTTTCAAAGTCGAATTGCTTGATCTCCAGATTCTCCGATGCAGCTATACTTAAAATAGCTCTAATGGATGTAAACTTTGCAGTTGGGCTAAATGTCTCAATATAATCGATGCCGTATTGGTGACTAAAACCGCGAGCAACTAGCCGTGCTTTGTATCGCTCACCTTCGTATTCAGCCGCTCCTTTAACCTGATATACCCACTTAGTATAAACTGCTTTGCAACCTTTCGACAGATCAACTAAACACCATGTGTTATTCTTTCTTAAAGACTCCATCTCATCATCCATAGCGCTTTTCCACATTGCCGCTTGATCACAGGTTATTGCTTCCAAGTAGTTAAGTGGAACACCACAGCTCATCACACGCGTGACCTTCCGTAATTGCAAGATTCAACGATGCATGTTGTGTTTTACTTCCCATGTCTTCTGCGTTTACTGATTCAACTGCGTTCACTGACATAGCTGAGTCAACTGTGTTTTTGCTTCTGCTGCGAAGTCTGCTGCTAACATAACTTTCATTAGGAGTATTGGAGGTCTGCTCGTCACCATCGTCAGGCGTCGCGACAGGTGCATCCACTTCAGGATGTTCTGCAGCTTCCAGAAAAACTTCGTCGTCACTAATATCTGTTTGAATATTTACATCTGTAGTAGGCTCTGCCATATCAGCACTGGCATTAGGGTTAGCTGACTTAACCTTCTTTGATGAGTCGACAGCGTCAATGTACGGAATTATAGCATGTAAATTATCTGCTGTGCGAATGGTACATTCATCTCTGTCACTAAAAACTACATTCCTGGAAATTTCTACTTTCCTCGTGTCAGTTATATAGACCCGCCAGCCTTTTACACCATCAACGTAGCCGACAAATATACCTTTTTGAGATTTGGCATCCCATTTAAGCCTCTTTTGCTTTGGAACATGGGCGTAAGCTACAGAGCCAAAAACTCGCAACATGTCAATATTAATATTCTTTACAAACCACAACTGAAATGGCGTTTCTTATTTTTCCAGACTAAAGCTGGTCCCATTTAGCACATGAACAGCTGTGTTTACTGCCTCTGCACAAAATTTCACATCTAAGTATTTGGCATGCAGCATAGTCCTCATATCTCTTTCAGCGGAACCATTTTGCTCTGGATTATATGGAACAGTCCTTTGATGAACAATCACATTTTTCTTGAGCAACTCATCGATGTTTTTATTAATAAATTCAGAACCATTATCTGAGCGAATAGTTTATACTTTACGGCCCGTTTCGGTTTGGACACTTTGAATATAATTCGCTAACAAGCCAAAAACTTCACTTTTCTCTTTCATTAAAAACACGGTTCTGTAATGTGAGAAGTCATCTTTCAGCAGGAGAAAATATTTTGCTCCACCATCTGATGCACTTTGCATGGAGGCACACACATCTGTGTGGACAAGCTCTGCTATATCTAATGTCTTAGTATGACTAGTTTTAAAGGGATTTCGATGATGTTTCCCAAACACACAAGCTTCACAAAAGAAATTTTCATCATCAGTAAACGGAATGTTATTAAGTCGCAAAAATCGTCTACAATGCGCTACACTTTGATGAGCCATTCTACAATGCCATTCGTTAATCGACAATACTTTTACTGTGGTAGAATACGCAAAGTTTTGTTGTGATTTGGGTAATATTACTTTTAACAAAAGCTTAAAAAGTTTCTCTTGGCGCACTCCCACTAGCACAGTACGGTGACAGGTAATAGTGTCACTGGTAATAGTGTCAATTGACACTATTTCCATGGTAAATTGGAAATAGTGCCAATTGACACTATTGCGCTTTCGAAATGGAATTAGTGTCAACAAGAAAATGGAAAATAAGTCATTGACACTATTTCCAAACTGAAATGGAAATATGTAGTGTCAAAAGTGCTAAAAACAGGTCTACCACATTATCCCCAAAATCAAAATCCCCAAAGGAAAAATCCCTAAAATCAGAATCCCCAACACGAAATCCCCATTTTATGTGTGAAATAAATTCAAATTATGTATTGGATAGGTAATTATGCTACCTTTCATTTAAGGTACCACTGTTGTGGGTGCAAAACCGCGTATGTGCAAAATTTTAAATTTAATTTAAAAAACAACCCTGGGCTACATTATGCCAAGTCCTTCTGCGTAGTACACCATTCTGCGTAGGCTGCCTTCGGCCGCGCTTATTATATAACCCTGGGCTACGCCATGCCAACTCCGATTGGTTGCCTGAACCGTGGCAACACGGGAGTTTTACGGCTCAGCGAATAAAGGCCTAACGAACTAACGCCTAAAAAAAAAATTAAATTGTTGGGACGAAACATGATGGCAATCTGGCAACACATGATCAAAGTTTGACATCTTGCTAACATATCTACACACGGCTGTCACTTCTAGTTATCCAAGACTGCACACGTGAATTTTGAAGTATAATATTTTACTATTTAATATCTTTTGTATTTTGTTTAAATTGAATTATAAATATATGAAATATTTGTACGTCTGTACCACCAGACGTAACAGTGGCGACGAGGCATTCAGGTATCTATCTAAACGTTTGCAATTACAAAGATAAAAATGGATGAGGCAATTCAAGCCCTTCTTAAACAAATGCAAAATCAGCAGAAGGAGCAGCACGATGATATGAAATTACTTATGGATAAGCTACTTCCTAAGGAGCCTTCGCAGCATCAAAATAATGCATCCAATTCAAGTAAAGGCCCAGAATTCATCCTAGAGGCGCTCGCCACGAATATATCGGAATTTTGCTTAGATGCGGATAACAACATAGCCTTCGATACATGGTTCGCACGCTATGAATTTGCAATAGATGCAGCAAAGCTAGACGATGCCGCAAAAGTGAGACTACGGCTTCGAAAATTAAATACAAATGCTCACAGTAAATATATTAACTATATTCTTCCAAATCACCCACGTGACCTTACATTTGACAACACGGTGCAAAAGCTAACCCAACTTTTTGGTAATCAAACGCCCATTTTCAATACGCGTTTTAATTGTTTGCAATTAACAAAAGATGCGAACATGGACTCTCTAACATACACAGGCATGGTCAACAAACACTGCGAGAAGTTTAAGCTAAATGATCTGACAGTGGATCAATTCAAATGTTTTTTTGTTCGTCATGGGTCTTAAATATAAAACAGATTTTGAGATACGAACAAAACTTTTAAGCAAGATCGACAGTGAAGCCAGTACTATCACACTTGCCGTCATATCGCGAGAATGTCAGCGCATAATCAATCTTAAGTCCGACACCGCTCTTGTTGAAAAGCAAAATGTTGAAGTTCAACAAGTAAAGGCAGCTAGGAACATACCAAACAAGAAAAAATGGTGCACCAAACTCGCCATGTTGGTTTTGTGGCGGTATGCACGATGCACGAAATTGTTCCTTCAAAACGCACAAATGTAAGAAATGTAACGAAATAGGACACAAAGACGGATATTGCAAGGTCAAGAAAGGAAAGCATCATGCAAACAAGGGTACACACACATAGAAAAAACCCAACGCCGATACTAAAACAATATTTGCAGTCAACAATATAAGCTGTAGAAAGTACGTAAAAGTCAGAATCAATGGAATCGTAATCAGTCTCCAATTCGACACAGGATCTGATATAATAATTATATCTCAAGATGTCTTGGCAAAGCTTTCAACGACTAAAATGGAAGAAGTGAACCGACAAGCACGCAGCGCAACAGGCGAGCTGCCACTTGTAGCCCAATTTGAGTGTAACATCGAGTTTCAAAACGGTAAAATTATTGCAACATGCTACGTAACGTCAGTAAAAAATCCGAATGTAATTTGTCTCGATTGGATAAGGTCTCTTCAATTAGAAGATATGCCGATCAGCACCCTCTGCCAAGCGATCACAACAACAAAGTATCCAAGGCCCAAAATCGACAAAAATACCGTGAAAGAACTTGCTCCACATCTTTTTAAGAACAAAATGGGATTGTATAACAAATCTACAGCACATCTGTACAACAACAATCCGTAGAAGTCGAACTAAATCGTCTGGTAAAAGATGGAATAATCTCACCGGTAAATTACAGCGATTGGGCGGCTCCCATTGTTGTAGTCAGAAAAACAGATGGTAGAGTACGTCTATGCGCAGATTTCTCCACAGGTCTAAATAATGCATTGGAAACACACCAATATCCTCTTCCCTTGCCGGAAGACATTTTTTCTAAATTATCAAATGCCAAAATATTTAGCCATATTGATTTGGCAGACGCTTTTTTACAAATTGCTATTGATGATGAATCAGAACATCGACTTACAATAAACACACATTTAGGCTTGTTTCGCTACAACCGCATGGTTTTTGGGGTAAAAATATTTCCATCAATATTCCAACAAATTATGGACCAAATGCTCGCTGAATTGGAAGGTGTCAGTGCATATATCCACGACATTTTCGTTTCCGGAGCTCCTCAGGAAATACATGACACAAATCTTGAAAAAGTTTTACTCCGCATACAAGAACACGGACTTAAGCTCAAAATTGAAAAGTGCAATTTTCACTTTAAGAAATAAAATATCTTGGTTACATTATTAACTCACAGGGGTTGAAACCAAATACAGAAAGAACCGCAGCAATCCGCGAAATGCCGGAACCAACAAACATTTCGGAACTTCGCTCGTTTTTAGGTGCCATAAACTTCTATGGAAAATTCGTAGACAAAATGCGCTTATACCGTGGTCCACTAGACGAGTTGCTGAAAATTAATACAAAATGGCAATGGAAAAGCAATCATGCAAAATGTTTCAAACATCTTAAGGACATCCTGTCATCCGATTTATTGCTCGCACATTATGATCCAAATCAAAAGATAATTGTTGCAGCAGACGCGTCAAACTTTGGACTTGGCGCTCGCATCATGCACGAATATCCAGATGGTACGCAAAAAGCAATTAGTCATGCGTCGAAATCACTGACTGAAACCGAAAAAGGATACAGCCAGATTGAGAGAGAGGCTTTAGCGTTAATATTTGCCGTAACTGAATTCCACAAAATGATCTACGGGCGTAGGTTCACCCTACATACCGACCATAAACCACTTTTAGCGATCTTTGGGAAGAAATCCGGTATTAACGCTCACCAAGCAAACCGTCGCCAGAGATGGGCTATAAAACTACTCGCGTATGACTTCGACATCAGATTCATAAACACAAATAGTTTCGGTTATGCAGATGTTCTATCGCGACTCATTAAAAACACCGTCACCGATTCAGAAGACTTCATCATAGCTTCCATCAAGCAAGAAAACGAGGTAAATTCAATTGTTACAGAAAACATAGGAAAAATGCCAATCACGCACAAAATGTTACAATACGAAACTGCGAGAGATCCAATCCTGAAAAACATTCTCGAGTTTTACAAAACGGGCTGGCCAGTAAAACTTCCAGAGAATACAGACATCAGACAATATCTTGCGCGAAAAGATTCCCTTACCGTCACCTAGGACTGTGTAATGGTAGGAAATCGAATTGCTATACCAAGAATCTACCAAAAGCGAATTCTAAAAGAACTTCACAGGGGTCATCAAGGTATACAACGAACAAAAGCAATCGCTCGTAGCTATGTATATTGGCCCACAATAGATAAAGACATAAATTTTATTAACGACTGCCATCAATGCGCAGCATCGGCCAAATTCCCAACCAAAACAACATTAAGCCCATGGCCCCCAACTATGAAACATGGCAACGCATACACATCGACTACGCAGGTCCAGTCGATGGATATTATTTCTTAGTAGTGGTGGACTCCTATTCGAAATGGCCAGAAATAGTGATGACCAAGTCAATCTCTACTCACCAGACCATCAATATTTTAAATGAAATCTTTTCAAGACACGGCTTTCCAAGTACGTTGGCATCAGACAATGGAACCCAATTCAAAAGTGCAGAGTTTTGTAGTGTGTCCAATATGAATTCATATCCACATACAAAATACGCAGCACGAGCGCCGTCTAAGTTACTTGGTCGCAAACGTAAACAAACTGCAACTAAGTAATTGCTGACGGTATGTATTTATCTACTGCGACACTTTCCCACGACCAAAGCGTTGAAGTAACCCTGCAATCAAACCAACTAGTTGAGAACTACTTTACAACTAGTATGTGCACTGAGCTCAACTAGTCAGCCAACTGTCATATTTTAATATAACCAACTGGTATTTTTACAATGTTGATGTCCTACGACATTTCAATTGTCAGATTTCGACCAGAACATACCAGTCATCTACTAGTATATAGATACTAGTTTGCATATAGTTGAAATATACCAGTTTCATAGTAGTTCAAAATGGAATGAAATGAACTAGTAAAATTTCAGCCCAGTGGGACTAGTATCAAACTAGTTCGAAAAAGATTGAACCTTTCTAATCCAAAAAGGGACCGGACCAGAACATACCAGTCATCTACTAGTATATACATACTAGTTTGCATATAGTTGAAATATACCAGTTTCATAGTAGTTCAAAAGGGAAGGAAATGAACTAGTATAATTTCAGCCCAGTGGGACTAGTATCAAACTAGTTCGAAAAAGATTGAACCTTTCTAATCCAAAAAGGGACCGAAACCTGTAGATATAATAAAAATACGAAAATAAACTCATGATTACATTGTAAAAATATGGTATTGTTATTTAAGTATTTTCTTTAAACGTTGCATACGTTTAATTTTTAAGGCACTTAAGTACTAAATATTAGTTAAAATGCTAATACATCAAATTAAATTCATTTCATAGCCATTTTAGTCTTTAACATTATAAAAACAAACAAAAAATAACTAAATAAAATACTAAGTACTAAATATTAATTAAAATACTAATACATCAAATTAAATTCATTTCATAGACATTTTTGTCTTTAACATTATAAAAACAAACAAAAAATTCATCTTACTAAGTACTATGTATTAATTAAAGTACTAACAGATTAAATTAAATTCATTTCATAGCCGTTTCAGTCTTGAAAATTCATCTTAATAATACTATGCCAATCAATATAATTAAAATATATACATTTTTGCCTTCAAAGCTCCGGTATAACTTAAAAATTTGAATTAAATAAAAAGTAATTCAAATTAACAAACTATAAACTAATTGGCAACATGCATGCTGGTTGACTGTCCAATTTTATCAGCGCCACGCTTCTGGAATTCCCTCTTCTTGTGCAGCTGTATAGCCTCTCTTAATTGGGTATCAGGCCTTTCAGACCCAGCTATGCTGCTTATCGATTCTGCAGTGAAAAAAAATAAATGTTTTAAATAAAAATAAATAATGTTATTTTAATCATTTAATAATAATAAAGGCGTTCCCTCGAGTGAGGGTTTCCCTTAGCACACAACTGCTAAGAAATACTCGTTTGGTTCCAGGAAACTAATCTGATAAGAGATATTTTCAAAGTTGGAAATTTTCCATACAATCACATGTAGAAAAGTGCAGAAGTGTGTTCTGCAAAGAAGTTCTAGGAAGATAGAGAAGGCTTTTATGAACACAAATATATAGTTCCTAGCCTGAGCAACCTTATGGTTAACCACAGAATACTGCTTAAAGCTCACAAATTTTGTGGATTCGCACTATTTTTTAATAATTTTTTACGCACTCTTATAGTATGTGGAACCTTTGTCGTTCCATACGAAAATTAGTGCCATATTCGGTTGAGGCCAAACTAAATTCCACCCGCCGCCGGTTAAGAAAGGTGTTCTTCACATAAAAACCATGTTTTGCTAAGAACTTTTCACTAAAAAACGGGTATTTTGATTTTGATGAAAAATGTGATTGTTTTTGTTTGGGTTTGTTTTGCTTTGCTGTTTTACTTTTTTGACAGTACCCAACAATGCAAAGGGTTGCATGAAGTCTGTGTTCACAGCATGTAGTCGTAAAGGTCAGTTTACATCATACCATAAGTAAGTGTAGGGAAGATGCCTAATGTATATTGCATGATAGTGACAATGAATACTTAGAAGGGTTTTTACCTAATAAGTCCGAATAGAATTTCGCAAATTGCTTCAGGCCTTTCTTGCCGTGCGTACCTTCGACATTATAAGCCATTATAATGTCAGTAGCAAAAATAGAGCTCAAGTTTTTTTTCACTGAATGGTTCAGCAGCGTCCTCATAGTGGTAATCTGTCAAAAGTAAACTAATAAACAACTTGGCATTATAATTGCAAAACTATTACTTACAAACAAATGTGAGTTTTCAGTAACAATTTTAGAATCGATTTCAATCAGCTCGTCAGTAGTTTTGAGTGGAAAGTATTGACGAACCGCTATATTCACGTTGTCTTGCTTCACCAATTTGTCCAAGGAAACTTTTTGCTTAGGAAGTACAGACATTAAGTCTTTTTTTTGGTTTTCTATGGTTGCTAAAAATCAAAAAAGTAGTAATTTAAAATCTATCAAAGCCCTCATCTCTTCGAGCAAGGATTTGCACTTTTGGCATTCTGAATCTGGTTTTTTGTCTATAATAAGAAAATGATGCATTTTAGTTGTTTTTTTTTTTTGTATTATATAAATTAGTAAAACTTACAGGGTGTTGAGATGTTTTGCTGATCTCCAAAAATTATTCGTTTTACGTTTTGTGACATTATTCAAATAAGTATATAAAATTTTACTTTTTTAAATTTGTGTATAAAATGACTAAAGTATTTACATAAATTTTAACATTTTTTTAGATTTTAAATACTATTTTAATAGCACCCATGCAACAGAGGAATGAGTAGCAAACTGTCATCGTAAGGAAGACCCATTAATTTACATTCTATTTTTTCTATGGGATATTGAACTTCGACACTATCTAGTGATATATGGGATGTACATATCCCCAATGTCAAAGAATCTACAGGCTCACTAAAAAATTGGATGATATTAGTAAATTTTTTGCCTATCACAAACTTTTTGTCTTCAGAAAATCTTTGAATAGCGATTGGTTCAAAAGGAGTAATGAGACAGTAGTTATCAGGCTGTTTTGCGCAAAACATATATTCCTTGAAATAAAAACACAATCCCTTATTTTTTAATGTTTTGAAACCATTCGGATTATCTTTTTTAATCAAAGTTTCCAGTTGTATTTTATTTACAAGTTGTTGGAGTATATGATTGGGCTTTTTGACATAACTTTTTAAAATTTGCAAATAATTTTCGAAGTCATATGCCGAGAAACTTGGAAATAAACCTATTGATTTGATGCTATCTGTAATATGAAGTAAATGGTGTACGTTGTACGTCAAACTGGAATTTCCGAAAATGTGCGAAAAGTTCTCAACAAACAGTGATAACATATTTTGAGCAATGTCTATATTATTCATATAGGATTTGGGGCAAAACAGGATCCTACAAGAGCAAAATAGCAGCAAATATTCATAGTACATGTCTTCATGGACATGATCTTTTAGAACCAAGACTCCAGTATACAAAAGGAATTGGCGAAACTCTGTAGCTTTCCAGTTCGCAATTTCGACGAATGTTCTTGGCTTTCTTACGAATTCCTTAGGTATATGTGGTTTCAGTGATTCTAAAAGATCTGACATTTTCGATTTTTTCACCTTTTCAACTTTGAAATTATCTTGTCTTGTAAAATTCTAGCTAAGTATTTACGCATCACACCCAAATCTAGCAAATGCATGCTATCTAATGCTACTTGACTTACCATTTTAAGGTCAATGCTTTCAAACGGTGTCTTAGTACTTCTAAATTTGGGCAAGTGATGGTGTATATATTTTCTATTTACAAAAACACTATCAGTAATAAGATCACCGGACTCAGAATTATATACAAGAACATTGTCAAGCTTCTTTCCGACTTGCGTGCATTTGCTACAACCATGTGAAGATACATGGCTTGGTGTACCGCAAACAAAAGCTCTAGCCGGTGCATCGCAGACTAATGCCCTTATATTCACTTTTATATTTTTTTCGCCTACTTCTAGCCCATTGTGCATTAAATCTTTTATTTCTTCAATAAAAGGCGTCAAAAAATCAAAAATGTCATCTGGCTTTTTCTTTCCTAAATAAATGCCAACCGGGAAAACGCAAACATTTTTCAATTAAACTAATCTAATCAAAATTGGCCACAACTGGACTCGGGAACTTTTATATAATGGCAAGCCATCAATGTTTATGTCCATAGAGACTTCGTCAACTTTGCTTAAAATATAGTCAACTTTTTGTAACTGTTTTTTTAAGCCAATATGACAATAAAGCCCAGGTTCAACAGTCGTTATAAGAGCCTTTTCTCTTTTTTTGGAATATAAAGTCTCTGCGCTCAGTGGAACATCCAAATTTTCTTCCCGTAATATAGCAAGAAGCTTTTCAAAGTGTTTGCGCGGCGGTGGACATTCAAGGTACCAATCCAACAACTTATCTTTGAAAGGACGTGCCCGTTCACTGAATGTAGTTACTGATTCTACACTTTCAGCTGAATTTAAAACTGGTTGATCAGAATTTTCACATTCCGAATGTATCTGGGTACTTGAACATGGTAAGTTTTCACTTAAATCACTTAAAGAAGAGGCTTCTTCACTATTTATACAAGTTTTGTATTTGTACAATAAAACTCCATTTCCTTTTTAACCAATCTTCTTAGATGGCGTTTGCTACTCATGTTTTATGTGTTTTTAATTCAGAAATATTAAATTTTATACATATATTTTACTCAAGTTGTACTATTGTCACGATGTCTCTCAAAATTGCGCAGTTGAATATTTTCTCTTAGATATGTTCCAGATAATTTGTGAAGCGATAAAATGCAAGGAATCGATAATTTTTTAGAATATATAATCGACACCCATTTAATGTTCCAATAAAAAAATTGGCAAAAATTTAAATAACTTAGTTACTGCGGTCCGTGATTCAACAAATTCGTAGTCAAACGTGTTTGTGTAGCTTAGTTTAACTTCATAAACCTAATTCCTTACTCAAATTTCTGAAATAATTGTTAAATCACTTTCAGTGGCTATCTCAGTTGTAACGCATATCACCTTCCCTTATGATCGTAGTTTATCGAACGTATACACGCAAAATCGATATTTTATATTACATTGCACCATCACTGAAAACATTGACAAATGCAAATCGCCATTTGCAATCTTTATAGTTTGTTTTGGTTTTCCTTTTCTGGTGCAGCTAAATATTTGGTGAGTATAAAATGATTTACTTATCGAATTAATATTAATAAGTTGTACATTTCAGATTATTGATATGATTGCTCCGGAAACATCAGTCGTTTTGGTTATCATACGTATTTAGCGCATATGTATAGGGTGTTTTTTTTAGGGGTATAGAACTTCGAATTGAAATAAAACACAAGAAAATCGTTTTAAGGTCCATCAATTTGGCTTTATTGGGAGGATAATTTTATGCCATTAATGTTTAAATATGATTTCGGGCATGTGGCCGCCGCGGCCGGCTCGAATAAAGCCAATTCTACAGGTCCAACCACGTTTTCAACCACTTTTTCGAGCATATGGGGCCGTATGTCGGCAATAACGCCACGAATGTTGGCTTCCAATTCCCCTAACGTTTCTGGTTTGTTGGTGTAGACGAGCGACTTCACATATCCCCAAAGAAAATAATCCAATGGTGTCAAATCACACGACCTTGGTGGCCAATTGACAGGTCCATTCCGCGAAATTATGCGCTCATCGAATGTTTCCTTCAATAAATCGATTGTGACGTGCGCTGTGTGGCATGTAGCGCCGTCTTGTTGGAACCACAACTCATCCACATTCATGCCATCCAATTCGGGAACAAAATAGTCGGTTATCATGGCTCTATACCGGTCTCCATTAACGGTAGCTGCCTCTCCAGCATTATTGCGGAAGAAGTATGGCCCAATGACTCCACCAGCCCATAGAGCACACCAACAGTCAGTTTTTGTGGATGTAATGGCATTTCAAGGGTCTCATGTGGATTCTCTTCACTCCAAATGCGGCAATTTTGCTTGTTGACGTAGCCATTCAACTAAAAATGAGCCTGATCACTGAACAAAATTTTGCCATTTGAAAAAAAAATTTCAACCATTATTTTCGAAATAAATTTGCACGATTTGCAAGCGTTGTTCTTTTGTCAACCTGTTCATGATGAAATGGCAAACCAAACTGAACATAAATGGCATTAGAGTTGCCAGATTTGACCACAAAATGCCAGTTTTATCTCTATTCGAAAAACAAACCTGTAAAAAAAACACCCTACACATACAAAATTGTTGTGGCTACAGGTGGGATATGATGCAGTAATGTTTATTTAGGCCAAACAACTGCGGCGTTTAATATTGCATCAAGAAATATGTTAAGTATGCGTTGCCGGACTCCGGCCGCACTTCTAAAGCTGCAAACAGCCACCGACGGAAAAACGGACGACGTGTCAGCTGACACGATCTACCTTATGAGAATTGCGTGTAAGCGATTTTTCACCGACGTTCGTGGCGTACGTTTTACGCACGTCGCTACGTAAAAACCAAAAAATTTCTGATTTTTACGTAGGAAACGTGTCAGCTGATCGCTCTTCGCCACACGGTGTTGCCTATTCAACTATTTGCATGTTGAGTTTGGCCCGTTTGCAATTATTTTACAAAAATACCCAAAAATGTTTTAAATATTGTCGAAATATCTTAAAAATTTTGACTTATGTTAAAGTTTATAAATAAATGTACTATATGTAGTGATTTAATATTATTTTCGACATTTTACAAAATGAAAAATTACAAATACAAAAGTAGAGGTTTGGGTAAGCATACATGCAAACTGAGGAATGGTAACACTGTATTGAATGTTTCTACGTAAGCCCAACGTTCATAAAAAATCGCAAATTTGCTCGCGTACGTCCACCGCCACCGTCCGTTAGACACGTCGGTGGCTGTTTGCAACTTAAGCTCAGGTCTTTTGTGCACCGGCTTTACGATCCTTTGTGTATTGCATGTGTTATTTGGTTTTTGTATGGCTGCATTTCGATATTCCGAGTGTCGAAAAAAATGCATTTCGTCTCATTTCTGCTGTAACCTTGTACCTTAAAAAAACCACTTAAATAGTTCAGTTTTGCATACTGATTCCCAATTCAAGATTCCCGATGCATTTCCACATTAGAATGAATATTCTCATACAGTGTCGTTACGAGGTTAAAGCAGAATTGGGAGGATATTTTAAAATTAAGATTTAAAAAGGTCAATGCAACTGAAAAATGCATATAATAGCTATAAAAATAAATAAAAACTAAAAGCAAACTTTGTTTTAATAACTTCATAGTTAAAAGAATGCATTTAAGGAAATTAGAGTTTGAACTTTTTCAAACTAGAACAATTTGAACATGAAAATTGTAGTTGAATACTAGTATGGAACAGATTTTTCTGACTAGTATGATTTCAACCAGAAAATTGTAGTTGTATACTAGTATGGAATAGACTTTTCCTGACTAGTATGATTTCAACCAGAAAATTGTAGTTGAATACTAGTATGAAATAGACTTTTCCTGACTAGTATGATTTCAACCAGAAAATTGTAGTTGTATACTAGTATGGAATAGATTTTTTCTGACTAGTATGATTTCAACCAGAAAATTGTAGTTGTATACTAGTATGGAATAGATTTTTTCTGACTAGTATGATTTCAACCAGAAAATTGTAGTTGTATACTAATATGGAATAGACTTTTCCTGACTAGTATGATTTCAACCAGAAAATTGTAGTTGAATACTAGTATGAAATAGACTTTTCCTGACTAGTATGATTTCAACCAGAAAATTGTAGTTGTATACTAGTATGTTGTCTGACTAGTTTGATGTTTCACTGCAGGGAACTTAGCGCTATACACATATGTAAATACGTGCATATGTGTGAGCGTGAGTTGAGCTTCATGCCTTATGTTAGACTAAGCTATGTAAGAATTAGAGTAAATATGTATAATAAAATGTTTAGATTAATTTACTATAAATAAGCTTGAATTTCATAATAAAGGGAACATTCATAATTCGGCACCCAACGTCATTTATTATTTTAATTGGGGTGCTCACTTTACATGGCGATCCTGCCGATAACCTTAAGCTGCCGAAACTAAATTGTCAGTCTCCAACATCCTTGTCTGCTGCTTGAAATATAGGCAGACCTCCTTTTTTTTTTAAAAAAACCTTTACCAATGGCTGCTGACCAAAGGCAGACCAATAACTATGTTGAGCCAATAAGTTTTATACAAACGAATATTTTATTCAGACTAAACAAATTTTCATTACATGACAGACTTATAAGAAAAACTACTATGATTAAAACTGGAATAAGTGAAACAAGTACTTTGTGTTGCAAGTATTTTCAACACTCCTCCTCAACACAATTTCAGTAACAATATCAAAAGAAACTTATTCTAGTCCTAAAAGTTTTACAAATTTTTGATGTTTACATTTTTCTAAATTTTTTGTTAAAATATCAGCGATCATATCATAAGTAGGTACATAATGTATTGTTATTTGATTACTATCTAAAACTTCACGAACATGATGATACTTTATATCGATATGTTTGCTACGTGCATGATATACAGGATTCTTTACTAATTGTTGTGCGCTAAGATTGTCACAATAGATTTTAATGGGATCATTTTTGGTATTGATTGCAATTTCTTGCATAAGTTTTCTTAAATATACGGCTTCTTTTGCAGCTGCTGATAATGCCATATATTCCGCCTCTGTGCTGCTAAGTGCAACAGTGGTTTGTTTCTTCGATTGCCACGTGAAAATACCACCTGCCAAAACGAAAGCATATCCAGTATATGACTTTCTGTCGGTTGTATCACCTGCCCAATCAGCATCTGTATAGCATTCAATTGGCTTTCCACTTTTGAAATAATGTAATTTATAGTCAATTGTTTTATTTAAATAACGTAGAATATGTTTAGCTCCTGTCTCATGTTCAATGTGTGGATTTTGTTTCGTTGGGATAATTTTGATACAGCATGTAAAATATCTGGTCTCGTTAAAATTGCCAGAGACATAAGTGATCCAATAAGTGACTGATATTGGGTTTGATCAATTTTTTTTACAATTTTTATTATTGCAACTTACTTGGAATTTTGGTTCAAGCGGAGTCGAAACAGTTCTGCAATTAATCATATCATTTTGTTCTAAAAGTTCTTTTATAAAATTTGATTGACTTATTGTTATTGATCCAATTTCACCCTTACGTTCAAATGACATTCCCAAAAAATTATTTATTGGACCTTTATCAACTACTTTAAATTCATTTCCTATACTCTTTTTAATTTTTATTAAATCTGCTTTTTTTGTTGAAGCAAGTAAAATGTCATCCACGTAAACAGCAAATATATTGAAACATCCGTTCGAGTGATTGATATAAACGCATGGTTCACTAGGACATGGTGTAAAACCAATTTTCTTTAAAACACAATCAAGCTTCGTGTTCCACTCTCTACCTGATTGTTTAAACCCATACAAGGATTTTTTAAGTTTGAGCACACGATTTTGATATTTTTTATCAACAAATTGTTCAGGTTGTTTCATATAAACAGTATCATGAAGGTCTCCGTTTAAATATGCCGTTTCAACATCCATCTGATGTAAATACATTTGATTTTCAACTGCTAATGCTATTATCAACCTAAGAGTTTCATAACGTACCACTGGTGAAAAGGTTTCTTGATAATTTACGCCATAACGCTGACTGCAACCCTTTGCTACTAACCTTGCTTTAAATTTTTCTACATTACCATCACCATCTCGCTTCAAAGCAAAATCCATTTACATCCGACAACCCTTTGCGATGGAGGTAAATCTTCTAGCGTCCAAGTGTTATTGGCAATCAAAGAATCATATTCTCTTTGCATGTCCCTCTGCCACTCTTCAGAATGCTCACTTGACAATGCTTGTTCAACGCTTTCAGGGATTTTTATATTACTCAACGAATTCAGTACATTATACTCTTTTTTAGGACGACCAACCCTGCCAGTTCGAATTATTTTTGGCCTTCCTTTACCTCTTCTCATTGCTTCATCATTTTGCACAATATCAGTAGAAATATCGTCAATTTGATCTTCTTCTGCAATCGAAATATTGCTGGTATCAACTTGGTCTCCTCCTCCAGCAAGATTCTCTGATTCCTCAGTTCCCACTAACTTATCGTTATAATTAGTCGTAAGTATTAACTCGTTTACATCTACTTTATCACTGCCATCTTTAATTTCGAGAGAACTTTCAACGAATACTACGTCTCTGCTTATTATAAATTTATGTGTTGCAGGATCGAACAAACGATATGCTTTGGTATTTTCTGAATATCCTACCAACAAATATTCTCTACCTTTGGGACGGAACTTATGATTTTCCTTTTTATCAAGAGCAATAGCTAAAGAACCGAATACCCATTCCCACAACAGCCGGTTCTACGTACCGGAATGACCCGGGGTTTACCCGGCCAAGGGCTGTTATTTCAGTGTAACCCTGTCCAATTTGTCCAATCCCACTCCTAAATTGTCATCCTCGGAGCAATCCCTTGCAGCAGGGTTGCTCCAATGTCTCTTGCTACGGGCTGGTATCGAATCCAACCCCGGACCGAGAGACTGGATCTGCTGCGTCTGCTGGAAGAAAATATATGTTAAACGTTCACATTCCGTTCAATGCAGTAAATGCAAGAGATGGTTGCATAGATCTGGATGCTCAGGGCTTAACCCTGCCATCCCCAGAACCCGTACTTTTTTCAGTACTTTTGAGGCACCATGTTGTTCGCGCACACGCGCGTCCCGCGGTTCTCGTCGCTCCGGCGAACACACACCGCACCTACCATCATCAAATGGCCACGACAGTGGCCCGGTCTTCACGACCTGCAGCCTTGCTGCTCCCGCCTCACCTCAGTCCCCACTCTCAGGAACATAACCTCCTCGTACCTTTCACCACGTGCACTGTTTGTCGGCAAAGACTATATACGCCTGCGGCATCGGTTAAGTGCAATAACTGCCTTGGCCTGTGCCACATCCATATGTGCTCTGGGCTCGCAAACAGGAACCTTTGGACGGATGCATTTATTGCCCCTTGCTGCAGTACTCAGCCGCCCTCCACGCCACACAACATCGGCCAAGACGCGCTGAACCCTAGACTGCGCCACAGCTTGGGACTATGCCCACCTCCACCTAGGCAACCGCATCCGTCCCTTACCCCCAGCATGCCTCCACCCTCCCTCCCGACACACTTCAAAATCCTACAGCTGAACTGCAACGGGTTAGCTGGTAAGATCGCGGAGATAACAGACTTTATGAAGTCGAACAACATTAAACTGGCCGATATTCAGGAGACCAAACTGAATGCTAACTCGGACTTACGTACTCGTGATGGGTACAATGTACATAGGAAAGACCGTCCCAGCGGTCATGGGGGCGGCCTCGCATTCATTACACACCATACTGTACAATATAATCTGTTTGCCCCTGACGTTGACCCCAGGGACTCTACCCTTGAATGCCAGGGCATAGCAGTCCGGACAGGCGACGTCGACCTGCGAGTGTTAAATATATACATTCCCCCTGTTACGTGCTGTCCCCGTGATTATCGCCCTGATATTAGTGCGTTGCTAAGGGGCGATAACTGCCTCATCTTAGGTGATTTCAACGCACATCACGATCTCTGGCACTCCAACTTGCCAGCAGATAGCAGAGGGCACGCACTCGCAGAGCAAATAGGTAATTCGGCATTCTGTACATTGAATGGAGATGCCCCCACTAGGGTGGCAGGTAACTGCCACAGTTCGCCAGACATCTCCATTTCAAGTGCGGGCCTTATCAACCACGTTAACTGGCAACCTATGCTTTCACTGGCATCTGACCACCTACCCATCCTACTAGACATCGAACGACCGTCCGACTTCATAACGACAGAAAAACGAACGTACATCAACTTTAGTAAAGCGGACTGGGACCGCTTCACGGACTTTACAGAGCACTCCTTCGCTGACCTACCCACACCGACGGACGTATGCAAAGGTGAGAAAGAGTTTCGCAAAGTCATCGATTCAGCCTCTGGCCGCTTCATCCCTGCTGGCAGAATCCCGGAAATTCGGCCGAATTTCCCTGCGGAAGCAGCGGCAATGGCAAGAGAACGTGACCAAGTGAGACTCTTGAACCCCGCAGATCCAAGAATAAAGGATCTCAACGCAGAAATCCGTCGGACTGTCAATGATCATAAATTGAAGAAGTGGAAAGAACACCTAGAGTCATGCAACCTCTCCGGCGGGGTCGGCAAATTATGGTCGACAGTCAAGGCCCTATCCAACCCGACCAAATACAATGACAAGGTCGCCATTGCTTTCGGCGATAACGTCAAGTCGGACCCCAGGAAGTGTGCGAGCGCATTCTGCCGGCAATTTATACTGCACTCTCCTGCGGATAGAGCTAAGAGAAAAGCCATCCGACGCGCGCACAAACACAAACACACAGCCGTGCCCATTGTCGTCTCCGCTGCAGAGGTCAAGGAAGCTATAAGGAAGGCCAAACCTTCAAGATCACTCGGACCCGACGGAATTGCCATGAAGATGCTGAAACACCTAGGCCACGAGGGGCACAAGTACTTGGCGGTTCTATTCAACCTCTCACTGTCCACCTTCGTTATACCAGATATCTGGAAACATGCGACTGTGGTCCCCCTCCTAAAACCTGGGAAGCCGGCAAATCAAGGAGATACTTATCGTCCGATATCTCTCCTCTCGCCGATAGTAAAGTTGTTAGAGGCTATCTTGCTCCCATACTATACTGCAAACCTGCAGCTGGCCAATCATCAACATAACTTCCGTAAAAATCACAGCACAACATCGGCATTGAACGCCATCACGACGCAGATTAACTTCGGTTTGAACCAACCAAACCACAGGACGGTTCTCGTGGCGCTAGACCTGTCGAAAGCCTTCGACACAGTCAACCACGCCACACTCTTTAAAGACCTGGAGGAGACACCGCTCCCTGCCGTCCTAAAACGATGGACCGCCAACTACTTGAACGGTCGGCTGGCGTCAGTGCAGTTTCGAAACGAGAGATGTAGACCTAGAAGAATTAGACAAGGGGTTCCGCAGGGTGGTGTTCTTTCACCCCTTCTGTTTAACTTCTACATCTCGAGCCTCCCTCCTCCACCAGAGGGGGTCTCCATCGTTTCGTACGCTGACGACTGCACCGTGATGGCCACGGGAAAAGGACCTTCCACGGACGAACTTTGTACGCGACTGAACGACTACCTGCACGATCTTTCCAGCTTTTTCACAGAGCGGAACCTGACCCTGTCCCCGACTAAATCTACGACGACCATTTTCACTACGTGGAATGCGCAGATGGGGCAGGAGTTGAATGTCCACGTAGATGGTGTTCCACTACCTACAGTCAACCACCCCAAAATTCTAGGGGTCACATTCGACAATAGCCTCACCTTCGCTAATCATACCACCGCAATAGCCCCAAAGGTACAAAGCCGCAACAAGATCCTCAAGTCACTAGCCGGCAGTACTTGGGGCAAAGACAAAGAAACCTTGCTGGTCACCTATAAGGCTATTGGCCGACCAGTTATTGATTATGCTGCGCCCATATGGTAGCCAAACCTTCACGACACCACCTGGAGGAAATTGCAGGTCTGCCAAAACACCGCAATCAGAACCGCGACGGGCTGTTTGCTTATGTCTCCTGAGTCTCACCTTCACCAAGAGGCTAAAATGCTCAACGTTCCTTTTGAACTGTCTTAGACCCAGGCATCCAAATCGACAGCTATTGGATGAAACTACGCCCCCCAGAGACATAAGGAAACATCTCCGAAAGCATTATGATGAGGTCCGGCATCACATCTCATTGCCGTTTGATCTGCGGGACCATAGGCGGGCCCTAAAGGACCTCCACACTGAGTCGGTGGACAGATCCCTCAGATCCCGGCCTGTGAACCCCGTTATTGGTGCCCAACCACCCGTTCTTGCTGAGAAAGAACGTGTCCTTCCGAGGGAGACTAGAGTCATGCTGGCTCAACTTCGGTCTGGATATTGCAATAGGCTGAACTCCTATTTGTCCAGACTGAACCCTACCATACCAAACACATGCCCTGCATGCGGTATGGCCCCCCACGACACGCAACATCTCTTTTCGTGTTCTTCGGAACATACTCTTCTAACTCCCTTATCACTTTGGTCCAACCCTGTTGAAACAGCGCGTTTCCTTGGACTTCCGTTAGAAGAGCCCGATGACAACTAGGAGTGTTCTGGCCCTTTGGGCAGGGCGAAGCACTGCTAATAACAACAACAACAACCGAATACCCTTAAAAAGTTAACTGTTGGGTTTCTTTTAAACCAAGCTTCGTATGGAGTTTTATTTGTTAATACTTTTGTTGGAGATCTATTACGCAAAAATGCAGCAGTTGAAATTGCTTCCGCCCAAAAACTTTCATCCATTTTTGCGTGAAGTAACATACATCGTGCCATTTCAACCAAAGTACGGTTTGCACGCTCCGCTACACCATTTTGTTGCGGTGTGTATGGAACAGTAAGCTGTCGCTTAATTCCATGCAAAATTAAATAATTATCGAAATCACGATTTATAAATTCACGACCATTATCGCTACGAATGGCTTTTATCTTTTTACCAGTTTGGCATTCCACCAAAACTTTAAATTCTTTAAACTTCTGAAATACCTCGTCTTTTGTTTTCAGAAAATATACAAATATATATCTTGTCTTGTCATCGATAAAAGTACATAACAAAATACTTTGAACCACCAATTGACGTTTTATTAATTGGACCACATACATCCGTATGTATTAAATCAAGAATGTCGTTCGAATTTGTGTTGGATGCATTAGGAAACGGTTTCCTACATATTTTGCTTTTAATGCAAGTACGACATTCAATGTCTTGTGGTATAGTAATATCTTTCATACCATGCACTAAATCTTTATTTGACAATTCTTGTAAACTCTTAACATTTAAATGACCATACCTGTGATGCCAATTCAATACCTCGTTAGCGTTGGAATAGAAAGAGAGTACACTTCCAATTGCGTTCTGGTTTTTCTGACCACAATTTTTGCACTGCGCAGCAAAATGTCCCCTATTTCCACAATTGTAGCATTTAACATTAGACGATTTTGTTGAAAAATTAGTATGATTTCCTCACCTTTATCTTGTCGACGATCTCCTTCCTCAAGTAATTTGATTTTCAATGCGCTTAGTGATGGTAAATTGTCCCGTGCCTCAATTGCAACCACGAAATTTTCGTAGGATTTCGG